>BSBK01002821.1:1552500-2087500 GCA_027943335.1 Chamaecyparis obtusa | reverse complement strand
TCAACAAAATGGAGTAGCAAAAAGGAAGAATAGAACTATTATTGAAGTTTCCAAAGCTATGATGCATGATCAAAATATTCATACCTCTTTTTGGGCCGAAGCGTCTAATACTGCGGTATGCATTCGAAATAGATGTCCTCACTCAATCCTAGAAAATATTACACCTGAAGAAGCCTTTACAAGGATGAAACCTGACCTAAGTCATCTAAGAATATTTGGTTGTCTTGTGTACATTCACATTCCTAAAGAGAAAATAACCAAACTAGAACCCTTAGGAAATAAAGGCATATTTGTTGGTTACAGTGAAACCACTGGAGGATATAGGGTCTACATTCCGAGATAGAAATCTATTGAAATCAGTAGAAATCTTTTAAACTCTCTACACTAACAGAAGATAAATCAAATGAGAATCAGATGTAGAATGTCATAGAAGATGATAAAGATTACACAATTGAGAATCAAAGGGAGAATGCTATAGAAGATAATGAAATGAACAATATCATAGAAAGTAATGAACATCCTTCATCTAACCCTATATATGTTAAAATTTTCAATAATAAGAATAGGCCACTATTGGCAAGAAAAATGATTGAAGAGAATAATGTTGAACCTAATGAAATATTTAAAGAGAGTAAAAGAACATGGAATCAAAAGTGTTATCTTGCACTAATAACTAGCTTACAAAAACTGAACCTTCTAATGTTAAAGAGGCCTTAACATGTCAAGCCTGGAAAGATGCAATGATCGAGGAATATCAATCTATCATAAAAAATGATGTTTGGGAGGTAGTACCTAGACCTAAAAATAAATCAATTATCTCCTCAAAAGGGTTATTCAAAATCAAATACGCTTTTGACAGTAGTATTGAAAAATATAAAGCCAGATTTGTTGCCAGGGTCTTTTCTCAAAAGGCTACAATTGACTACAAAGAAACTTTTTCTCCAGTTGCTCGATAAACTTCTGTGAGAACCATTATCACCATTGCAGCATCCAAAAGGTGGAACATACATCAAATGGATGTAAAGCCGACCCTTTTAAATGGAGTTATTGAAGAAGAAGTATACATAGAACAACTTGAATGTTTCAAAACACATGAAAGGAATCTTTATGTTTGCAAACTAAAGAAAGCTCTCCACGGCCTTAAGCAAGCTCCCAGAGCTTGGTATGAAAGAATAGACACTTATCTCTCCAAGTTAGGATACTCCAAAAATGAAGCTGATCCTAACATATATTTCAAAACATTCAAAGGTGACATGGTAATTCTTGTTCTTTATGTTGATGATTTATTGATAGCAGGTGAAGATCATCTTATTGCCAAATGCAATCAAGATCTCACAAACAAATTCAACATGAAGGATCTAGGTCTGCTACACTACTTTCTAGGTTTAGAAGTACTACAAAAGGAAAACTACATTTTCTTAAATCAAGGAAAATACACCTCTAACATTTTAACTAGATTTGGCATGATGGACTATAAACCATTATCTACTCCAATGGAAAAAAAATCTTCATAAACTCAAAGATGAAGCTGCAGATTCAGAACCTACAGATCCTTCATATTATAGACAGTTAATTGGATCACTTATGTACTTGGTAAACACTCGCCCTGACATTTTCTATGCTACAAACATGTTAAGTCATTTCATGTGTGAACCAAAGAAGATTCATCTCACAGCTACTAAGCATGTTCTAAGATACTTATGTGGTACTATTGGATTTGACCTAAAGTACAAGAATGTTGAAATACAACTCCAAGGTTTTTCTGATTCTAAGTGGGAAGGAAGTTATATTGATCACAAAAGTACTACAGGATGTTGATTTATTCTTGGATCAGCTATGATTTCTTGCTTCAGTAGGAAACAGTCAGTCATTGCACAAATTTCTACAGAAGCAGAATATATGGTTTCTTCTATGAGAGCTCGAGAAGCAGTATGGTTAAGGAAATTAATTTTTGGATTATTCGGGAAGCCTCTAAAGCCCACAATAATTCATTGTGATAATCAAAGTTGTATTAAACTTTCAATTAATCCTGTTTTTCATAATCATTCCAAGCACATAGAGATTCCATACCACTACATAAGAGATATGGTAGACAGAGATGTTATCAAATTGATCTACATTAGTACTGAAGAACAAAGTGCTGACATATTTACCAAGCCTCTTGCAAAGTTGAAAGTTGAGTACTTCAGAAATAAACTTGGTATGTCCAAGATGTGATTAAATTTCTAAGATTGAATCTCATTCATATGTAAATTGTTATATTCATGAATATTTTATTTAAATAAATATTTCAATATTGTGTTTTCAAAGGTGACGATCTTTCATGTGTGTTGGATCTCTATTGTTAGGTGACGACCTAATTAATAGCTTGACCGAGTGTCAAGAGTGACTATATTAAGTTGCTATCTTGACACTAAATCCTTGGAGGTTATCATTATATCTAGTTTTGAATTAAGTCGGGGATTATGATAACATGTGCATCAAGATTTGACTACATTGAGTTGCTATCCCGGAATGTGTCGGATATCTTGACATTAATTTTGGTTATCACTAAGTCCAATTCCAAATTGAGTCGGGGATTGTGATAAATCTTCTATCAAGATTGAGTACTTAAATTAATGTCCCTGACTGTGTTGGTTATCTTGATATGAAGTTGTGTTGTAATTAATTGTTATCACTAAAATCTAGTTCCGAATTAAGTCGAGGATTATCATAACACTCTTTTCATGATTAAATCCTAATTCAAATAATGTTGGATATCATGACTCTATTCAACCCTTTCTTACTAAGAGGGAGTGTTAGAAAATAGCTTCGAAATGATTGATCTATATATATATATATATATATATATATATATATATATATATATATATATGATAAAACTATATATATAGCATTAAATACGAAGCATTTGATAAATCTTAACTATATCAACCTTTGTTTTATATTCGATATCTTTATCGACATACATATATTATTGGCTGGCATTGTCGTTATTATGGTCGACATTATGCATGATCGAAAACCTTAACATAGCCATATTACGAAAGGTGGTTATTGAATAACATAGTGTTGTGTATGCATAGGGTCATGACCCTACGTGGCATAAGCCACATAAGAGTCATGCCCCTACGTATATAAAACTCTTCATTGCGTATATATGTATAGTGTTATGCTTGGTTCGAGATCAATCACAACGGCAATTACGAACCACATTAGCATACAATTCTTGACACAGTCTCAATAATCTACAAATAGTTATATTCGTAACATATGAATGAATAAATTGTATTGCAGATAATTTAATTTCAATCTTATCTACATTGCTTAAATAAAATTAGATTAATATCAAAATAATTTTTGATATTTTCTGGAATATATTCTCTCTATTTTTTATCCAAATAATTAACAGTTCTGACGCAGGATATACCAACTTCTCACTTTTCACTTGGAGAAAACCATGGTTGATTCATTTTAATTTTGAAACCGTACCTAAAACCTCTTACTATTTCTTATCTCCGAATTTTTTTCCCACTAATTTTTCTTTGTCTGCTAGTATGTTTTTTATAATTAAAGAAGCCTAACAAGGGGGCTGGCCCTTAAAAGAACAAGGCCTAAAGAAGAAGATTTGGACCATCCAAAAGCCCAAAAAAGAGAACAAAACACAAAGCACAAAGGCTTTATCCCAAAAGGAAAGGGTCAAACTCACACCACAAGAGAAGAAGAGCGAGAGCTTTCCCTACACCGTTTGTCAACAATCCAGGCGATACTATCTTTAGGCTCCTTGATGCAGGAGCATCCTGGGTGTACGAGCAATCTTGCATCACCCAAAAATATTTATGGTTTCTTTTCAATAAGGGCTATCTTGTGCAGAGCTGCTATTTTGGAATGTTACTATTTTTAGTAAGTTTTCCATTCAAGCTCAAAATGGTCTATTTTCTTCCCTGGAGGTTCATTTTGGTCATATCAACCTACCAGTAAAGTTTCATTGTTAGATCAAATCTAGTTTTGTAGATATTGAAGATTTTCGGTATTGGCAGCAAGGTGGAGAAACTTTGAACTCATTTTTGAACGCTTTAGAGGCCCCGGATGAGGTCGAAACTTCAACTAAATGAAGCTTGTGGATTAGTTGTAGAGCACTTCATGCCCTTTCCGAAATGGGGTCATAATAGTCAATTGAGTCAACGGGTGATGACTTATGGTCTCTAGAAGTTGGGTCACCTAAAATGGTGAAAAATGATTTTCCTTCAAAATTTCTGTTTGGGTTTCAAAAGTTGTTTTGAGCTGACTCTGATGTAATAAATTGTAAAATAAAATAATTCTAAGTTTGGTCGGCCTTAATGGCTAAATTTCCAGAACCTTCCTAGGCGGTTGAAAATTGCCTATATAAGGAAGGTTGTAGTGTTGTCTTAGGCAGTTTGGAGCAATTATGGGTAGATTTGGGTAATAATTTGAGGCTTTTTCCTACAGAATATTGTAAGGGAAAATGCACATGTGGCTTTGCATATTGTAATTCTGAAATTTGTAATTCCACATTTGTGGAGATAATAAGAAGCTCATTTCTGTTCTTGCAAATTGTTGTTGTTTCTTTTCTTCTGTTATGTGTTTGTGGTATTAAGGGGAGCACCCTTCCTCACTCCTCGATGAAGGAGACCCCGCTAGGCCAGCCTTCAAGACAACGGCCAGAGTGCTGAAGAAGCTGAGCATTGTTAGTAGGAACTTGGTGCAAAGCAGTAGCAGACGTAGAAGGAGAGGAGGGTTCCACGTGGATAGAGGGCATTGTACCATCATAATTAGGGGTGGCAGCAAGAGTTGCAACAGGAGCAATACTCAAATTAACAAAAGAAGTCTAGCCTTGATCAGCAATAGAGGTATCACATGATTTCTATAGGAGTTTCCTCTTCATCAGCAACCTATGAATCCTCAAAGGAGGAATCACAAAGAGCATCAGAAGCACAAACTGTCAAATGATCATTACTTGTAGCCTTCCACCAAGTAGCAACACCTTTTTGGCGCAGAAGAGTGCAGTTAGTGTCCAGTAGAGAAACAATGCCAACAATGGAAGGGAAGGCCCTCATTATTCTACTAGTATGTTTATTTATTTATTTTATATGTCAAATTTTATAAACTATTCAAAGAATGTAATTATAAATTAAAATAAATTTGCCACTAAATAAGGTGGTACCTAATGCTTTTTATATTTTCTTTGCAAATTGTGCCCATGGTACCTAATGTTTTTTCCCAATGCGAACTACATTAAAATCATTAAATGCATGTCTTGTCATCTATTCAATTCTAACAAGGGATATGACAACTTCTCACTTTTCAATTGGAGAAAACCATGGTTGATTAGTTTTACTTCCGAAACCATACACAAAACCTCTTACTCTTTGTTGTCTCAAAAAAATTTCACGTTGTTTTTTCTTTGCCTGCTAGTATTTTTTATTTTATATGTCAAATTTTATAAACTATTCAAAGAATGTAATTATAAATTAAAATAAATTTCTTTAACTTATATAATGGGAAATTTATCACTAAATAAGGGAGTACCTAATGCTTTTTAAAATTTCTTTGCAAATTATGCGCATGGTACCAAATGTTTTTTCCCAATGGAACTGCATTAATGGAATGTCTTGTTATCTATTCAATTTCGATGTGGGATATATCGACTTCTCACTTTTCACTTGGAGAAAACCATGATTGATTCATTTTACTTCTGAAACCATACCCAAAATTTCTTACTATTTGTTTTATTTTTTATTTTATATGTCAAATTTTATAAACTATTCAAAGAATGTAATTATAAATTTTTTAAAAATTATTTATCTCATATAACGGTAAATTTGCCACTAAATATAGTGGTACCTAATGTTTTTTAGATTTTCTTTATAAACTATGTCCATGGTACCTAATATTTTTCCCAATCCGAACTGCATTAAAATCATTAAATGTCTATCTTGTCATGTATTCAATTCTAATGTCGGATATACCAACTTCTCACTTTTCAATTGGAGAAAACCATGGTTGATTCATTTTACTTTCGAAACCATACCCAAAACCTCTTAGCCATTTGTTTTGATTACATAATTCCAAAATTTTGGTGATAGTTTGTACATTCTAATTCATCCTGAGACAATCGAGTGCTAATTCTTAATGAAAAAATAGAACGTATGTTGTTTGTAATGTTATACTTGTACCAACATTACAAAAGAACTAAAGTCCCAGGTCAAAATGGTCTTTGCTCGTTTTGACTTTTAAATGATTTAAAGGAGGCATTTATCCCAATAAATAAATAAATAAATAAAAATAATATTGGGTCTAGGACAACCCTACCAATTTATAATGTCCCTTCTGTAGGCAAGTCAATTGACAAATGAGGTTGACCTATCAGTTGGTTCCAATAGGCCAATAGATTGTGTAGGGGACCCTTTCAGAGGCTTGTGACGACATATTAGGATTTTGAGAACCAGTTTGACCAAATTTGGGCAATCTCCTAGATTTTAGGAGAATTTCATATTTTTCAAAGATGAAATGGGAGTTGGCAGGGACACATTAGGAAACCTACAGGATTAGCCTAGAGACTTTTGGCACAGTTCATATTTTTTAGGGAGTTCCAAAATTTTAGGAAGGGATTGTCAACTAGCTCACAGTGGTCAAATAACATCAGTGATCAAATATCATCAGTGGACAAAGGGCATAAAACAGAATTCAGATCAGGGTCTAGATGAGCAAACTACAAATAATTTGAGAATAATTTCTTATATTTGACTTAACAAATTAATATTAAAAGTAATTTTTATAATTACTTTATGATATAATAAGGTATTAAATAATTGGCCCAATTCCCTAGGCAAATGAGTCCACATTATAACTTAAAAGGGGGACTTTTTGGCCATGGCAAATAATCCCTTATGAAGTTCGATCACTTGGAGGGGGCATTTTATGAAATTAAAATATAATTTTATGTTTATTAATATAAAAGAAATCCATGAAGTGGTTTGAACCCTCTTGGATGGAAAGAAAAGGAAATAAAGGATGAAATTGGAGGGAATTTTCAGTCATTTCAGGTCATTTTGAAAATACAGTTTTGGAGGAACTTGAAGAGAGCTCTCCGCCTTTTCTAGCCTTTGAGAACGTAAACTCTCATAAGTTTGAAGGCCTATAGGTGTGAAATAGCATCCAAGGGTTTTCCAATTGCATAGATCAAACAAATTTTATTGAGAAGGCAACGAATTGTATGAGATTTTCATTTGTTTCAAAATTGGGTCATAAGGAGAAACCACAAATCTCCCAATCAGAGAATTGTAGTGCAATTGTCATCATTTGGTGGGGTCTTGGAGTCAATCGTACAACTACAAGAAAACACATTACCACCCCATCTTGGACAGGGAGACATATTTAGTAGATCAAGTCATGATGCAAGTCATTTGAACATAAAATATTAATATTCCTACATGTACAACACTACAACAGTCAATAGGCGGAGGGTTAACATCATTTCCATCTATACATTAGTGATTATCAGCATAGTGTTTCAGATATAGGCGTCTCTGCAATCATCAACAATATTACCAATTGGAGGAAATAAGAATTTTACTTCCACCACAGAGGCATTGAAGAATTTCTAGGAATGGTTTAAAAACACATATTTTCATGCATTGAATCAAGCCATACATCTAGTACGGTTGTTGTACTATCTTGGAATTTGAATAAAAATCAATATTCTGTAATTAGTTTAGTATTTGGCCTTATTTGCAATAGTTTGGAGTGGTTACATTAGTTAGAATTGTTATTTCAAGCTTTGTTCTTTACTTCAGCATTGCAAACAACAGATATTAAAATACATAGAAATTTTGAAAAACCTTCAACAAAAAAAAATCAAAAGAAATAGAGTTTTATTATGCTAGTAAAAGTCTGATTTGTGACAAAGAAATCAAAATTGGAAAACACTATCCAAGGTTAGATCACTACAGTGGTATCAGAGCATAGACATTCCCTGCCATCTTATGAACAACATTCAATTTTAGATGAGTGGTCAACATTATCTAACTTATACCAGGAGAGGAATTCATAGGTTAGACTTCAAAGTTAGTGACACCTTGACAGATACCATGTCTGAGAAAGAGAAGAAAAAATCTAGGTCTCTTAGTCCAAGTGTCAGGATGGAGACAAAATTTGACACAATGATGGATATGGTGTCTCAACTGTTGAGACAAATGGTTAGATAGAATCAATCACATAATGAGTAGCCTCAACATACCACTCATATAGGGGAGTCTAGCAAGCCACAAGGGAGAGTACTATAGCATCTAATTCAGTTTTGAGGCATTTGCAGCTAGTTTTCACTCCATGGGAGGAGTCACCTAATCCATAGGGTCACGGGCCTGAGTTACAAATTTTAGTGGCAAAAGAGATCAAAACATCATTATATAGAGTATATGACCCTACCACTTGAGGTCAGAGAGCTATTGACCCTTGACCAGTTTATTAGACAGAAGAGGCTCAAATCAAGTTCAACAGATAGAGCAAATTTTAGGGCTCTACAGGGTAATAGGGATTTCTAGCAGGCTGTAGGAAAGTTGACCTTGTCACATTTTGATGGAAGTGGTAAATGTGCAGCACCGGCTTGGGTGCAGAAGTTGGATAATTACCCATCCTTGAAACCTATGTAAGAGGAGGAAACAATCAAGTTCACCACTTTGCATTTGGATGGCGTGGCCCATAAGGAGCGGTACCATGGGTTGATTACATCGGGGCGTCACTACATTAGCTCTTATGATGAGTTCACCAATAGACTCATCGATTGTTTTGATCGTAAGCATCCATAGATATGTTTCAAAGAACTTGCACATCTCAAGCAATATGGGTCATTAGAGGCATGTATATCTGAGTTCTAGAGGTTATCAGTTATGGTGACAAATATATCTAAGAGGAGGTTGATAGTGTTGTTTATAGAAGGGCTTTCAAATCCCTTGCACAATTCGGTTAGGAGCATGGAGCATGTTGATTCGAGGAATAAGTCATCTTCCAAACACTTCCCAAACAATAAAGATAAGAAACCCTTTCATAAAACTTCAGAGCAACAAAAGAAATCATTTAAAAAACTCAATGATGAGTCCCTAAATGACTTCTGGCATAGAAATTTGTGTTTTAAAAGAAAGGAACCATGGGACCCTAAGCACAAGTGCACTTCAAAGGGGAAGGAAAACTAGATGAAATACCTTTCAGGAGATGATGCAAGTTCTGAAAATTCAAACTAGCAGACTGAGAACAGTGGTAGTGAGGGAGAAAGTGTACATCAAAAGGTTCAATTAAAAAGCGGGAAGATAAAGCACCTATAACATGTCTTTCTAGCATTCAAAAAGAGGGATCATTCAAGATGAGGGGTCTTAGCAGGGTACCACATAATCCTCTTACTTGACACATGGGCCACACATAATCTCATTGATTAGGTACTTGTGGCTAGGCATGGGATTCAAACAAAGGAGTTTATGGGAATTAAAGTGAGAGTGATAGATGGATTTGTACTCACTTGTACTAGGTGGATTCTCAACTTCCCTTTGTGGTTGAATGATTATGAGTTCAAAGCAGATTATTATGTTGTGAATTCAAGTGAGATGGATGTCATCCTAACGATAACAACACTTCATATGATTGAGGAGTTTTATCGCAATGTACGCACCATGGAGATGAGGTTTGAGGTAGATGGGAGGAAACATGTATTGAGAGGTATGACAGATGGCAACATTCGCATAGTGTCCTTGAAAAGGATCGAGAGGTTGATTTGGCATGAGCAAGTAGAGTGGGCAGTAGAGTGTGTGTTGATGCATATAGCAGTTGAGTAGCAAAAGCAAGATAATCCTCCACAAATATAGGAGATATTGACTAAACATGGTACAATGTTTAGTGACATTCCACCAAGTATTTCACCAGACAGGGGTATTGAGCACATCATTGAGTTAGAGGAGAATGTAAAACATGTCATCATCTCCCCATACAAACACCCCAAGTGACTCAAGGATGAAATAGAGAATACAATAAAGGAGTCGCTTGATATGAGGCACATCAGACCTAGTAAGAGGCCATTTGCATCGGCAGTTGTGTTAGTTAAGAAGACAATTAAAAATAGGCATCCCATACCCTGTATAGATGAGTTGATTGATGAGTTGCATTCGGCTTGTTACTTCTCTAAGATTAACTTGAGCTCTGGTTACCATCAGATACAGATGAGAGGAGAATGTGGAGAAGACAACTCTCAAATGTCATTGTGGACATTTTGAGTTTCTACTTATGTCATTCGGCCTAACCAATGCACCAGCCACATTTCAATCTTGTATGAACGAGGTGTTTCAGAATTAGTTGTTGAGGCTTGTGTTGATCTTCTTCGATGACATCTTGGTATGCAATTGGTCTTGGGGAGAGCATTTGAGGCACTTAGAGGAGGCATTAGACATTTTGGAGAGGAAGTCTTCGTATGCCAAGGAGTCCAAATGCAAGTTTGGGAAGATAGAGTTACTCTACCTAGGGCATATTACCAGTCCTGAGGGAGTCAAAGTTGATCTGTAGAAAATTTGGGTTATTAGTGATTGGCCTCCACCCAAGAATCTTACACAGCTTAAGAGTTTTATTGGGTTATGTCTAGTACTTGCATTACCAGATTTCACTTTTCACTGGGCCCTTTGAGTTACAGTGTGATGCTTCAGGAGAGGGACTTGGTGTGGTGTTGATGCAAGACAAGCACACCATAGCATTTGAGAGCTGAAAGTTGAGGGGACCATAGAGGAGTTACAACATCTAAGATAAGAAAATGGTAGCCATCATGCATGCATTGGCTAAGTTCAAGCAGTACCATGTGGAGAACAAATTTGTAGTGAAAATGTTCATAATAGCCTTAAAACATTTCCTTACTCAACAAGCTCTCAACAATTGCAAGCAAGAATGGGTTGGTAAGCTCCAGACTTACGATTTTGACATTGCATATATGAAGGGGAAGAACATTGTTGATGGTTCATCATCGAGGAGACCCAACTTGTGCTCTATTAGTGAGATTGTAGATAATTAGCGAGGTATGATTTATGTTGAGTATGCTAAGGATATATGGGCTATAGGTATTATGGATGAGACAGTACAAGATGACAGAGATTGCATCTATGTGGTGGTAGATCGTCTTACTAAATTTGCACAGATTTTTCTGATCATTACTACATACACAACAATACAAGTGGCAGATTTGTTTTTCTAAGAGGTATTCAAACTTCATGGGTTATTGAGGAGCATAGTTGGCAACAGAGAGAGCAAATTCATGAGCAATTTTTGGCAGGAGCTATTTAGGCTCACTGTAAGCACTAGCTACCACTCCCAAACGAATGGTCAATCAGAGGTTGTGAATAGATGGGTAGAGGGATATCTTAATACTAGATATCGAGGCAGCAAAAGGCATGTGCTAAGTGGTTATATTGTGTGAGTATTGCTACAACACGACCTACCCATGTCCATCCAAATATCACCCTTTATGGCATCATACAAGTATGATGCACCTAGCTTTCTAGATTTGTTTTTTGTTGACAATGGAGTACCTAGTGCCAAGGATGTCTTACAAGACACAATATCATGAGGGCCTTGAAGGAGAACATCCAGAAAGCTCAAAACCAAAAGAAACATGTCGATCAATGCATGGTTGAGCATTCATTTTAGATGGGTGATATGGTATATCTTATGTTGCAGCCCTACAAATAATCCACTCTTACGAATAGTGGAGCTAAGAAGCTTAAGCCACGTTACTAGGTACCATTTAGGGTTATTAGGCAGATTGGTGAGGTGCCTTACGAGTTGGAGTTACCAACTAACAACCATGTACGTAATGTCTTCCACGTATCTTGTCTTAAGAAGGTGATTGGTCATAATGTGATACCTTCTATAGTGTTGCCACCCCTTGAATAGGAGAGGAAACATATTTTAGTGCCTGGGCTATTGTGGATATACATGAGAGGAGACTAAAGAGAGTTATCAAGGAATATCTAGTTAAGTGGAAGGATTTGCTAGTAGATGACGCTACATGTGAGAGTGAGCACATATTGCAAGACTCGGGCTTGAGGTTGCTTGAGGACAAGCAATCTTAGCGAGAACAGACTGTAATGTCCCCTCCTTAGGCAAGTCAATTGACAAATGAGGTTGGCCTATCAAATGGTTCTCGTAGGCTAGCAAATTGTGTAGGGGACCCTTTTAGGGGCTTGTGACGACATATCAGGACTTTGAGAACCAATTTGACCAGTTTTGGGTAATCTTCTAGATTTTAGGAGAAATCCCTTTTTTAGGGATAATTGGAAGTTGGTAGAGACACACCAAGAGACCCTCGGGATTAGCTTTAAGACTTCTGGCACAATTCCTATTTTATAGGAAAACTCCTAAATTTTAAAAAGAGACTACCAATTAACTCACAATGGTCAAACAACATCAATAGATAGGGAATATTAGACAAAATTCAGTTCAAGGTTCAAATGAGCGAGCTACAAAAAATTTAATTATTTCCTATGTTTGGCTTAATAAATTAGTATTAAAAGTGATTATTATAATCACTTTATGACATAATAAGCTATTAAAATAATTGGCCCAATTCCCTAGGCAAATAACTTCATATTATGACTTAAAAGGGTTTTCTTGGGTTTTCTTAGAACATGAACTCTCATAAGTTTGAAGACAAATAGGTGTGAAATACCATCCAAGGGTTTTCAGTTGCATAGATCAGACAGATTTCATTGAGAAGACGACTTGTATGAGATTTTTATTTGTTTCAGAATTGGATCATACGGAGAAACCACATATCTGCAGATCAGAGCAGTGTAGTGCAATTTTCCATCATTTGTTGGGGTCTTGGAGCCAGCTGTAAAACTATAGGAAAACACATTACCATCCCAACTTTGACATGGGAGACATATTTAGCAGATCAGGTCATGATGCAAGTCGTTTGAGTAGAAGATATTAATATTCCTCCATGTACGGCACTACAGCAGTCAGCAGGCAGAGGATTAACACCATTTCCAGCCATACATTAGTGATTATCAGTTTACTGTTTCAGATCTGGACGTCTCTGTAGTCATCAGCAGCATTACCAGTTAGAGGAAATAAAAATTTTAATTCCATTGAGGCGTTGAAGAATTTCTAGGAGTGGTTGAAGAAACACATGCTTTCATGCATTGAGTCAAGCCATACATCTGGTACGGTTGCTGTTTAGTGTTGGCCTTAGTTGCAGTAGTTTGGAGTGGCTACATTAGTTACAACTGTTATTTCAAGCTTTGGTCTTTACTTCAACATTACAAACATCAGATATTAAAAAACATAAAAATTTTGAAAAAGCTTCAAAAAACAAAACAAAAAATAAAAAAAATAAAAATAAAAACTCAAAAAAATCAGAATTTCCATATGCTGATCAAAGTCAAATTTGTGACAAAGAAATCAGAATTGGAAAACACCATCAAGGGGTAGATCACCACACAATTCTACCGGCCAAGATTTTAATCAATCAAATCTAAGGCAAGAGTTTAATTAAATGTTAACCACTGCCACATGGATAAGTTCAATGTTATTCTCATATCTTTGTCCAACAGATATAATGTATTCATTGTCTCGTTACTTATATACGCTATGATGTTACATTCCAAATCCTAGGATAGGATGACTTGTGTTGTGGCCTCCCACTCCTGGTCTTGACTAGCTGTCACAGATTTCCCCAAATTGTTGCTCCTATTAATAAAATTGTCCTCGTTTTCCTCTCTTTCGCATGTTTGCACCACCCTCCACACTTCTTTTCAACTTCACTTCAGGAAATCCTTGATTCATTGCTCCTCCCTCATCTGCTCCTGCTCTGTCATCACATCCTTCCCTTCATAATGCCTTTCTTGGTTTTACTTGGTCTCCAAAATCATGATCCATGAAAGGTTTAACGCATATTTTTTCACTGCATGTTTATCTTTATTTTAAAATTTTAATTAACCAGAAAAGTAAATTAAACATATGCTCTTAGTTTTTAATATTTCTCATTTCTTATAGGGTTATTTTAATCCGTTTGATTATAAGCTTATGTAATTCTATAATTAACATACACCAAATTCCTTAATTATCTATGCTATTTGGTATGTGTTAAGATTTTTTTTTTCGATCAATAATATTTCTCTTGCTTAACTCTCTTTCACTATTCTTGATTCAAAGGTAAAAATGTTTGGCTTGCATAGAACCCATTTGAGTTCCATTCCTGATTCCCAGCCACATAAGATAAGATAAGATAAGATAAAAAATTTACGTTCACGAGGCTAAACATAGCCTATGGGACAGCAAGGCATCTTAGGCTGACTTCAGTAACTCAGTCTGCTTCTTGTGCAAGCTGATGATGAGCCCACCTAACTTCTCAATGTGCTCATCGCTGAATAGGCTATGCCAAGAACTATCCGATATAGTATCCACAAATTTATCCCTGATTTTGTAGGCTTCACATTTATAAAAATAAAGTGATGTTTGGTTTCTACTTTCACAAAGTTGCAAAATATGCAAATTCTCTCTTCCCAAGTCTCCTTTGGCCTCTTCCAACGTCTGGTCTCACATCGGAGTTGATGGAAGTTGGTTCTTAACTAGGCAATAAGAATTTTAGCTCTCCAAGAAATGTTGGCACCAATGTACACTTTTTGGAGTTGATCACATGCGGGGTTGAACTCATTGATATAATATACTTTCTTCCTTCCAATCTCATTTTCCCAATTTCTCTTGTAAAATTTCTCTATAACGAAGACTTTTATTTCTTTGTTATTTGTGGGGCACACGTTGAATTGGATATTCCATTTCCTCATCCACTTGATGTTTTGTTGCATCCACATCTTTTTTCGTTTGCAAAATGTGTCATTAAAGACGACGTTAGGCCATCTATCTCCTTCCATTTTTTCGATTCTTTTTAGATAGCTTATTAGGCGAGCCATAGCAAGTGCCTCGATAGGGACAGCCCCCATTTTGCTTAGCATGATATCATAAAGGACAGTGCTTTTGATTTTAAATTTGCTTGTGATCAAACGCTTTTGGATTCCTTCAATTTGCTTCCATTGTGCTATTGAAGTGCTGCTGGCCCATAATTCACACCCATAAAGAACAACCGGCAACACAAAACCAAACAAGATTTGAATAGTTTTCTAATCCCAAACCTCTGCATCACGACACATGTTTTGAAGAGCATAAAATGTCTTCCATCCCCCTAATGCCCTTTTATTTCTGCAACCTGCCCAACTTAGATGTTTGTTGAAATCAATGCCAAAATATTTATACTCCACAACTTCCTCAAGAACACTGCCACCAAAATAAAACTCACGTTGATGTTGTTTTTTGTTATTAGAGAAAACCATAACTTTAGTCTTGCTGATATTGACCTGCATCCCCACCCTTCTGCAGAAGCACTCAAAAGAAAATAAATGATCTTGCAACTCACAGGCAGATTTGGCAATCAAAATGAGATCGTCTGCATATAGGAGCAGCTTTATTATAAATTCACCTAATTGTATACCCTCACCATTTTGCATGTTTAACCACTCTTCAAGTTTATCTATGTATAAGCCAAACAAAGTAGGAGATAAATGACAGCCTTGTTTGACCCCAATATCACTCCTGAAACATTCTGAAATGCCAACAGAGGTTTTGATTTTGACTTTCACCTCTTCATACATCCTATGAACAGCAGCTCTGAGATGCGTAGGAATCCCCAATTCTTCCATCCTGAGCCAAAGCTTGTCCCTAGGGACAATGTCAAAAGCCTTTTTAAAGTCAACAAAACAGCAAAAAACCTCTTTTTTCTCCCACCTTTTTTTGATAATGTGCCTCAAAGTGACACAATGATCAACCGTCGAGTGCTTTGGTCTAAAACCAGTTTGCCCTTTAGCACGCTTATGGTTTTCTTCTACCCATTTCCTGATCCTAGTTTCTATCATGCTGCCAAAAAGTTTTGCAAAAAGAGGATTGATCATTATAGTCTTGTAGTTGGAGGGATTGTTGACATCACCACTCTTAAAAAGTGGTATTGCAAGGCTGATTGTCCAATCTTTAGGAAACCCCTCACGGCTGATATTATTGAAGATTTCTGTAATGTGTGGTGCAAAGTTTTTCATACCCCATTTGAGATACTCTGCTTGAAGCTCAACTAAGTCTTTTGCTTTACCCGTACCTAACTTCTTAATACTCATCTCTATCTCCTGCATGGTGAAAAGAGTTGTAGTATCATTGACCAAGGGTGGCTGGTCCACTCCCCCTTCTTGTTCATATAGTTTCCTAGCATAGTCGAGCCATGGCTGTAATAGTATTTTCAGTTTGTTTCTTCCTTGGCTAGAGTTCTTTCCAAAAAAATTTAGGGTTATTTTTACTCAAGATCAGCTCCTCTCTCCTTGTGATCATAAAATTAGTTCTCTTCTTCTTTAGGATCTGTTTATAAGCCTTAATGTCAAGGTTAGTTTTATTTGACTCCCTTAGATTTCTTCTGGCCATCTTGCATTCCTTATCAAACCACGCATTAACTGGAAAACAATTAGTTTCAAATTTTCTATGTTTTGTTCTCTTGCATTTCGAGAGAGCCTCATGAATTAGACATGATAACGTATGCCTATTAACAACATGCATGTGCATATGCATCCCCCTACATAGTCTCTCAAGAGTAGCCCTGAAGATGTTACCATTTTCTGAAGTCAACAAGATTCTACCTTGGGAAGGAGGTTGTTGAGAGCATTGGTTCTTTGCCCCAAGCTGCCTATCCTTTACCCAACACAAATTTACGTACAACGGTCTATGATCTGATTTGAGATCCCATATGTGTTCTCGAATTGCAACTTCCTCAATTATCTCATACAAATTCTGTGAGCAGATAGCATAATCCACCATGCTTGCCCCGTTATATGTGTTGCAAGTGAAATTGCCCGACTTAAACCATCTAGTCAAACCGTTGCAAATTATTAGATCAAAAGTGCCACATAGAGTGACCAATTCTTCCCCAAAATGATTGCAGCCTTTAGCATCTTCAGAAACTCTTTCCCACTGATGTTTTCTCTTTTCTATGAGCCAAATAGGGTTACCATTTTCTTTATAGCTGAAAATACTGGCTTGACAATTTGTTGTTCTAGCATTGAAATCGCCGACAAGAAGAACATCCCCACGCTGCGAAAAACAGCAACATCTTTCTTTAAGGCAACATAAGGGTCATTGTGATCTAAGCAACACTTTTTATAAGCTTTAGATACCTGTGGAGCAAAGTAACAAGCTGCGATCCTGAGAAGACTGTTGTTTTCCATGATTTTAAACCATATGAATTGTTTATTAGAATCTGTCTTTTCCAACTTAAAGGCACATCCTTCCCTTTCTTTTACTAGAACCATGATGCCTCCATGACCTTTACCATTTCTTGTTGCCTCATTCCACACTACCATCTTCCAGTAACCTTCAAACAATGGAGTCTTACATCCTTCATGCTCATGTGTCTCTATGAGACAAATAATGTCCTTGCCTTCTGCAATAGGTCCTAACCCCGGCCCACGCCTCCACGGATAACCTCTACAATTCCAACAAACTAAACTTAAGGAAGCCTGGGCTGGATTTGATTGCTATTTGTTTTGATGTAGAGAACTCAGAGTTGAGTTATTATCGCTATGAGTGGGTTCTAATCTTGTCATATCGCTGCCTGCTGAAGTGTTTGTAGTCACACCTTTGCTGCCCACTTGCTGCTCTACATTGTGGCGGTGGCCAAAATGAGCAATAACTGTTTTTCCCTTGAACATCCAAGCTCTTTTGCCTTCATTTCTAGTTGTTCTAACTTTCCATTTCCATCCTTCTTTCTTCTTGTTGTCTTGTAGTTAGATCCTCCTCTAAGAAGAAGCGAGAACACCTCAAGAGTTGTTTTTTGCTCAATAAATGTTGTTTGTCACGAATGCTAGGCATGACTACCTTGATGGGCCTATCTCTCTCACCGTATGATTTGCCAACCCTCCAAGCTTGGCTGATTTGACCTTGCCATAACAACACTTCTTGTAAGAAGTCCCTTGTTAAGTCAAGGGTGTGTTCTCCTTCACCATAATCTTTTATCCCTTTGATAATTATATTGGATGCCCTAACCTGTCTTCCCTTGACCTCCTTGTCTTGTGTGTTCTTCACATGAGTCTTTGCTTCTTCACCCTCCTGTGCAAAGTGTTTGTTGTTTTTATTCCAAGTTTTGGTAACTTCTGAAAAACTTCTCTTCTCCTCTTCAAACCTTGCCTTTTCCAACAAACTAGCATGATATATCAGTAACTCCTTATCGTGAGATATCTTAGTATTTGTTATACCCTTGTTTGCTGCCAATGCAACTCTCGGGTTTTGCCATTCCTCCTTCATAATCTTCCATTCATCTTTCATGTTCTACCATTTGAGCTTTCCAACTGATAGTGTTTCTTGCAACATTGAGATTTGAACTTTTAAAGCATTGTTATTGTCTGTAAGGGATTTATTTTCTGCAGTTAGGGCATGAATTTTGAGGTCCCGTTCTTGCCCTTTAACCTCTAGTAGTTCCAACCTCTCCTTGGCCATCAAGAGTTCTTGCACATATAGGTCAAGGCACCAAGTGAGAGGTGTAGAGGTAGGGCTGTAAATGACGGGGTCTACAAAGTTACTATTGCTACACAAATGATTGTTGCCACCTAAGTGTGAAGGAGGACACATTTTGGCTCCATCTTTTTGTCTTGTCTCCTTATACCACCTCTAACTGTGTTTTTTCTCACGTGACCATTTCATACAAGTGAGTCTACGTTTCAAAATGTCTTTAAATTGTTTGACGTTGACCCAATTGTATTTTCCTGTCTTGCCAAGTGACGCAATTTTTACTTGTCCCAAATGATTAGTTTCGAAGTGCACTAGAAATTCTTGACCATTTTTTACCAATGAAATGGTTTGTTTTCCCATTGTTTGTATTTCCACTGTTTGTTTTTCCATTGCTTGTTGGGAAAATAAAGTAACCTTAAGGTGTCTGGCTCACATGGAGCCCACTTGTGTTCCATTCCTGAAGCTTAGTGATGTATATCAGGCAAGGGAATAAAGGAAAAGTTGGGGTGCAAAATTGAAGTGGAATTTGAAAGAACCATTACCCATTGGAACTTGGGAGCTTAGCGAAACGACATTGTGTCGATACAAACTGAGATCCATTTTCCACCAATAAAATAAAAAAATTGAATATTGGAATGGACAATAAACAATTATTCCCTTTTCCTATTAAAAAATATTGACAATAAAGCTACAATGCATTCAAACCCTTTTTAATGGGCACCAATAAGACCAAAATCCTGAAAATATCTTTTCCAGTCCATTAAGACACAACACTTTAAACCTAATCCAAATAAAAGAGCTAATCTTGTCAATTTACACCTAACCTACAAGGATTAGATTTCCTTGGTGATTGAAGCAGGCACTGTAATCTGTTTTCAGCTTTAATCCAAGTAAAGAAGAAAATGAGAAGATAAAAAAGAACTAATAGCATTGTGCTCCTTAAGCATTGTGTCTCACCTGTACATTAAACACGGTCAATCATTATCACATCTTGGTTTGATTATATTCTCAGAAACTCAGATAATATGGCATGATGACCATATACCATATGTTATCATTTGCCTAGGCGGTACCATACATGGATCTCCTTGTGGCTTAACCAACAATTGAATTTTGATAGTTCATTTTCTGGAGATCAAAATGGTTTGGAATATAACTGCATGCTAAGAAATAAATTTTACATGAAAAAAAAAATCATTTTTTCAGCATTCACCAAAACTGTAGCCAAGCAGAATCATGTATTATCATGAACTTCCGTACTTCTGTTTATATCTTGCATACCAACAGACAACAATTACCTACGTTCCCACAAATCAGTTGATTTATAATTTACATCAACAGATTAATCTGATTGATATCAATGAACAAACTTCATGTCCTGGGGTTCTTTGCCATTTCCTCAACGTCAAGCTCCATAGCTAGGACTGGAGAGTCTTTCTGCATTGCAACATCACTGAAAAAAAAAAGACTTTTGTCTGTATGGTCAGCCAGGGTCAAACCTACAGGTTAAACTCATGGTAATAGCAGCAAAAGAAAATAATTCATACGAAGTATAAAATATCAACCTAAAAGATTAACTCTACTTGTTAGCAGCCAAGGAAGAAGTATGCTAAATAGTGAAAATGTTTTCAAAGAGTGTCTAGCAATAATCCCAAGTCTAATCAATCACTTGCCTGTTTATTATTGGACCATGGTCCACAGAGGAGCGCAAGCAGTAGATCACCCTGCCCAAAATGTTACTCATAGGCACTGGTCCAAATATTCGACTATCACAAGCATCCTGCATTGAAGAAGGGGCACTTGACTTGTAAATTTACCCAGCTATTTTTAGTTAATATTCATGCATAGAATTATGGATGCACTTTCAAGCAAGAAAAAATGTACCCCCTTGAACAATGTTAGATAAATTAAGATATCCAGAAAAAAATAGCTTTTTTTTTTTACAATGTAATTACATCTACTGACAAATAACTTGCAACCCACTCTGAAATCATCATAATTCAAACTTACATTTTGAACTTAGACTCAGCAATTGAGCAGATCATTTAATAAAGACCCATATAAAAAGTATGATGTTCATAAATTAACAAACTTATTAAGTCACAAGATCTCTGATTAAAAAATGTTGACAACAGCAATCAGAAATTGAAGCAATCTTCTGAGCAGAAGAGTAACAGCATATCCATTTAGGGATTTTAAAAAAACTTCTACAGTAGGACCTCAAATAGCAGCAATCATGGTTAGGCTAACCATGAAGCATCATATTAGCTAATAGGATAGGCCCTTGGCCCTAAAGAAAAACTACAATTATGATGTTTAACTTGAATGTAATGTCCCCATTTTTACACCATCTTGTTCTAAAACAATTGGCTAATTTTGGGGGTTTTCTTTAAGTTCCCAGGTGTTCAAGAAGTGTTTCAATGTTTTTGGAAAGCTCTGGTTACAGTTTCTTGGCTTCCAACAGTTGTGTGTTTGTCAGTTGGTAACAACAATCTTTACAGCAATCTGGGTATTTCTGGAACTTTCTGGGTATTTTTGAGTTTGTTCTCCTCGGTCCTTGGAGGAAATTGCTCTTTATAGTAAGTGCTTGTCTGGCACTGATATTTCTGGGCCTTCCTGGGTTTGTTCCTTCAGCTCTCAAAGAACACTTACGATGAAAAAAGTAAGTGCTCATATCAGCATTAGTCATGTTTCAGCATGATCAACTTTTCGTTTTTTGGTGCCTCGACAATTTTCCATTGAAGTGATGTAATTTATTTTAATATTTACACTTTAGTATAACACTTTAATATTAACTTAGGTATTCAACATTCCATAATGTGAATGGCCCCAAGTTGGACTCCTAGGTTGTGAGGACCAAAGTTGTTTTAAAAGGTGTTATGCGGGTCCTTTTTGAGGGAAGTAATAAAAATTTGAATGCCGTAATTTCCTCCAAACTCTATAAATGGGAGTTTGGGCTCTCATTTCTTCATTCAGAGTTTACATCCATACAGAGATGTTGTCGGAATGAGCTTTGCAGTTCTTTCTAGAGCTGTTGAGGACGAAAAACCTTTGCAATCTTTCTAGTTTTCGTGGTGAAAGATCCACCCTAGCTGGTTCAGTGTTTTCCTTTAGAAAATACAGTTGATTTGCACAAGTTTTGGTGATTCAAGGTTTTCAAAAATAAAGATTTACATGGAATTTTAGTCCAGGTTTCGAGTTGGATTGTGTTGATGTTGTTTTTAGAGATTTTGAGTGAGTTTGCAAGGTTTCGGGTTGAGTTTTGTACCTGGCCATACCATTCTAGCTTGTTGGTCGACCCATCTTTTGGTTGATATTTTCTAGGGCATCAGTCTTATCATTCTAGGTAATGATTAAATCCATCCTCCTTAGTAGAGTGATGAGGTCTGGGTCTATTTTCAGGAGTTTCTTGCAGATTTTGAAATTTTAGGAGGTTGCACCTTTCCAGCAGGCTGTTCAAGCCATTGGGCTGTCTTGGAAGTGTAAAGTGAGATATTTGGAGGTTATATCAGCTGCAAACTGACCTAAAGTGGACGCCTTGGGTTGCTTTCATAACAGAAATTTACAAGGGACTATTTGGAGGCCAAAACACAAAGACATGAATTTTTTAATGCTAGCTGCCATATGTACCTAGCGCCCAGTTTACTGTTGCAGACTTTCTGAGCGTAGCTCCAATTTAGTAGATGAGATTTTCAGGTTTTAGGCAGGCTGAAAATTCATTTTGAGTAATCAGGACTGTTGGGTGTTGATGAGAGTTTTCTTTGACCTGTTTTCTGCCTTTTGATCCTTGCATAATAGCTATGAAACATCAATTTTCAGACCTGCTGTTGACAGTTCATCATGCTTTCATTTCCTAATTTTGTATTTCATTGTAAAGACAATAAATCATGACCCATGTAAGCATTTAAAAGAAGTTTGCTAAATATCAAAACAGAAAAATGCATCAGCGGGGAACCCTTGTTTGCATTATCAAATGATATAACTATTGCTACAGCAGTAAACTTTCATATCTCATGTTGATTGTGGTTAAGTTGTTTGGCAAAACAATTCAAATAACTGGATAAATCTCATTTTTGTCTATGATTTTAAGAAATGTTCCTTGTCTTCTATGATGGATCGAGTGAGTAATCTATCAAGTGAAACATGTATGGAAATTTATCCAGATACTTTTGTTGTCTTGTATGAATTTTAGCATATATATACAGATATCTACATGGATATATCATATTTGTGCAAGTTTAAACATATACACAAATGCCCATAAAGATAAATGGACCATTCAAGGCATTGTCCAAGCCATCATACCAGAATGGAACTGGTATATAAGTCCCACAATAAATAACCATACAGGCCATAAGTTACAGTGGTGAACCTGCTCCTCAAGTACAAAATTAACCATGGCACTTGGAATCTTCTTGACAACTTTGACTATGGTACCTAAGAATCCTCAACACAAGAATTGAATCCTCAACACAAGAATTGGACAGCTGAAATGCAATGGATGCTAGAATTACAATAATGATTTAAAATACTAGATGAAAGAGCAGATAGATTTTAATGTATTGCGATATATTTACAATGAGCAACACGCTCATATATACAACGCTAGATATTTACAAAATAGCAAGTATCTAAAATTAGACTGCTATAATATGGGAAGCTATCTTGAGCATTAAAGGAAACATTCAAAACATTCTAATACCCTCCCATAATGCTCAATCTACCAACAACACCAATAGATTCCCTGAATTTTACAAATTTATCAGAACCGAGAGACTTGGTGAAGATATCTGCGGGCTGCTCCAATGTAGGAACATACAGCAACTGGATGGATTAGTCTTCAACCAGCTGACGAATGTAATGATAATGAGTTTCGACATGCTTGGTTCTTTCATGGAAGACCGGATTCTTCGCAAGTTTGAGCACGCCCTAATTATCACAGAATAGGGGAGTTGGTCCTGTCTGAGGAACATGCATATCTGCACGCATCCGCCGAAGCCAAACTGCCTCACAGGCTGCCTTAACTGCTCCCCGATACTTTGCTTCAGTCGAAGATAGAGCCACCGCCTGCTGCTTCTTACTAGTCCATGTGACAGCACCAGATCCCAAATTAAACACATATCCAGTGGTAGATTTACGAGATCATCAACAGAAGCAGCCCAATTTGAATCTATGTAGCCACATAGTGTAGGGTCAAGACTCCGAGTGTACAGAAGGCCATAATCAGAAGTACCGCTTACATAGCGCAGGACACGCTTTGCTATTGTCCAATGATCAGCCTTGGGAGCTATCATAAAGTGGGATACGTAGCTTACTCCAAAACTAATATCAGGTCTAGTGATAGTAAGATAAATGAGACCGCCCACTAGTTGTCTAAACAAAGATTCATCCACAACAGGTGAAGCGGACTGAGCTGACAATTTGAGCCCGGGTTCCATAGCGGTGGAGACAAGTTTGCAATCCTGCATTCTGAACTTGTCCACAAGATTTATGGCATACTTGGATTGAGAAAGGAAGATACTGTGCTCAGTCTGCCAAACCTCAATTCCAAGACAATAGTGCAAGAGTCCCAAATCTGTCATATCAAAGGTGCGACACAAATCCTGTTTGATTTCAGTGATCAAATGTTCTAAATTGCCAGTAATGATCAAATCATCCACATAGACAACTTTAAACAATATATCATTACCTACATGTTTGATATACAAATTTGAATCCGATGGACTCCGTTGGAAACCTTGATTGGTTAAGTATCTATCAATCTTCATGTACCAAGCCCGAGGGGCTTGTTTCAAACCATAGAGAGCTTTGACAAGTTTACAGACTTTGTGTTCCTGACCAGCAAACTTAAATCCAAGGGGTTGCATCATGTAGACCTCTTCCTGCAAGTCACCATTCAAAAAGGCACTCTTAACGTCCATCTAATGGACTTTCCAACCAAACTGAGCTGCTAAGGCAAGGACACGTCGTACAGCACTCATTTTTGTTGTAGGAGCAAAGGTCTCCTCATAGTCAGTGCCTTCTTTCTGTGAGAACCCACAAGCAACAAGACGATCTTTATACTTGTCTAAGGT
Organism: Chamaecyparis obtusa; assembly: GCA_027943335.1. Taxonomy (NCBI): domain Eukaryota; kingdom Viridiplantae; phylum Streptophyta; class Pinopsida; order Cupressales; family Cupressaceae; genus Chamaecyparis; species Chamaecyparis obtusa. Next base: position 2,062,841 of record BSBK01002821.1, on the reverse strand, counting down.
TCCATCAGCTTTGTATTTCACCTTGTATACCCATTTGCAACTAATGGGCTTCTTCCCTGAAGGAAGATCTAAAAGGGCCCAAGTGTGATTTTTCTGAAGACTTTGGAACTCTACTTCAATAGCCTATTCCCACTCAGGGATACTATTAGCCTCAGAATAAGTCTAGGGCTCATAGACACTATGAATGTTAGCCATAAGAGCAAAATTAACTGTAGGCTATCGTTTGTTCTTATTTCTGGAAGCTCTACCCTCAATGAGCTCATCATCCCTGAGATCACTAATAGTTTGAACCCACCATTTAGGCCGGAGAGTGAAGGAGCCAATGTCTGGAGGGGCTGGAAGAGGCTCAAGAGCAGCAACAGGAGCAGGAAGAGGATTATGTTCCGTAGCCTCAACAGAAGCCTCATGGCAGGCATCATCTGCATCATCCCTCCCATTAGGTGAAGCTAGAGGAAGAGGAACACTGTGAAGTTGATCCTCATAACACTACTCAGGAGAAGAAAGAAAAGGTCCTCGAGTTTCATCAAAACCAACATCACGACTGACGATAAGATGATCAGTGTCAACATCTATCAGTCTGTAGGCCTTATGATTGTCACTGTATCCTGTCATCATGAATCTCTGACTCTTGGAATCCAACTTCGAGCGCTTAGCGTCAGGAATCCAGACATAAGCAAGAGAGCCAAAAATCTTCAGGTGACTGATCCTGGGCTGACGACCGAACCAAACCTCTTCTAGAGTCTTTCCTTTAACAGCCTGAGTAGGAGAACAATTAAGGAGGTAGACAGCAATAAACACTGCTTCTGCCCAATACTTATTAGGAACAATTCTGTGTTGTAACATAGAATGAGCCATCTCAACAATCGTACGATTGTGACACTCAACAACACTGTTTTGCTAAGGAGTGTGAGGTGTAGTGAACTGGCATTTGATGCCATGGGTAGCACAGAAGTTGGAGAAAGCAGTGGAACAAAATTCTCCACTGTTATCTGTTCTAAGAGAAATGATACTACGACCGGACTCTTTTTCAACCAAAGATTTAAACTTCTAAAAGGTACTAAATACATCTGATTTTTGTCTAAGAAAGTAAACCCACATCTTTCTACTAAAATCATCAACAATGAGCAGAAAGTATTTGCAACTAGTAATTGAAGAAGTATTCATAGGGCCACAAATATCAGCATGAAGTAAATGAAGTACCTTAGATGCACACCAAGAATCTCCATCATTGAACGGAGTCCGATGTTGTTTGCCAGCTTGACAAGCGCCACACACTCCAAGATGTTGTATCTGAATATCAGGTAGCCCAAAAACAAGTCCCTCCTAAGACAGCTGAGACAGATACTGGATGTTGAGATGTCCATATCGTTGATGCCACAAAGTGTTGAGAGATGAAGTACGAGCTGCCATAGCTATCTCAGGAGAATTACCGGTGTCAGTAAGCCAATATAGGCCATGATCTTCTAGACCAGTAGCAATAGTAAGACGAGTCTCTCGATCAATAATGGAACATTTGTGAGTACTGAACACCACATCCAACTAAGGGGAATTCCTCATGATCTAACTCACAGAAAGTAGATTGAGTGCCATTCCAAGAACATAGCACACATTGAGGAAGATGAGCTTCCTCCCACCAAACTATATCTGAACATTTCCTCGGCCAACAATTTTGTATTCCTCACCTCCGCCAAACACAACTGAGTCACTGTATGGAGAGAAATCTGTAAACCAGTCACGCCGATGAGAAAAGTGACGTGAAGCACCAAAATCGATATACCAAGCAGAAGACCTAACTAGATCTGAGGGGCTTTTAGCCATAAAAGCATAAAAGACAGACTCTTGCTCAGACTGTTCAGCAACATTCGCCTGCTGAGGTGACCCACCTTGTTTCCTTTGTTCAAAAGCAATTCTCTGACAGCAATCTTTCTTCATATGGTCATACTTGCGACAATAGTAACACTGCACATTCTTTTGCTGAGGGTTGCCTGAAGGTTGATGGAAACCTCCCTGTGGTGAGGACTGAGATGGTTGAAATTTAGCTGCAAAGGCTTGTTCTGAAGGAGACAAGGAAGCACAGCTAACAAACTGTTGCTTCCAGCAATCCTGCTATAGGAGTTTGGTGCACAATTCTGGGAATTTCAGGTCAACATTAGTCGAAGTAATGTTGAGAGTTTCTATGAAGTGCTCATAAGATGTTGGCAGACTTTTCAAAGTACTAAATACCATATCTTCTTCCTCCATCTTCCGACCGATAGCGTCAAGCTGATTGCGAATGTCCTTAATCTTCGTGAGATGATCCTGTAAGGACATACGTTCATCCATCATAATGGAGAACAACTGGTTCTTCAAAAAGAATGTGCGACTCTTGTCTAATGTCTCATGCAACTCCTTCAAATATTTCCAAATCTCTGCAACAGACTTGCCAGAGGGAATCTGAGGCAACTGATCATCTGTGACAGAGAGCTTGAGAAGCATAACAACTTCTCGATTCCGATCATCGAACTTATCCTGATTTGCTTGGACGGAGGTCGGACGAGACTCTGTGCCTAGAACAAGCACATCCAGACCACGGTACTCGAAGATGGTCAACATTTGCTGCTTCCAGGTGTTATAATTGCTGCCATTAAACCGTTGACTATTTTCCAGCAACAGGTTGGTCAAAGATGCCATCAAGTACAAACTTCAAGGATGAAATTTAACAGGCGTAGATTTCAAGGCAAATTTCTAGCTGACCCAAAAAAATCCGACAAGTACCAAGAAAAGGTGATAGAAAACCCAGAAGGAATCTGAAGTCAAAATTCAAATCCGTTGGCTCAAAAAATGAGACACGAAAAACAAAGCACCCAAAAAATTCGACGAAGACCTAGATAAGATCTTGAAAAACCCACCACAAATATATTATTAAAAAAAAAATTTGACCTCAAAAGCTAGGGTTTTGAACAGAAAACAACCCTGGTTAAAAAAATACTCAAAAAGGACTAAAAACCTTGCAGAAAAAGGGTGCCCAAAATATTTGAGGGGGATGCAACAGCCAAATAAACCCTTTCCACCAAAAGGGAGCCAAAAATCGCAAGCTGAGCAGAAGCAAAAAATCGAGCAGAAAAATGTGAGGCCCTAGAATGAAAAACGCAAGCAGAAAAACGTGAGGCCCTAAGACCCACGTCAGATAAAGAAGCCTAGAAGAAGAGAGGAGCTCGCAATAGCAGAGAAGCACAGACGCCCAAAAAAAACGAGCAAAGCGTCGAAGATCTTTGCTGGAACAAATCGCAAGCTAACTCACACCCAGGAAAAAACGCGGACAAACTTGCACGATTTGCAATAGCAGTAAATAATTTCGAAAATATTGCCTTGATAATTTCAATTAAGAAACTATAATATTTTCAAAAAAATTCAAGTGGCTCTGATACCATAAAATACTAGATGCAAGAGCAAATAGATTTTAATGTATTGCGATATATTTACAATGAGCAACACGCTCATATATACGTCAGTTATTTACAAAATAGCAAGTATCTAAAATTAGACTGCTATAATATGGGAAGCTATCTTGAGCATTAAAGGAAACATTCAAAACATTCTAATATGATTATTAACGATTAGAGTCAAGTATTTGCTCTTTATCGCCATTTCGCTATGTTACAAAATTCGGCTCTTTTCCTCTAGAATGTGTCACCTCAAGAAAACCAACATTTCCAAGATGGGGCCATTAGTGAGATGAAGGGACTTAAGGGAAACATCCCCGTACCGCACTACCACCTTCGTCAAGACATCTGAATGTCCCCAAGACATTCGGGAAACTCTTGGACCTCAAGAACAACAAAAAGGCCACTTCAAAATTTTGAAACAAAATATAAATTTTTCATTGATTCTAACACCCAAAGCTGAAACCTAATGGCCAATGGGACCCGCCTAAGCCACACAAACGCTTTAAACAACCCTCAAATCATCAATTTAACTCAAACACAAATCAATAGCAAGCTGATATTGTGAGTATAAGAGTGAGAGTGTAGCATTGCTAGTGCAAGTGGACTGAGCACAAAGAAGAGGCAGAAGAGGATATACACCAAGTCGCAAGCATTTTTCAAGAGGTAGGATGTAGAACTAAAGGAGCCAGCACAGATTTATGAGGATGCTACAGATTCACAGGCAGGGGCTTGTTTGTATTAGTTTGGAGGAGCTTGACCGTGTGGAGTCCAACTGTTCTAGTGATGAGGAGTTTGGGAATGATTAGAGGCCTCACTTCACTGCATTTTGCTATTATAAACATTTGTAATCATCATTGTACTCATGCTAATCATCATTAAGAAATTTTGAATATAATATAAATCTTGAATTCAACATTTGCATTGCTCAATGTTAAATTGTTAATGTTCATTTCAAAGTTTAGTAGTTTTGAAATTTATTGTTTTACTAATTTGCCAAAGTTTCATTTGTAGTTCTTACTACTTATGCATTGTTTTATTGCTATTTTTTCAAGTGGTACATCAGCACAAGCCCCCCAGCACTGCTCCATCACCATCCCCCTGCCGTCCCAAATTCAAGCCCGTTGTCCCCCGTCCCCACATCCCCCTGTCAGGAAACTCAATGGAATCCACCACCACTCAGTTATATGTCGCTTTAGACTCTGACTTATCCGGTTTTGACTTTTGCACATAGTTAATTTATTGCCTAACCTGCCCACAGCTTCTTTAACTATTTTTTCTCTTGGAAATGTAATTCGCAAGCAGCAATGAACATTTAACATGTCTATAACCCCTCTCTGGGTTTGAGCCATGTAGCAAAATAAGTATCCATTCTAATCTTAGATATTATCCTATCACTATCTAAACAAGGCCTCCTCACCATTTGACAACATAATCATCTTCATGATTAGATTGCCTCTCCCATTCTAAAATACTTTATATGGTAGGTTTTTCATATTTAATTTATATAATTAGATCAGAAAATATATTTTTGATTATTACACACACGTGTGTTTGTGTGTGAATGTGTGCGTGTGTATATAATTTTGTATAACCATGTCTTATGTGAGCTCAATATGCATCTCCAAAACATTCATCCAAATGTATTTCAGCTCAAACTGTCAAAAACAATTGTAAACTAGTATTAAAGTGTTTTTGCTAATTGGATAGCGAAGTATTTATACAAGTTACATAATTGGCTTGTCATCCTATTTACTAAGAATGTACACCATCTTTAGTTGGTTTGTGTCCCCTGGCCAGTCTTCTCACCTTGTTCCCCAACTCCTAACGTTCACAAAAGGTGGCTAGTTAATTGGTCTAGAATGTGGACCCCCCACCAATAGGATTAATTCAAACAAACACAAAATGGACAGCTAGAGGAAACCCCAGTGATGCTAGCCTTGGAGGGTATTGCTTAGGCGAATAATGGTCTTTCTTTTTCTCTGTGGCTCTGTAGTTAAACATCAACAACATTAACGTAGCTAGAGACATTCTAGTTGCTCTTGAAAGTGCAATTGAGTTAGGCTTTAAAAGAACAATCTATGAAACAGTAAACTGATTCTTTAATCATGGTATCTCTCCTTCATAAAGACAAGGCTCATGATAACTCTCAGTGCCTTAGAATTCTGGATGAGGAAACTAAAAGCTTACTCTTAAGTTTGACCCCATCTCTTTAGTTCATATTCCTCGGGAATCAAACTCGGTCGAAAACTATCTTGTGAAGTGGGGTATTGAAGAGAAACGACAATTGAATACATCTGATTTGAAATCTCTATCACTTGTTAAGGCAGCTCAGCTTCATCAGTTACTTCAAAATGATCTGTCCTAGCTCTTCTCTAGTTGAAATTTGTTGTAACTTGTAAGAGGTGGTAAATCAGTTTCCTTTATGAATCACTCGCTTAAGCCCTTAGCCTCTTGCTGGCATTTCAAATAATTCTTCTGGCAACTTTGGAGGTCCTGGTATCATGCCACACCATGCTATAATGCTGGTTGGATAATCTTGTGTTTGAGTTTTGAGCAGTCTTACTTTACTCTAGGGTGAAATTTTACTGGGGAGTCTTCAAAACTTCTAATAAATTATGGCCTTGGCCGTCTGGAAATCCTTGTCATGTACATTTTAATTTCTAAATGTTAACATATCTTTTCTATTTGCCCCGAGAAAACATATACTGTGGTGTAATAAGCTTCCCATCCCCTTTATTACATCATAGTCCTGAGACTTGGAAGGATAGTCTTCATGAGGATTAGAACACACATACTGTTCCACACTCTTACATCATTCAATGAATTCAAATACTCTCAAATCATCAAGAAACATCTACAATGTGCAACCCAACACACTATGTCCCATAAGACAACTCCATTTGCAAATAGGGCCACAACCATTCGCAAAAGTAGGCCTCACTAATTCTTTGAGTCAAATTAGCTAAACAATATTAGACTTCAATAGGCCTGGGCTATACTGAAAATGTTTTTTCTGAGCCATATTTGCTGTTAGACCATTACTCCAATCGCTGAGCTAGTGACGAACTCAGGATCACAAGTTGTCATCCATTCTCCTGCCGTCTTCCAACCTCCTATAGAACTTGGATTACCCAGGCAGCTCAACCCATATGGTTGTGTGGACAACAAGATGTAATATGAACTCTTTGACAATCTTGGAAAGTTCTCTAAATATAGGATCAAGATGTTTTCCAAGATTTGTCTCCTCCATGATATTATGCTTACTCTTCAATCGACCTCTCAATTAACATATCTATGTATGAATTTCAAGTTCCACCAATAATACAACCCTTGAAAAAATTGAAATTTAAGAGATTAGAAAGATATTTTATAGTGAAGCTAATGCAGATAAATTATTGTTTCTCACAAATCATTAAGGGCTGGAATAAGTCCTTTCACAGGTGGTTTTATAATGCTATTCTTACCATACTAGCAAAGTTTCATTAGAAGCTGCCTTTGCCATCAAGAGATATGAAATTAAATTTATCCCTTCAAGATGCAAAGATTAAATATATTATTTTTTTATTATATCTTTTATGTTTTATAACATTTAAAGACTTATTTATTATTGACAACTCCAAAAATAGGCACTCTGCAACTCCTGTGCTTTCCCACCTGATTTTTCAAACTGCTTACGGTCATGGCAGCAGGTTCTGGGGAAGACTCTGCCCCCACCCAACCTGACCCCCCTCCTAATATGGATAAGACTCCCCCTGCGGAGGCACATGGGGTGTCTTCTGAATCCTTGATTGGGGCCAAAATTTCTGGGGCCTCCACTTCCGACATTAATCATGAACCTGCTGCAAATGGGCCCCCCAAGACGGATTAGAAGGGTACCCTAGTGGGAATGCATAATGCCCTTGAATCTTTCCTCCCTAATATTGCTCAAACTGAAGCAGGAACGGAAATCTGTCTCCCAGACACGGTGGTGGACAAAATCGTTTCAACAATGCATTTGGCTCTGGTTGGACATTTCTTTGCTTTCAGACCCACTATTGGCATGGTTCGTAGGTGGGCAAGTGGCAAATGGAAGCTCAAGGGAAGCGTGAGCATTTCGACCATGCCAGGGGGTTTGTTCCTATTCAGATATACCTCTGATGAAGACCTCATTTTCGTTCTCTCTGGTGCTTGGGCTTATGGCAAACATTCCCTTGCCTTGGCTAAATGGAAGCCTAGTTTCAACCCATTTACAGAGTTGAACAGAATGGGTCCGTATGCCTAGCCTCCCACTCAAATTCTAGGATGAACAAATCTTCCGTTGGGTGGGAGACTCTTTTGGCCAATATGTTACTGTAGTGTTGTCCTAAATTTTCTTTTAATAAAATTTATGTCAACTATACAAAAATTTAATCATGTTTTCAATTAAATTAAATTTGACTTTTAAACTCTAAGTATTTTTATTAAATAAATATTATTTTTTTAAAGGTGTTAAGTCGTTTAATATTTATTTTTAGTTATTGTTTTATTTTATTTTCTTTTATTGTTGTTTAGCTTTTAATAATATATTATTAAAATTCCTAAATGTTTCAATTAGCTAGACCTTTTAAAAGCCATTACATATTATAATATATCTATTGAGATGTGCAAAGTGTTTTAAATCTCACGACGTCGGACATATTATAGTCTTTGTATATTTTAATACATGTAAATATAAATGTTAGTGTTAGAGTAAAGTATTAATTTAATTGCGTTAATTAAATTAACTTTACTCCCTTCTTAAGATGTCACCTTATTTTTGCATTAGTTGTTTATATTTAAAACTCTTGCATTGGTAGTGTTATATTTAAAACACGCATGCACTAGTCGTCTTAAATATAAACCTGCATGCATTAGTCATATAAATTGTAATAATTAAACTAATTATTACATGCACTTCTGCTTTTTAGGGTTTACCTTTCTAGGTTTTTGATCTCCTTTATAAGGATTGATCCATTGTATATTTGATTCATTCATTGAGGATATTTCTTCTTCATATTTTTGAGTCAAACCCTTGCCCTCTTCTTGTCTCTACCTCCTTGTAATAGGTTTTTGTATGCAGGTGATCTTCGGGTTTTGTGGATTTGTATTGCTCAAATCCTACATGGTATCAGAGCCTAATCTGCTACAACTTGTTCATGTTTGAAGGAATCAAAGATAAGAGGATCAGTTGTTTCAGATTAGGGTTTTTTAGATATTTTTTATTGAAATTAGGGGGTCACTAATTTTTGGTGCACTTTGAGCTCAAACGAACCTCACCGTTGAGCTCGTTGCGCCCAAAAACCCCTATTTCAATATAAAATACATCCAATTTGGACAAAAGTTGCAGGGAGAGGCAAAAAAAAATTTGCCCCAAGATCGTACAACTGTGCATGCACCCCGAGGCAAATTGTCACATGCATTACAAGGCGGAAATTTCAAAAAAAAGGAAGCGCCGCCAGCGCACCACCACCAGTGACTGCAGCCAAACCGCCAACAGCTGCAGCTAACCGCCAGTGGCGGAGCTTGCATGTGACCAGTCGCTAAGGCCCAAGGGGCTAGCAGCTGGCCCCCAACCCATTTTTTGGGGGGGGGAATTTTTTTTGGACTCTTCAATAAAATTGACCTACCCAAGCATCGTTTTTCGACAAACGAGATATTGTCGGAAAGCTGGTTCCGAGCCCAACACTCTCATGCAATTTAATCTGGCTTTTTCTTTCATCTAGCTTGTTGTTTATGCTGACAAAACCAGATAATCATTTCTGCATTCCTGGGGCCTAATTTGTTTAAATTAACTCCATTTTTTTATCCGGAAGAAGCGTCAAAAAGCTCTTCTCGAGCACCATCCAAATCTCTGTCTAGTTTCATTAGATTTTTTTCAAGGTACACAAGATTCAGATTTGAAGACTTTCTGCTTTTTTCTTGTTAAAGCAAATCATTATAGCCTTAGGGGTTCGGTTTTTTGGATTGTGGGGGGTGTTTTTTTTCTTGTTTCTGTCATTTACATCAAATATTCATCAAAACAAAACCTCTTCTAAAAAATATATCTGAGACCTCTTCTTATCTAGAACTTCTGACCCCACATAATTATCACACATGGAAAACCCTGATGACACGGCTTCTCCGTTCAAAAGGGTTGTGGTCTTGTTTAGATACAATGCAGCCAGTATTAACAAGGCCCTTTGAGGTCATATAGCACAAAAACAAGATGGATGAAACTATGAGGTTGATTTCTTTACAGGTATCAGACAGTTTGCAGTTTCATCTTGATGGGTGCACTACCCCTTCAAGAGATGTGGGCTAAATTTGAGACCTTATTTGGTACAATCAATGAGTTCAGAGCACTTCAAATTGAAGCAGAGCTTACCTCTCTTGAACCTGATTATTTTCCCTCTATTGAGGACTTTCTGATGAAGTTTGAACAGCAGAGATTTTTGTTACATGGATGTGGAAAGCAAAAGACTGATAAAGAGTGCATTTATCTGATTCTGTCTAAGCTTCAGGGAAACTTTAAGATTTTCTCTTCTAACTTCCATTCTACCATGGATACTTTAAGACCTAGATTCACCATGCCCACTTTTGAGGTGTTATGTGATCGTTTGACTAGAGAGCGGGCCAAACTTACTCAGTTGGACTCTCTAACAGGATCAAAGAACCAAGCATTGGTTGCCCAACCATCCAAGGGAAAGCAGAAGCAGAAGCCCAACCCCAAAACAGATTCAGCTGGCAGTGAGAATTCCTCCAAGCCACCTCCAAAATCAGATCCAAGAAATCTACTCCGAAAGGAAAAACTTCCAGGTGAGTCTTCCTCCAAGACTATGAAGTACACAAGTGATCCTTGCAGCTTTTGTGGCAAGGAAGGGCATCCAGTTTCCAGGTGTTGGAAACGACTTGAGGCTCTTGAAGAAGCTATGCAAAAGCATAGTATTGCTCCTCTGAAGCCTCAACCTTCTCCCGCAAGGAAAGGTCATGCTCTTTTTGCTCGAGCTTTGTCTTCCACTACCTCATGGATCATTGATTTAAGTGCTTTGCACCATATGTCACACTCACTTGAATTGGTTACCTCACTTGCTCAAAGTGTTACTACACAGATTGCAGTTGGTGACTCAGCACTACTTTCAGTTACAGGTTCTGGCACTGTTTCATTAGATGGTGGTTCTCTACAGGATGTTCTTTTGGCTCCAGCCATTTCTATGAACCTCCTGTCTATTTATCAGGTTTATCATTCTGGCTCTTATAAGACAGTTGAGTTCACACCACATGATGTGGTTATTCGAGATCTCCATGATCCTGATTTAGTTGTTGCTACTGGGAGTGTTGATTCAAAGACTCACTTATACCGGTTTGATGGCTTCAAGAGCTCCGATTCTACTGGTGTTTCTCTTGTTGCTCATGCAGACACAGTGAGCAAGCTTTGGCATGAGCGTTTTGGCCATGTCAACTACAAATATTTACAACAAAGGAGTACACAAGAGCTAGTGATTGGGCTACCTCAGAGCTCTTGTACTGATGGTGTTTGTTGAGGTTATGTGCTTGGCAAACATCACAGAGATCCCTTTCCGTCAGGTAGATCCTCACGTGCTCTAGACCTTTGGAGTTGATACACAGTGATCTTATGTCATTTCCCACTCCTTTTTCTAGTGCTAAATATGTACTCACCTTCATAGACGACTTCTCCAAACGCAACTGGGTGTACTTCTTGAAGTACAAGTCTGATGTCTTTGATTCATTTCGAATCTTTAAGACATTTGTAGAGAAGCAATCTAGTCTTTCTGTCAAGCGTATACACACTGACAATGGGAGGGAATATGTAAATCAGTCTTTCAAAGATTTTTGCACTGAGCATGGTTTACAACATCAGTTCATAGTTCCTCATACCCCTCAGCAGAATGGCCTTGCAGAGAGAAAGAACAGAACATTATGGGAGATGGCAAATTGTATGCTACAGTCTCGAGCTATGAGTGCTTCCTTTTGGGGTGAGGCTATCAATTGTGCCAACTATATTCTAAATCGGATGTCTCATAAGGCATTACGACATTTGACTCCTGAGGAGGCTTGGACTCATGTCAAGCCTGATGTTTCTACATTCCGAGTTTTTAATAGTGCGGCTTGGGCATTTATTCCAGATGCTCAGAGGAAAGCCATGGAGAGGAAAAGTCGACCACTCATATTTTTTGGCTATTGTGATGTAAAGGCGTACAGGTTGTTTGATCCTAATTCCAGAGAAGTCTTGTTTTGGCAAAATGTTCAGTTTGATGAGCACCATCCTCAGATGGATCCTCCATCATCAGCTTCATCTTCACTACCTAGTTCTTCATCTTCTCTACAGGATTCTATCTCCTCTGAGGAAGATTCAAATGATGCTCCACCTTCCCCACCTCCACCAGATGTTCCACATGTGTCCAAGTGGCTCGTGATACTGTTGATGCAGCTGGACCTTTGGCAGGTGATCCTTCAGATACTCAGTGCACTCATGTTCAGACGTCTGGTATTGGTTTATTGAGTCAAGTTATTACAAATGATCCTCAAAAATTTTCAGAGGCGACAAGTCAACCTTGTTGGCATTAACTGGTAAGGATGTAACCGATACATGGCAAAGAGGTGTTGTCATTGATGTCTAGGGATGCAAACATTGTTCAATTAGGAACAAGCAGGTTCAGTTGACAATAATAAGTACAAGAGAGACCGGTGAAGGAGACCAGTGACACCTAGTGAGCAAGAAGAGGTACTGTCTCTGTAATTGATAAAGCTCTAACTGATCATTAGAGCAACCGGTAACCAAGGAAGGAGCAACCGGTAATCAAGGATTCAAAACTATGACCGATAAAGAGTATAACTGGAACCAAGGAATCAAACCGATATAGACAGAGAAAGGAAAATTGACAGGTAATGCCTATGACCTAAGTTGCCGAATCGGGTACGGGTACAGGTATGGGTACGTGGGTACGAATTGCTGGTACGGTAGAAATTTTTTTAGGGGGTTGGGTACGTTTTGGGTACGTCCATATATATATATATATATATATGTTCATCTAACAAAGTATATATATATATATCTGTATATACTATATGTTCATCTAACAAAGTTTAAAATGTCACATACCAATCATGTATATGGCAGGTTGTTTTATATGTCATATATGTGCAGCTAAAAAACAAATTAAGTTTACAATGTCACATACCAATACAAATGCTAAACAAAACCATTACAAATTTCAGATTTTGAAACATAACATACTAATTTAAATTCAGTTTTCGTCATTTCGATATCAAAAAGATCGAACTAGAATGTCATGATATATAGTCATTGTTTAACATATAAATAATACTAGGAATCAGTTCACTAATCAGAACCATAGGGGTCATCATCAATATGAAGATTGTCATCAACATTGACATTAGATGATTCAGATTGAACCCCGATGGTACTTGCACTAAAAGTATGCTGGCTACTTGAATCCTCAATTGTTAAAGATTGTGCAGCAATAGAAAGATCCAAGTCAGTACGCTCCGGTTCTACATCCCACAACTTTGTTGCCCCTTCCTTGTACTCATCATTTTTGTGAGTAAGAAGGCGTAAGTTGGAATGCACATAGACTAAATCCTCAGCTTTGCTTGATGCTAACCGATTGCGCTTCACTGAATGGATGAAGGAGTATGTACTCCAATTTCGTTCAGCTGAAGAAGAACTAGCAACCTAGTGAAGCAAAGGCAGATCTCATTAGACTCTTTAAAATTTAAGTAAATCAAAGGACAAATAGTAATTTTTAAATAACAACCAGAACTAGAAAGTGTATAAAAATTCATAAAATTACTTGTGATAAAACTTTGATCGCAAGAAGTTGGAGGTGTGGTGATTTGTGGCCATTGAGGTACCACCAAGAGTGAGCATTCTTCCTATACTTGTCACGAAGAGCAGCAGGACTATGACCAATGGATGCTGCAAAATCAGCAAATTCACTTGTAACTGCATCTTCCATTTCAGTATCAGGGAAGAGTTTAGTAACAGCTTTCCTAAACCCTTCACCTACTTCTACATCACGATATGGTGGCACCCTTGTTGGCATAGAAAGAATCTCTTCACTATAATATTTGGGTGTCAAGGAGAAGGCAAGAAGATGGAGCGGGGTGGTCATTTTGTTCCATCGCTCAACACAAATTGATTGCACCTCTTTGAAGAAGGTTTCTTCAGGGTCTTGCTCTTTTGCATTTATAATGGATCTCATCTTCTCAATCATTGAGTCTATTTCATCATAAACCTCCCCCAAGCATGGTTTATCCATGTCAGTAAAGCGAATCATACCTAGGATGGGCTCTGTGAAACTAAGAAGGTATTCCGCACGATCCCACCAAGTGTCATCCAAAATCCTTTGCTTGACATTTGTTGCCCTCTCAGTACTGGACTGCCTCCATATGGTCCATGCTTGGCTGATGACCATACCAGAAAGTGCCTCTCGAACATTCACAAGTCGTCTCAAGACAATTGTATTCGATGCAAATCTAGTCTCAGCAACCTATAAAGAATAATATGTATATATATGATTTTATTGAAATAAATCACTAAAGTAAAACATAAAATTGGATTGTTTGAAATTTGAATTACCTTCAATAGCTCTAGCCGTGAGAATGATCTAAAAATAGCTTGTGAGAAGTGGTGGTTTGTTATGAACATTTGGATCTCTTGAGCTTCATCATACACTTCTTTAATCCAAGCTATTTTAGTACCCAACTTCTCTAGCATGAGGTTGAGTGAATGTACAACACAAGGTGTCCAAAATATATGGGGGAATCGTGTCTCAACTAACATACCAGCTGCTCTACAGTTCTTTGCATTGTCCGTTACAACTTAGACAACATTTTGAGGACCTACTTCGTTAATGCACTGTATAAGAATGTCAGCAATAAATTGTGCATCCTTCACTTGGCCCTCACAATCAACAGCTTTTAGAAACATTGCCCCTTTAGGGCACATTGCAATCACATTAATTAAGGGTCTATTTTTTGCATCCTTCCACCCATCGGAAATAATAGAGACACCTGTTTCTTTCCATGAGGCCTTAATGGGAGCTAATGAAGTTTCAATATGTTTGACCTCCTTTGTCAATAAAGTGGTACGCACCTTCTCATAACCTGGGCTTGTGTACCCCTTTGGAGCTTCACTGATTTTTCTTACCATGTCTTGCCAATAGGGTGATCGAACAACATTGAATGATAAACCATTTGCATAGAGGCACCTAGCAATCGCTTCATCAGCAATATCTCTAGCATCATTATTAAATGCTCTCTCTAACAGTCCTTTTGCTTTCTTTGGAATACTAGCCTCATCTTCATTTCTCCTCAAATATGGATGGCTTTGCCTTTCTATCACAATATCAGGAGCAACACTGTGAGATGATGAACCATGCGGCCTTCGTGAGCCCTTTCCTTTATTCAATGGATGCCCGAATCTATTTTGAATCCTTGCATCTGCTTCCTCTTGCTCCTTAATAAATGCTGCTACTTGAGAAGCTGGTATAGGTGCACCTTTTTTCCCTGGACAAAATTTGATTCCCTTTCCAGGAATTTCACACAAATGCCCTTTCACTCGGCTGTAGGAACTTGTATAGTGCTTGTCACACCTAGGACATATCCAAACACATGTCCCTCCACCTGGAACATGCTCTAATATTTGCACATGCCTCCATAATGGTGAAGCTGGGTCACTAGTGAATCGAGAAATCTCAATTGAATTAGAACCAGTTGCCATGACAAGTTTGTATAGCACCCTGCAAATTATACATAATGATAAAAGAGTAAGTCTTTAAAAATAAATTATCAATTAAAATTTAAATAATTATTGATGTTAAATATGATTTATAAATAATATATTAATATTCATTATTTTAAAATTAAAATTTATACTAAAATTAAAAAATATATAATAAATTATTTATTTATCTATTAGATCAATAATAATAATTAAAGTTTATACTAAAATTAAAAAATATATAATAAATTATTTATTTATCTATTAATAATAATTTAATACACATACTATATTAGAAATATCTAAAACATTACAAAGATTGGAAATACAAATTTATAAATAAAATAAATTATATTATAAATTTATATTAGTTTAATATTGAAATTTAGGGTTTGAGGGTTTGAAGTTTAATATTAGTTAGAATTATTATAAATTTATATTAGTTTAATATTGAAAGTTGAAACAAATGGCATCTTACAAATTTTTAAATTATTATTATGTTTTAAGTTTTTAATAACAAAATAAAATTAGTAACAAACGAAATTTTATTGGAGTTTAGTTTTACCTGAAAATGCGTTGAAAATGGAAGGCAGAAACCATTCTGGTCGCCTCCAGCTCTGGTTGCCTCTGCATGAAACTCTGGTCGCCGCGAAAGATAAACCTCCAGTCGCCACCTCTAGTCGCCTCTGCGTGAAACTCGCGACCTCCAGTCGCCACCTCTGGTCGCCGCGAAAGATGAAAGATGAAAGCCGCCGCTGTGATCGCCTCGCCGCTGTGAAAGATGAAAGTCGTTTTCACTTTTCATCTTTAACCCAACCGCCTACCGCAAAAGAAGATATTTTAATTTTCCAAGTCAAACCGGTCAAGAATCGACCGGAATCGACCTAAAATCGCCACGTCACCGGTTGAATCGCGTGGAATCGAATGTGTTTAGTCTGAAACGGTTCACAGGTGGAAATTTCGAACCCTGTGCGCACCCACAGGAGATTCGATTCCGGTTCCGACTTGAGTCGATTCATACCCGGAATCGACAGAAGGCAAGGGCCGATTCGACTACTTAGCCTATGACCTGTTCACTGCCCAAGGATTGGAAACCGAGACTGTTGAACTGATGAGAGTCACAATTGACTAACACATGTGTGACTCTTTAACTGGGATTTGTTGCACAAATCCAAACGACTTCGTGTTTTAAAGATCGGTGCAAGGCACAATTGAAGGTTTTAATGTCGAAGATTATGGCATTAAAACATGGAGAAATCTCAAGTAAAGGAAAGCATGTGGCACGCGTCTGTCTTTCCTTTATAAAACAGAAAAAGCATATGGCATGCATCTGATGTTTCCGCAATAAACCGAGACTCAACAGGGTGATGGATCCAAAGGAGATCTTTGTGGAGGTCGCGCATGCAAAAATCAGAAAGGGCAAGAAGACTATATATTTTTCGGCATGTGAAGAATATTGTTTGCCTTCATTCTGCTAGGAAGAAAAAGAGTGAACCTGTACAATGAGAGAAGCTACGAACAGGTGAAAAGAAGAAGAAAAGAAGAGCGTGCAAGGAAGCACAACAATTTGAGGAAGCATACCTGAGGTGCCTGGTGATGACTTTCATTTGAGAAGTGCAGTATCTTATCAGGCTTAGTAAAGTCATTTCAAGAAGATCAAACCCTCTATTGCTCTCTAACGATTGCAATAGCAAAATCTCAGTATTTTGGGTGGACATTAATAGGTCCCTTGTATTAAATCCCTTAACCGGGTGATATTTGTGTAGATATTCTAAGTCCTCTAACAAGGCAAGTTTTAACAGACCTTATTTCCTAAATCCCTTAACCGGGTCGCATCTAATAGTGTGTTTGTAATCCTTTAACGAGAAGGCTCCTAATAGGGCGCACTTCAAAAAAGTGCAAAATTAGTGAGGTTTCCTCACACCGTGGTTTTTTCCCGATTTGGGTTTCCACGTGATAAATCTAGTGTTGTTTATTGCTTGATTGTGTGATAGCTATTTTTGTGATAGAATTTGTTCTGCTTACAATTTTAGTTAGATTATATCAGATTTGCTTCTTAAGTTTTAGTGGGTGTCGATTCACCCCTCCCCTCTCAGCACCAATTGGGACCATCAATTGGTATCAGAGCTTAGGTTCCTTTTCTAAACTGCTTAACCACAACAGGGAAAAGATCTAATGATAAGGAAGACTTCAGTTTATGGTGCAGCAGAATGAAGTTGTACATGAAAACCACCGGAGATCAATACTGGAGATCAATCTAATACAGAGTAGAATCTCTTAATTGATTGGTACAATTTTTTAACTGGTAACTTCCTACATATGTTATGCATATGAAATTATTTTGCTGTCATAATGTCTCTTAATAATTCATTGTTCGACAAATAATGTTGTAAATTGCATGTTTGACACATTCATTATAACAAAAACAGAGATTCAATACATATCACGCATAAGTTCAATGAACAATAAAAATACCTCAATGAGGTGGTTCCAATAAGACAAACATAGGTCTGAAGTCAACAGTAACAATGGCCAGACTTGCAAGATAACCTGCAACAGGCTTCTACAGCCATAGGAAATTGTATTTAGCTTCATGTCAATCTCAAAAAAATGTCTCCAAAGACTCCCAATGCACATGTGCACATCCAACCTATTAAGAGATAGCTTCATTCGTATTGTTATATATATATATTATACAATGTTAATAATGAAGAGTTGTGATATTTATATTATATTATTATCATTATTATATTATTAATATAGTAATGATAATATTATAATGCAATGATATATATTATATTATTGTAGTTAATGTTAATTATGGTTATAGTAGACAATTATGGTTATTACCATAATTGTCATATTATTATATGGTCATGACTCTTCAAGACGTGACTATTCAAAAGATATAAATATATATCAATGGCTGGTGAAAAGATCAATCACAATGGTAATCTATTTCACTACAGCAGTCACATATATTCTCTATAGGACGATCCAGATTTCACAACATGGTATCAGAGCCTAACCTATAAGGGAAAATATATTGGAGCAAAGTATTGCAGAGAGAAGATAGCACATCAAATCAAGAGGATACTAGTCATGGCAGGGAAGAAGGAAATAGAATAAATTATTAAAATCAGATGATAAATCCTGGGATACATCACCGCAATGCCCAGATGATCTATGGATATAACCGACTGTCAACAATTACTTAAGTGCGATAATCATCACATACAATGGAAATGAATAGAATAACACACCAACGATCATGGTAAGAGTGTCGAGCATGTGCCGAACATAGAGTGTTGGAGATGGAGCTATAAATCATATCAATCATTCTAGAGAATGATGTTGCAGGATATATAGTTGGGACACACAACATTTCTAAGACAATCAAGGAAATTCCATTTAAATCAACAAAATCTGAGCATGGTGGAATGGATTGACTCGAACTCTCGCCGGCGCCTGGGAAATTACAAATAATATTATTGATGGATAGATAATATGGTCCAACGTAACTACAAGAAAATACCTATGGAGAACAGTTGACAGACAACATTTACACGAATGAAGTCACACGCAACATCCATGATGGAATATGTGGTGATAAAGGAAATTGGAGGAAGACAATAGTTATTATAAGTTATAGATATTGTTCTGTAATAGATGACTTACACATCACAATCTCCTTGAATCGAAACACCATCATACCAATACCAACTGCGAAGAAGGGATGATTCGATGAATTCACATTCAGTTTGGCGGAGATATATTTCAACAAAATGTTATATCTCCTCACGTGGATGATCGAGACTTGCCCTCGCTGTGGATCATGGTTGTGCTAAGAGTAGCAGCGGTAAACAGATCAAAGGTTCTTCGGGATTGATGGATGCACTTTGTTGTGCTGATTGTCATTTCGTTTGTGGGGCTTGTGTACTCATGGCCGGTGTTCTAGTTTTGATATGAGTACAGAAGCTAGTGGACTTGTTATTTGTCTACGAGTTGTGACTCTCACTGGTTTATTGAGATCCCGCGTCATATTATGTTATGTATTGTTCACCGTGGTGTTATCGCCTTCTGATATGCAACATGCCACTCGTGTTGGAATTGTTGTGTCCCTGCTCGCGTAGAAGATGCAATAACCTGATGTAGGGATTTATACGGTGGAGAGAATGAGAGATTTGGATCATAGAAACTCAGACGACATTAATACTCCTGGGCGCAGGCTCTATATGATGTGGAAGCCGCTAAGATAGACATGGAGATAGCCATAGTGAGTAGGATTATTTTTTGATACGTAACCCTTAATATTATCAAACATGAGCATGTATTGAAGACGAAGAAGTCACCCACATTCAATCGAATGGGGGACTCAACTTCAAGCTAATCGACATCTACCATCAGTATATAAGACAAATACATATTCCATCAACGGCGAGAGGAGGGCCATTTGCAGACGTTGACTAATATACTCATAAAATGCATCGATGGGAGAAAATAATCACTAAGTGACAGACGACCATTACTTGGCAACAAAGAACACATAATCATCAGGATATAGAGCTATCCGCATAGTAAAGAAAAGCTACACATAAAATTGGCAGTGCAAACAATCCATTATCTTGTCAATATTTTGTATATCCAATCTGTGAAATATATAAGTTTGAGTCAACATCACCTAATCCTATCTGCAATAAGGGGTTGTTCAAAGGTTGAGCATTATATATAGTAATTCATATATGGAGCAAATTAAATTTCAATATTAGAAACAACTACAATGCTTAATAAGATTGAAGGATAAAATTGACAAAGGATGCATATCTTAAATATGATCACGGATAGCATCAACTAATGATTAAACTACATGCTTATAAGAAGACGATTAGAGGAGGCAATCATAATTATTCAAGTAACTATATATTCTATCCAATGCAAGGTCGCTATTCTATATGGACAATCGCAACACAAATTTACCTTCACAACATATTGATAATCCATGTCTATGCACAGTTATTGTTGTGGATATTTGTTGTGACTTCAACCCTTGGTAGTAAACGAGAATGTTCAAAACAATTGCAATATTAAAGTTGGAGGGCTATTTGAGATTTTTTTGTTGAACTTTAGAAAACATTAATAATTGCATTATTAATGTTGCAAGCTGAAATAAAGGTAAATTGAAGTAGAAACCATTTAGCAGGAGAACATTGCAATAAATTGGACAATCATTTTAAGTAATGAGTTGGGGAAGGAGTTTTTAAGCTTCCTAAGAATCATAGGAGATCAAATACTCCTACAATTGCTTGACCCAATCATGGATATACTTTTTAGAGGGCTTATCTGTTGTTGTGTAGACTAAATGAAAAGGCCAAGTTTCATGTCAAGATCTGATCATCCTACTTACCATGGGGCTTTCGACTTGCTTGGGGAGAGCAGTTTGGAAAGGCTTGCATATGCATTATCTCCTAGCATGGAATCTGCAAACCATGACTTCTTATCTGTGAGAGTTTCAATCACAAGGACGTGAAAGAATTTGGCAGGATGTAGAGATGTTGATGCATCCTCATTTCTTGTGAGATACATTGATATCAAGTACAATGAGTACGAGTATCGTATTAATGGGCTCACCTTACGAAAGGAAATACTTGAAAATATTTGAAATTTAAGATAAGTATTTCATGTTTTATTAATGCATATAAATTTTCAATTTGTAATTCATTAAATAATAAATCTTGTATGCTTCTATCATTTGTATTTTTGTACAAGATAGTTTAGCTTTATAAACTATTTGTAATCTATCTCTGACATACTTTCAGGACAAAAGCATATAAAATTCAGATTCAGAGAAAGTCTGACATTTTCAAGAGGTCAAGAAGTTGATGAACTTGAGCTTCAGAGGGAGAATATGGTTCAGTTAACTTGTGACAATCTCAATTGTATTGATTAAGAGGGAGTTCACAATTGAAGGTAAAACAAATCTAAGATTATAATAGTGGGAACTTGTGGATAGAATCACCGATGAGATGCACGTGGATAGAATACTAGAGGTCTTTATTATCTTCTCTCAAGTCCAAGAGGGAGTGTTAATATTGTGGCCTTGGAAAAGATCAAAATGCATCTTATGCTAGCCAATGTAACCTTATGACTATTCAGATTATTCGTATTGGTTCTCTCAGGAAGGAAAGTATGAAATGACATCCTGCAGTGACACCGAATTGAGTATATAAACAGGGTATGCCTTCGTGATAGATGGAGAAGTTAAAAGATCTGCATTAGTGACATTCGAGGATCTTGATTCAGAGGGAGTAGACCATGTTTTGTTGGTTCTCTAGTAATCAAGAAATTATAGCAGACAATTATGGTTATTACCATGTGAGAAGGTTATATGTCAGAAAAAGAAGCTAGAAAATCAAATTAAGTTGGCACCCCAGGATCTTGGTCATACAAATTCAGAGGGAGTATAACATGTCAAGATGGTGTATACTTTGAATTCACCAAGACTATGAGATCGTGCATACAATTGTAAGTCAGTGGAGGTACATCCTCACTAAAGAACAAACAACCGATACTCTTACCAAGCGTCTTGCTAGAAAGAAGATTGTGTACCTTCAGATAACCTTGGTATGTTGAGGAATAAAGCCTTATTAGGTGAAAAGAAGGTATCCTGAACGCTATGTTATTACTTGTTGTGCTTTAACTATATCGTGGTTAGACAACATAAAGTTATTGGTTTCAAACTGTCATGATGTGCTATGTTCATGGCTAGACAACATTGAGTTGTTTTTAAATTGTCATGAACATAGCACATCATGACAGTTTGAAACCAATAACTTTATGTTGTCTAACCACGATATAGTTAAAGCACAACAAGTAATAACATAGCGTTCAAGATACCTTCTTTTCACCTAATAAGGCTTTATTCCTCAACATACCAAGGTTATCTGAAGGTACACAATCTTCTTTCTAGCAAGACGCTTGGTAAGAGTATCGGTTGTTTGTTCTTTAGTGACGATGTACCTCCACTGACTTACAATTGTATGCACGATCTCATAGTCTTGGTGAATTCAAAGTATACACCATCTTGACATGTTATTTCAAGTATTTCCTTTCGTAAGGTGAGCAAAGAACCACTGGAAAACTGGGTTGACTATGACGGATGACCCAATGACAGGTTCAAAACTTGCATTCAGTGTGGAAACCCCTTGAAATTATGCTCCACCTCTATAGGAAATTAGCTTACTCCTATCCAGCTCTTTTCCCCCTCTTCGCTCTATAATATATTAATATATTTTGAAAAACTATATATATATATATATATATATATATATATATATATATATATATATATATATATATATATATATCCCACCATCTCCTATTAATGGCCCTCAAGGAGACATACGGGAAATGAATCCCTTGCCATCCCCCCGTCCCCGAAACACCGTGGAACATAGTGAAAATGATTAACCAACCAATTCATCAACTTCATTGTTTCTTCCAACTCGACATCTTGTTGATCTTCTTTCAAAATTTTAATCTCACCATAGATTTAGGAGGATGAGTTTGCATGACCGCAAGCTATTCCATGAGTTGTCATCTCTTTTTCTTTCTTTGAATGATCCACATAGACTTCTCTTCCAACAAAAATAACATCTATTGAAATAATGCTTTTCTACCTTGAGGGGGATAAAACTCGTAGTCTTTGCTTTATTCACTATAACCTATAAATATGCACTTTGCACGTCTAAACTTAGTCTTCTCTGATCACCTATGTGAGAATACACATGGTCAAGCAAATACTTTCAATTGTGCCCCTATCAGATTATCTACATACCAAGGTGCATGTGGTGTTTTATATATTACTGCAATAGTTGGGCTCCTATTAATGATATAAACAGCAACATTGACTGCTTCATGGAAAAATATAATGTCTATACACTTTGCTTCCAGCATGCTTCTTGTTGATTGTATATATGGTGTTGCTAATTGTCTCCTGATGATCCTCATTGTACAAGATTTATTAAAATCTTCTGAACCAATTCGCCCCTTCTATTTATTCTTAAACACTGTATGCTCCTTCCACCTTCTTTTTCTACTGTAGCTTTAAACATTTTGAATGCTCAAAATTTATCACTCTTATTCTTCAAACAATAAACCCACGTGTATCTAGTAAAACCATCAATAAATGTAATCATGTAATGTGTGATATCTAAGCTTCCCTCAGACTAGAACCACACAAATCTGAATTAATATCTCCAATGGTTCATTTTCTCTCCATGTGTTTCTAAAAAACTTGTCCCTATGGTATTTTTCAACTGCACTATGCTTGCACACTTTCTTTCCTATTGTTTGAATCTTAGGTAACTCATGTACCATATCTGTTTGACAACATGTATAACCCCTAAAAAATAAGATGGCCATACCTCTGTTGCCATAACCATCTCGCATCCTCAATACTAGCAAAACAAAAATTTGATTCACTTGCTTTGATTCTAAATGGGTGCATTCAGTTCTTTGTTATCTTTGCAATAGCAATCATCTTTCCTCGTCTTTTAACATAAATAGTACAAACTTTATCATCAAATGTAAGTTTGATTCCTTTCTCAACTAGCTGACAAACACTTGTCAAATTATTCTGTAGTTGTCATGAGTGATATATATCAACACTTTATACTTTTCCTTTTCCTTGTCTAGTATCTATATCCAATTTTCCTTTTCCACAAACTTAAGTACTTTATTATCACCCAATCTCACACTTTTAAATTTCTTGTCAATATCTAAATATGTTTATCTGCATTCTATCATACAATTAGAACAATCTAAAACTAGAAAATATGTGTTTTTGTTTTCAACTTTGTTGCATGAAAAAGAGTGACCAGGTGAATCTTCATCTTTTCCTTTCTTTATGAAAGCCAGCAAAAAATGTTAAGTTTTATGGCCTATACGGCAAACATCCTCTACTTGAGCAATAAATCGATATGCTAAATAATAATAATAAATACTGGGAATATTTATTATTTATTGTTTATCATCAAATCAATATATATGTTGGTTGAATTAATTAAGGGCCCAAGGTCGGCCTCTTGGCTTTAATATTAAATAGATTTATTAAGACCAAGTCGGCCCTCTTGAAGATAATTCAATTCATATATATGGTGTTGGATTCTAGGGAGAGAAGCACCAAAAACATAACGTGCTTCCCTCCCCCAAAGGTTTCATATTCTGCCTTGAAGCAAATTTGGAGTAAAAGCTGATTGTAATAATAAATAAGAGCAATGTATTAAAGGCTGCGAATCATTCCCTGCTGTGTGATCTCAGTCTAGGGCAGTGCCATGCATTGCGAACTTGAAGGAGCTGCTATATGTGCTGTGAACTTTGTGAGCAGCAATATTATTCATCCTTAACTGCGATTTCAGTTTGGATTCTGCAACATACACTCTGAGGTATGAGTTGGTGACAGCAGTCAACATGAACAAGAATTCTGAGCATTAAGGCATCTAGGAAGGCTAAGGAGTGAAGATCTGCAATTAAAGGATTTGCTTCGTGGATCGGGGATCCTCAGCAAATCATTATGCAAGAGAAAGGACAGACCTTGAAGACATCATATGTTCTTCATATCCAGGTAACATCTCACCTTGTGTGTATATATTATATTTTATCCTGTGCTTAGTGTTTGAAAGATCTCTCTAGTTTGAGCATTCCTAGGTAGAATCTGAAAAATACTAACAAAAAAAAGCATCATTGACATTGAAAACTATTAGAATCATGTGATCTTTCTTTAATGGTCATCCTAGTTAGTCTTTAGTTTATTAGGTAGTTTCTATTTTTGTCTTTAGTTCACGATTGTTTCTTGTAGAAAATCGTCTTTGTAAATCAATATATGGAGTTTTCATCTCCTATATTTAATATAAAATTGATTTACCATAACATGGTATCAGAGCGGGTCGATGAGGTTTCTTAAAATTTGGCAAATTTTTTAAGAAAAATTGGAGCCTCTTCTGATTTGGATTTTTTAATTCAGAAATTTATTTTTTTATTTTTTAAAATAAAAATTATTGGAGGTATTTTATGAAAATTTTGTGGTTCGCCTTCAAAGATATTTGCTGAAAATTGCAAGCGTGGTCGAGGGTTTTGATCACGCAATTTCTTAGTTTGAGCAAAAGTCTCTAATTTTTTAGGGTTGCATGTACTTGCATGTGTTTTTTGTGAGTTTGCTTGCATATGCTATTTACCACGAGAAATCTTGTGTTTTGTCACATGAAGGTTGCCTTGATGAGTTTTCATTAAAAAAAAAATTAAAAATTTCTCATGGGTTTTCATAATTTTTTCCCTTCAATAAATTCTGATTCTGTAATTCGCAAAGTTGTCATGGATTCCTTTGTTGGCGATTTTGTGCTCAATCATGACTTTTTGCAGCTTATTCTGGGGCATTGTGCACTTCTGCAAAAGTTTGGAAGTTTTGTCAATTTTTCCTCAAAATCATGGCAGTTGTTCTTGGTGTGTCTTTGGCTAAAGGGAGGGATAACTCTTTATCCAACATCTAGTTAAACATTTTGTGATGATTTTTGGTCGGAAGTTTTGCAAATTCTGGAAGGATTAGTGACAGACTCATCTCAATGGCAGAGCCAGTGGCAGGCTCTTGTCTCTTGTTGCAAAGCATTCTGAAGAAGGGGGGTGCCTTCTCTATTTTTTCAGGAGGGATTTTGGCAACTCTTGGTCATTAACATTTTGCGGATCCAAGGAGGGTCTCAGCAGCAGCAGAATGTTCTGAAGAATTTATGACAAGCCATGTACAGTCTTCTACAAGGTAGTTAGACGATGACAATTAAGGGAGGCTATTAGAATATTGTAATGTTTCTTCAATGGTCATCTTAGTTAGTCTTTAATGTATTAGGTAGTTTCTATTTTCATCTTTAGTTCATGATTGTATCTTTTAGAAACATCGTCTTTGCAAATCTATATAAGGAGCTTTCATCTCCTCTATGTAATATAACATCAATTTACCATAACAAAAACATTCGTCTGGAATTGTCAATAGTTTAACCAACATCATATCATAATGTTTCTTACTCCTATGTAAGAGCTACCATTATGCTCGTGTCAACCAAGCCAGGGGGCTCAGCTCAGCCAATGCGGGAAAAAAGTCAATTGTGCAAAGTGATTTGATAGAAAATATCTTAATCAATAGACCAAGATGTTATATCTCCTAAAGAGGGAAGGAATTTAGAAGTGAAGAGATCTGGATAATAACTTTCCATAAAAAACACATTTTCATCCAGAAAATGGCACTTAAGTTGAAGTTCATAAGACCTTTCAAAAAAAATTCCATGGTTAAAGAGTGATACGGAACTGATAAAAATCCTTCATGCAGCTGTTATTTGTTTCGTAAACCTTGGTTAAAGACATAACATTGACCAATTATAGACAGCCATTTATGACTTGTATGAAGGTAAAAGAAAATTGTCCAAATTCATATGCAAATGACTTAATATACTGAATCTTTGATTGTACATTCAACTTAAAGATTTGAAACCACTGCACTCTAGTGTACTATGCTGAAATCCTCCTGACATTTGTGTCAGAGACTTTAAAAAGATTCGATCACCTAATGTAATATGAAAAGACCCCTTATGGTTGAGAGAATCTAGATTTTCTAAGGATGATAAAAGAAGCTGCAAATACTACCAGTTTCACTTAATTGTAGCCAAAACTCAAAAAGATTTGTAAAATGCAGCTTAATTTAACTCATATTTGCACATACTAATATGTTCCACACCTTAATCTAATTTTTCAAATCTTTTATAATTTATACAACAATCTTCCCAATTAAATTCTAATCATCGTCTTACCGCTACCTTAGGGCTTAAAGATTCATTATCAGAAATCACCCAGCATTGATCCTTTTCTAGAGAGAAGGGCTCCTCCTTCTCATCAGTTGACAACATTTCTTCTCCTTCTACTGCAGCTAATCTCCGGATAATGGAATTATCTGGATTCTGAGGATCCTTCAGTGCAACCACATCACCAACAAACACTGTCCTGTGGCCAGGTCACACAATGTTACTGTTGCTCCAAGAACAACCACAAAAGAAAGAATAGAAACTTTGAGAAACATGCACCAATAAACACCTTTTTCAAGCAAATCTATATGAATTCCTACATGCACTAACTCTCTTCAGTCCTCTGCTTGAAACATTAACTTTACTTCCAATGTGTCTACTGGAGAATGAGTCAAATCTGTCTGTTTCATAAAATAATCATTTCCCTAGCAAACTACAGGCCAATGCAAGGAATATTCATGGTTTCCCTTACAGAAAAATAACCACTAAACAGGAGTTCGGGAAACAATAAAGGCATATAGGAAATGAAAATGCTTCTGTTTTGATTTGTAATATGACAAGAAAAGTATGCAAACCAAAAACACTCCAAGAGCAGAAAAGATTTAATGAACACAAATCCTGATTAGATGAAATCAAGAGCTCAAAAATCCCAATTTTTAAATGATTATAGCCAGAAGTGATTTCCTCAGCTTAAAGTATTTGTCATTCACCAATCATAACGTACTGTCAAATAAAGATGAACTGGAAGAAATAGGTAACTAACATCTGAAGTTAAACCCAGTGTTCACTAAACTAAAGAAATTTGTATGAGAACACAAATAAGAGATTTTGTAAAGGCTACTAACACCAATAAGTAGGGCTGCAGTGTCTGTCAAAGTGATGTCTACTACACAATGTAGCCTCTTGGATGAAAAGAGGAAAATGCCTCTTAAATTCAACAATCCAGTATTACCACTATTAATCTTGAGGGGTATATCCCAAGGATGCATCCCAAAGATTGTGAACTCCCTAGAGTGGAAGCATTTCAATTGTTTGGGGAAGGGGGCAAAACAAGAGAGCAAATAACCCAAAGTTTTTAATGATTATAGCCACAGTCGGTTACTTCAGATTTAAGTACTTGTGGTTAACCAATCATATGTTACTGTCTACTAAAGATTAATGGGAAGAAATAGGTTAGTAATATAATACTATCCAAATTAAAACCTACTATTCACTATGTTGAAGGGACCTGTATCAGGCCACAAATAGGAGATCTAATTGAAGCCAGCCAAAGCCTCTGAGTATGGCAGGAGTGTCTATAAAAGTGGCTCTTCTCAGTTCGTGGCATCTTTACTGGACCTTGGAGAAAGGAAAGACGCAATAGGCTCTTGCACAGGTACTCATTAAGAAGATTTCCCTTGGGAACTTGGATGACATTACATGCCAATGGATTGACAAAAGGCTTTGACAAATGGGGATTTGCTGGTATGGCTTCTGTTTTGTGCCCCAAACCAGCATCCATCAAAGGCCGCCAAAGGGTGTTCACTCCTGAAGATCATGGATCTAGAGCCCACACATGAGATTGAATTGTTGTTCCAGTTTATCAACAAAGAATAGAAGATAGACAGGTGTTGAATATATGGCTCAGTGTGTAGTGAAAAGTTTTTAAAAAAGCCTTATGTACAGAAAAAGTGTACGTTAAATAACAGGTTTTGTATCTCCTAGAGTCACGAGACTAATGTCTTAGGTGTTAGGAATAGGTGACCAGGATTTTGCATGCCCATAGTTTTTTATAAAATTGGACAAATATCCAAAACAGAATAAATGTAATTTTCTCTATATATTATTAATACAAAGGGACAATCCCCAAGGCTGCAGTTTACTGGTTACAAGAAAAACAATAGTAGGAAAATCATATTAAAAATCAACATGGGGAATAGTTTGCTAAAGTTTGAAATGGTTTTATGGCTATGCAAAATATTTTGAACAGTCAGAATGGGTTAAATACTCTAAGACATCATCGTGCCCTAAATCTCCATAGGGGCCCTCAATCACTTCCAGAAAATACTTGAAACCATTTAAAAAAATTATGTTTGGCAGAACAAATTGATTTCAGCAAGTTATTAATGGAACTTGTGAGAAAATTCATGATTTTTGGACAACTTTTATTGAAAAGATATTGGCGAGTTTATATAAAACGTGGTGACGAGTTTTCCAGCGAGTTAACTCCCCACTGGCTCCACTGACCTTTGGCTCATGAGTTCAATGAGTACTTGCAGTGTTTGCATCGCTACTAGAGACACACTAAGAAGTGGAAGCCACATTTCCCTGTAACATGGGTATTTTCCCTTTTCTTTTAACTGATCCAATTTTATTCCTTTGAAACCTTGTATGCATCAAATTTTTCAGTCTTTGCTTTAGCCAATCGGAAGGTTTTGGCATTTTTGTGTTCAGATTAGTTGCTTTCTTTCAAAACCCTAATAATGTCACTTGGGAGGCCAGAATTGTTACTAGTCTTGTGCTCAATAAGTATTGTATAGCATGAATAATTGTATATTATAGCATAGCATGAATAATTGTATATTGCTCAATGTCAACTTCTTAGGGAGCATCCTATGTACAATTTGAACAGAGGTTTTACCTCACATACTGTATCTCATAAAGTTAAAATGCTAAAACTACTAGAATATTGTAATGTTTCTTTAATAGTCATCTTTAGTTACTCTTTAGTCTATTAGGCAGTTTCTATTTTCGTCTTTAGTTCACGATTGTTTCTTTTAAAGACATCGCCTTTGTAAATCTATATAAGGAGGTTTCATCTCCTCTGCTTAATACAGCATCAATTTACCATAATATGGTATCAAAGCGGGCCAATGGAATTTCATAAAATTTGGCAAATTTTTGAAGATAATTTGGGCCTATTCTGATCTGGAATTTTTTTCCAGAAATTTGTTTTTCAATTTTTTAAAATAAAAATTATTGGAGGTATTTTATGAAAAATTTGTGGTTTGTCTTCAGAGATTTTTGCTGAAAATCACAAGCCTAGTTGAGGGTTTTGATCGTATGATTTCCTAATTTGAGCAAAAGTCTCTGATTTTCAAGGGTTGCATTACTTGCATGTTTGTTGCATGTCTTTGCATGTTGCTTGCATGAGCTTTTTGAGAGTTGCATGTTGCTTGCATATGTTGTTAACTACGTGAAGTCTCGTGTTTTGCTGCATGAAGGTTTCTCTAATGGGTTTTCATAATTTTTTCCCTTAAAAAATCTATGATGGGTTTTCACAATTTTTTTCCCTTAAAAAATTTTTTGATGGGTTTTGATAATTTTGTCCTTTGAAAAAAATGATTTTGGGTTTATAATTTTTTCCTCCAAAATTAAAGGTTTGCTCGTCAAGGAGGGCTCTCTAGTTTCTAGAAAGGTTTTAACATTTTTTCCTTAATAACTTTGTTTTGTATGTTGATCCATGTCTTAGATTTTGTGCCAGCTATTTGAAAAATGAACAATACTAAGGGGGGGAGGGGGTGAATCAGTATTGACACAAACTTTTACAACTAAGAACTGAAAATCAGAGAGTGCAAGACAAAGAAGACAATACACACAAAATTATCTCGTGGAAACCCAAAACGAGAAAAACCACGGCATCACTAATCCAATGGGCAACAACCCCTTCTTACAAAGAGCTACAACTCTTAACTGGCTTCAACCAGTATACTCAAGGCAACAACTCCTTTACATCCGAGAGCTACAACTCTCCTCAAATCATATCAGAACTGGCTTCAACCAGTTAGCAATAAGGCTACAACCTTATCAAGTAGATGCTAGACAAATAGTACAAAAATGAGATTCTTGTCTTCACAGAAATATGAAGACTCTGTAAGAAATCTGAGATTCTACTTATAAACTCCCCTTTACTGTCAATGCATTCTGTACCTCTTTTCCACACGAGTCACTCTTTCACAAACCTTGCAGCAAAAGAACAGTTCCAGTCACGTGCACAAGATTTTTGCTGTTATCAGTTCACTGCCCTTATTTTAACAGAGCTGGTCATATTCAATATGTTCGTTCAACACCTTCATCGCATATCCTATCCACAGCTGATTCTACAACATCACTTTCGTTCATAATATTTTAGACTCCCTGAGTCTTTCGTTCACATATTAAAAACTACTGAAGACTACATGCACTTTACTGATGTCTCGCAGCTCTACAAATTTACTGATACCTCCTGTATATCTAAATGTCGCTTTTTATCTTCTTTTAAATTCGTTTAATCCTGTGTGTCCTTGAAAACGGATAACACCCAAACTTTGCTAATCCTTTTAGTTGAGACTATGATGAACACCGATTCGACACTGCTACAGATTTTCTGTTCATTGTTTTTTTTTTTTGTAATAGCTACAATGCAGATTTATTTTATAATGTTGAACCTCAAAGAAGAACTAAAGTGACTAAGGTTTGGAGAAGAAAGGTTCAAGAGACTCCACTGTTTACACTCTAGTGAAGAAAGGTTCAAGTGACTAAGGTTTGGAGAAGAAAGGTTCAAGAGACTAGATTTACACTCTGTCATCCGAGAGGTTCATACGTTTCTCACTAAAAAAACTTTTATTATTTCCGTGTCTATTTTCTGGTTTCACAGAAACGTTACACTACTTTTCAAAAACCCCTGCCGTTCTTTTCGGTCGCACCATCACTATCTCAGTCACCCCATTTGCGATAGTTTTGTTCCATCTTCATATTACGAAGGAGATGCCAGACCAATCCATTAACCGTTACCGCTCTCTGTCTGTCTGTTTTCAGTGGTAGGTGTATTCTACATGCTATGTACACCAGTGGATAGAATAATTACGGCAGTTTTTGTCACTGTCTTTTCTTCAATTAGACACCCGTCCACATTTTGAACTCATGTATATACAAGGAGGAGCGATAGGATCTTCTG
Organism: Chamaecyparis obtusa; assembly: GCA_027943335.1. NCBI lineage: Eukaryota > Viridiplantae > Streptophyta > Pinopsida > Cupressales > Cupressaceae > Chamaecyparis > Chamaecyparis obtusa. Next base: position 2,030,921 of record BSBK01002821.1, on the reverse strand, counting down.
ATACTTGTTTTTCACTAAATTCATCCACGAAAAGAAGACAAAACCAGAACCGTTGTTTTGTGTTCATATGCGATAATCTCTACTTTGGTTCTACACAATCATAGCAGAAGATGAAACTGTTGCTGTGTGAAGAAGATGCTCACAGAGCCGTTATGTATGACAGACTGCAGTCTTCACGGGATTGCCAAGTGTCTATTTAAAACTGCGGAGTTGATAGTATCAGACTTAGCACCATTCAGTACCTCATCCACGCACACTCATGAACTTTGTCTCAAAGCACAGTAGACCAGTTACACAGCAGAATACAAAAGATACGAGCACCGGCTCTCTGCCCTGTACGCTGAAATTAGATAGTGTGATGACAGGTGTTAGACCGGTGAACACAGCACACACGATAGGAAGTGATGTTAATAGGCAACACTTGCAGCGATTACAACAAGCATGCCACCCAGCTAAAAACCATTGGTCATCAATGACAGAAAATTGTAACACTATTTGTTTGGAAATTTTAATTTTGTCCTCAAAAAACGTTTCTAGATTATGTAATTCGCAAAGTTGTGTGGGATTCCTTTGTGGGGTTCACCATTTTTCCCAAAAAACAATGATTTGTAATATTTTGGGTTTGCCAGTTTTTCCCTCAAAAATCATGATTTTTGCAGTTTATTTTGGGGTGTCGTGCTCTTCTGCAGAAGTTTGGAGGGTTTGTCGATTTTTCCTCAAAATCGTGGCAGTTGTTCATGGTGTGTGTCTCTGGCTATAGGGAGAGACAACTCTGTTATCCAACATCTGGTTGGATGTGTTGATATTTTGGCCTTTACGGCAAAGATCGACCATCTTGGAGATAATAAATATATTGGAAATATTTATTATAATTCGATTTATAAATAATAATAATAAATATAAGTAATATTTATTATTTATTGTTCATAAGATATTCTTTATATGAGTGGAATTTTAAATTAATAATAAATATAACAAGGATATTTATTATTACTTGGAGAGCCCAAGTCGGCCACCCTTGGAGTGGATTAAATTAGAAATTATACTCATATATAAGAAGTTAAATTCTTGAGACAAAGATCATCAAAAACATAATATGATCTTTTCTCCTCAAGGATCGAAATCCTTTATATACTGCGAATGTGCACGAGTGCTGGAGTGAATACCTTAATGCTGGAGTAAATGAATTAATGCTAAAGTGATTATGTGAATATTGGCAGATCCAAAGACAATTCTGTCTGCCCTAAAAAGGCAAATTAGGACAGTCATCTTGGAGTGAATTCCAGGCAGCGAATTCACTCCAATCACTCCGATCTATGATCAAATCAAGAAGCTGAGACCCTTCCTAGAGGCTGTTAGTATATTACGATATACATCTTAAGGTTTGGATATATTTAAGGGACTGCTGTAGGGCAGATTGAAGTATCTTATACAGTGCAGATCTGTATGTTGTTTTCAATCTGATATGTGTGCTAAATCAAATCAATGGAACAAGATCTTCAAAGAGCAGACCTTGAAGGCATCATATCCGAGTAACATCTCACCTTGCTTGTGTATATTATATCTTATCCTATGCTTAGTGTTTTGAAGACTTCTATAGTTTGATCTTTCCTAGGTGAATCTGAAAAATACTAACATGGTATCAGAGTCAGGTTGAAGAAAGATCCAGTTCAAATTTAGGAATTTCAATCTATCTATTTCAAAACTAAGGCAACCGGGTGTTTGGCTTAAATTGGTCATGAAAGTAGGGCTAAATCTTGCATTAAGGTTGAATACCTTAGAGGGAATCTTGATTAAGAGGGAGCTTGATCATGGGATCACTTTCCTATCCCTGTTACATGGCTTATTAGATCATTAGCTAGTTCATTAGCATCATATAGTTGATTCATTAAAACATTTGCATTGATTTGCTCTTACATATGCTATATTTACATATTGGCTAGTTCATAACACTTGGCTTATGATAGAACATCATTCCTCACTGTTATGACTACTTAACTGCTTATGAATGTGAAGGAAGTACTTTTGTATACTGTCAACCTTGGCTTGTGTTGGTCCGTACATTGGCATTATTGGACAAATAACATAATCTGAACTACTTCACATGTAAGCGGCATACCTGATTTACCTTAGCATGTATGGATGAAGATAAGACCATCTAGAGGGAGTAAGTCTCTTGTTCCCTGGGTGTCTTAATCGTAGACATATGGTTTAAGAGGGAGTTCAATCATGGCCTCATTGGTTTGGATGGTAATCTCCTCCCTTATATCTTGTTAATTTCATTGGTATGATCATCATTACCTATTAATTTTTTATCAAATGGTTAAGAATGCCTCATTAGCATAACTAATTATTTGCTTAGCATTGATTGTCATGAATGCATTCTAGCGTATGAAGGCAACTTACATAACTGTCCATTCAGCATAGAGATCGGCATATTTGGCATCATACATTATGACTGTGGAGTATACTCCACACTGGGATATGATATGTTTTGTTTTGCTTAGGAAACTATGTGAGTAAATCCATCTCTTGGTTTATGTTAAGCATTGGAATTGATTATGTTTATGTTAAGCATTGGAATTGATTATGGGAAATCATAGTTGATTGCTAGATGGATGCTAGTTATTGTGTTCCTTATGCTTAGGCACATACATTATTGGTTGGAACATTCTTACATTGGCATATGTTAGAGTTAATGTTGTTCTCTGCATAGGAACATTCATATAGAAAACTATATTGCATCTTGCTGGTTAGATGTTGGTCATCTTTAGGTGATGAAGACTTATGTGATTATTCTTATGCACAAATGCTGGATAAATTATGCTGGTTGTATGGGGCATACATCTTTTGTATAGCTTGTAGAGCATACTTTAAATATTATGTATGAATGGGTCATACTCTCTTTCACTTACTGATTATGGCTAATGACTTATAATCATATTGGCTAATCTTATTCTTGTAGGTTTCATCTGGATATACTTATGTTTTTGGCTAAGTTATTCTTATGAATTGAAGAATATCATTTGATGTTCTTAGAGTCCAAGAGACTCGTGAATCAGGGTTCCACATTTGCATGGATCAGGGATCCATTGCTTAGTAATGGGTGAGACATCATTGGATGTCAAAAGACCATTACACCTAGTAATGGGTGAGACATCATTGGATGTCAAAAGACCATTACACCTAGTAATGGGAAAGACATCATTGCATGTCAAAAGACCATTACATCTAGTAATGGGTGAGACATCATTGGATGTCAAAAGACCATTACACCTAGTAATCGGTGAGACATCATGGATTTGATGTCAAAAGTCCATTACTCTTAGTAATCGGTGAGACATCATGGATTTGATGTCAAAAGTCCATTACTCTAAGCAATTGGTGAGACATCATGGATTTGATGTCAAAAGACCATTGCTTTGAGCACTTGGTGAATATCATGGACTTGATATTCGAGAGACCAATGCTCTGAGTCTTGGAGACTCTTGGATCAGGGATCCACAATTGAGTATTTGGTAAAATCATGGACTTGATGATACCATGAATATCATAGAGTTGATATTCTAAATTCTTGAGTCATGGGACTCGTGGATCTGAGAAATCCACATCTGGATAGTAAAACATCATGTACTTGATGTTGGTATGATGTCATGGATTTGACACCTCTTGAGTCTTGGTGACTTGTGGATTTAGTTATCCACAAAATGGATGGTATACATCATGGACTTGATGATACCTTGAATATCATGAACTTGATATTCAAAATAGTCAAGGAGACTAGTGGATTTAGGAAATTCACAAATTGATTGGATATTTGATATCATGTCACTTATATCATGGACTGATATTCTTGGGTCTAGAAGACCAAAGGATCTAGGAGATCCACATTTAAATGGTAAGCATCATATGAAATGATGTGTCTCATATGAATATGAGATGTATGGTTTATTAAGAACAATTGTGTTCTCATTGTCTTTTAGATAGAAATCTACTATCATAGATAAGAGATCTATGGCATCATTGGATTACGAATCCATTCTATGGCATCTTTGGATTAGGAATCCATTTTGTTTATGTTTTTGGCATATCTATCAAGGATGATAGAGGGAGATCATTGGGTTGATCTTTGCCTCAAGTCCAAGAGGGAGTGTTGATATTTTGGCCTTTACGGTAAAGATCGACCATCTTGGAGATAATAAATATATTGGAAATATTTATTATAATTCGATTTATAAATAATAATAAATATGAGCGATATTTATTTTTTATTGTTTATAAGATATTCTTTATATGAGTGGTATTTTAAATTAATAATAAATATAACAAGGATATTTATTATTGCTTGGAGGGCCCAAGTCGGCCACCCTTGGAGTGGATTAAATTAGAAATTATACTCATATATAAGAAGTTAAATTCTTGACAGAAAGATCATCAAAAACATAATATGATCTTCTCTCCTCAAGGATCGATCGAGATCCTTTATATACTGCGAATGTGCATGAGTGCTGAAGTGAATACCTTAATGCTGGAGTAAATGCATTAATGCTAAAGTGATTATGTGAATACTGGCAGATCCGAAGACAATTCTGTCTGCCCTAAAAAGGCGAATTAGGACAATCATCTTGGAGTGAATTCCAGGCAGCGAATTCACTCCAATCTGTGATCAGATCAAGAAGCTGCGACCCTTCCTAGAGGCTGTTAGTATATTACGATATACATCTTAAGGTTTGGATATATTTAAGGGACTGCTGTAGGGCAGATTGAAGTATTTTATACAGTGCAGATCTGGATGTTGTTTTCAATCTGCTCTGTGTGCTAAATCAAATCAATGGAACAAGATCTTCAAAGAGCAGACCTTGAAGGCATCATATCCGGGTAACATCTCACCTTACTTGTGTATATTATATCTTATCCTGTGCTTAGTGTTTTGAAGACTTCTATAGTTTAATCTTTCCTAGGTGAATCTGAAAAATACTAACAGGATGTTTTGTGATGATTTTGGTGAGACATTTTGCAGATTCTGGGAGGGTTAGTGGCAGACTCATCTCAGTGTCAGAGTCGGTGACGGGCTCTTGTCTCTTGTTGCGGAGCATTCTAAAGAAGGGGATGGCCTTCTCTATTTTTCCTAGACGGATTTTGGCTACTCTTGGTCATTGACATTCTGCAAATCCAGGGAGGGTCTCAACAGCAGCAGAATGTTCTGAAGAATTTATGACCACAAGACATGTACAGTCTTCTGCAGGGTAGTTAGACGTTGACCACTAAGGGAGGACATTAGAATATTATAATGTTTCTTTAATGGTCATCTCAGTTAGTCTTTAGTTTATTAGGCAGTTTTTATTTTCATCTTTAGTTCAAGATTGTTTTGTTTAGAAACATCGTCTTTGTAAATTTATATAAGAAGCTTTCATCTCCTCTGTTTAATACAACATCCTATTAAGGAGCAAGATGGAGATTTACCATAACAAAAACATCCTAATTCCAATGTCTATTTACTTTTTCACTTGAAACACCAAAATTTATGATGATCGTAGGCGGTGGTAGAGCTCATAGCTGCTTTAAAGAAGAGCCAATTTGTTTTATTAATCTTGAGTTGAAGAATTTTATGCTATATTACCCCAAGTTTATGGGACGAGGGGATGAGGGAACATGCTCCCAAATCCCCTTTTCTTGCAAATTTTTTGGTACAGCTAGGGGGCAGAAAAGGGCACTGCTATATAAAAATAGGGAAACTTAAAATATATAGGGAAATTTAAAATATTCATATGAAAACATGGATAAAGCATACAAATATACATTCTAGAACCTTACAATATAAGAACCAACAGAATTCTTATGCCAAATTTCTGTTAAATTGAGAGTCAAAGTCAAGTTGCTTATAGAATTCATTGTCAACATGCAGAATTAATAGGGACGTCCCCTAAGCGTCCTTCATCCCTGGGACGTCCCAGAAACATGGATAAAGCATACAAATATACATTCTAGAATCGTAAAATATAAGAACCAACAGAATTCTTATGCCAAATATCTGTTAAATTGAGATTCAAAGTCAAGTTGCTTATAGAATTCATTGTCAATATGCAGAATTAATAGGGACGTACCCTAAGCGTCCTTCGTCCAGGGATGTCCCAGAAACGGGGATGCCTCAAAAAAAACTTGGGAAGGAGTCCACTGGCAACTCTGCTTGTATGGATTAATTTAGAGTTAGGGATAGTTATGAGAAATGAGATGTGAACATTCACCATTGAAGCTTGTGATAAATGATTCTAGTTTTATTTTTCATAGTGAAACTTATGAAGCAAGATGTCTTCAATTATAATATCACAATTTGCTTGTTTATCTATGTGATATCCCCAGATTCTAGTCATCTGTATTTAGTACAAATAAGTAAAAAGATTTGACAAGGAGTGGCAGACCTTGTCCCTTGTACATAATATGCTTTACTTAGTTAGAAATAAGCAAACCATAGTAAGGTTCCTGATTATTTGGTGATTAATGCACTTAGACAGACACCATGGCATCTATGCCAGGCAGCACTATCATGATGCAATTTATCAGTGATTTATATGATCACTCTTAAATGGCACAATGCCATCCTGACTACATGAAGGATCAGTGACATGGTGGTCGGCTGAGTCCAGTCATCATCATGTAACCACCTTTCATGCTTGCATTCCAATAGCTTAAATCATGATTGCATTCATATTTCACACATCCATCCACACTTCATTGCACAGTTGTACCCCATAATGTACTGTCATATATCATATGCATTCATTACTCAGTCATATTTCATAATTGCATTTACATCCTTAGTCAACCGATCATAACAAATATTGATGAGATCAGATTGGTATTGAAGGCATGAATATGTTAATTAATCGACCAAGTTAAAGTCGATATTCCGTTGGCCAAAGAATACAATTCAGGAATAACAAAGGGTTAAGAGTTAACAAATTACGATCACAAGCAAGGACGAGACGTGTCGCATCCTCATAACTTTTCATCCATAAAATGCAAGTATATTAAGGGCATCAACTTATCTTTCCAAGGCATCAAAGATATTATTATTTGTTTATCCTTTACCGATCTGCTCTGTTTACAGCAATTGCCTTTGTCATTTTAGTGCAAGTGCATATTAGCATATCAGAGACAGCATTCCAGGATTGCAGAAATTGAAGAATTCATATCAGATACAGAATCCATTCTTGATAGCGAGTTATAACCAAAAGAATATCAGACACGGCAACATCTAGTATCTCGCTTCCAAAGCGAATAATACTTCAGACATTGCACATTGAAACTATAAAAAATGGAATTAATTGTATTAACAATACGCTGAAATAAATAGAGTTTGCAAACACTATAAAAAGCATGAACTAAAAAACAAAGTTGTCTAAATAAAGACGTCGTCTAAAAATAGAACTAATTAAGACAACTAGAAACAAAGCCTAAATTACCATTGACTAAGGTTCTAGAATAACGAGCTAAATATAGCAAGAACCTAGGATACTAAAACTATTCTAATACACATCCAATTTCATATCAGAAACAGAAATCATGTTTCTCCAAGCAACATATTAATCCATTGCAGATATTATAAAGAAGGATCGGACATAGCAATCGATATCCTTGGTGATATCCTCTCGTCAGTTGTTGCATATATAATCAGATTGATCAGGTATTGAAGCCATTTCTGAAAGCAATAAATATCAATTTCATAATCAAAGTGTATATCACATATTGCATATCGCTATAAAGTGATAATAAAACATTTACAAAGCATATTTCGCGACAGTTATATTAGACATTGTTGATCATACATTTATCTTGATTATATCAGGAATATTGTGATATTACTATCAAGATTCAACTGTGTAATTTTTGAGTCAAACTCGTTGACCCATGTTTCATGAGTAGTGGTTCACAACAACCCATCTCTCATGAGAATGAATGGAACACTTAGCACTCATTACATCTAGGTGATGCTCACAGAGGTGAAGCATCGGGACTTTTTAAGAGGTCACCCATCCCAATACTACTCCAGCTCAAGCGCACTTAACCACGGAGTTTCCTACAAGGTTAAGTCTCAATGCTTCACCTCTATGGACATCACCTAGATGCAATAAGTGCTAAGTGTTCCATTCATTCTCATGAGAGATGGATTGTTGTGAACCACTACTCATGAAACATGGGTCAATGAGTTTGACTCAAAAACTACACAATTGAATCCTGATAACAATATAACAATTCAACTTGTTGTGGAAAATATCTCCTTCTTATCAATTGATGAGCTTAAAGGGCTTTCTAATGAATGGTTCATAAGGCACAACACTTGCTGAAGGTTTTGCAAATTGGGTTGCAAGCAAAGTGGGGGCGCTTGAGCTGGAGTAGTACTAGGATGGGTGACCTTCCAAGAAGTCTTGGTGCTTCACCTCTATGTGCATCACCTAGATCCAATGAGTGCTAAGTGTTCCATTCATTCTCATGAGAGATAGGTTGTTGTGAACACTACTCGTGAAACATGGGTCAATGAGTTTGACTCAAAAACTATGTAGTTGAATCCTGATAGCAATATCACAATTTGACATGTTGTGGAAAATATCTCTTGCTTATATCAAGAATTGCAATTGATCTTGATTTGTCTTCCATTACTTGCTTAAATAGTAATCAATTGACATAGTAGAAAAGGGAAATTGAGGTAATTGTCTCGGCTTTCCTAACTTAGCCAAAAAGAAGACATTACAATCTATTTGATGAAATGCATTGTTTTGTGTAGGTGTTGTAAGTGATGTTGTGGTGTTGCCTTTATTGTTTTTTGTATATTTCTTTATTTTGATCTGAATTTGGGTCAAGTGAGGGAATTTCGATTGTTTTTCCTGCAAAGACATCACCAAATCACCATGGACATTGTCGAGGCCATATTTGTAGGTGAGCCAATATACAACCACCATCAAGATGATCATCCTATGAAGAATATCAATAATTTCATCAACAAAGGCGAGGACAAGGCTTATGCAACTTCAAGGTGATGCCAATAAATTTCATCTAGAGCCCGAAATTTTTGGATCTCGATCGTAATTGAAAGAAGTTCCTATGGATGATTGTTGTATTCCAATAGACTCTTGGATTTATCAACGTCCAATTTTTATACATTAGTGGAAACCAATATGGTTTATAAAAAGGAGAATGTGTCATTCACTAAGCAAGCCGCATCGTTCCAATCTAGTAATGCCCAATGTATTAGAATATTGTAAAGTTTCTTTAATGGACATCTTAGTTAGTATTTAGTTTATTAGGTAGTTTCTATTTTTGTCTTTAGTTCACAAATGTTTCTTTTAGAAACATCGTCTTTGTAAATCTATATAAGGAGCTTTCATCTCCTTTGTTTAATACAACATTGATTTACCATAACATGGTATCAGAGCGGGTCAATGGGATTTCATCAAATTTGGCGAATTTTAAGAAAAAATCGAGCCTCTTTTGCTTTGGAATTTTTTTCCAGAAATTTGTTTTTCGATTTATTAAAATAAAAATCATTGGAGATATTTTGTGGTTAGTCTACGAAGATTTTTGCTGAAAATCGTGAGCTTGGTCGAGGGTTTTGATCACGCGATTTCCTTGTTTGAGTAAAAGTAGTTGATTTTTTAAGATTGCATGTACTTGCATGTGTTTTTTGTGAGTTGCATGTTGCTTGCATATGCTATTTACCATGCAAAGTCTCGTGTTTTGCCACAGGAAGGTTTCTTTGATGGGTTTTCATAAATTTTTCCCCTAAAAAATTTTTGATGGGTTTTCATAATTTTTCCCTTAAAAAATTTATGATGGGTTTTTATAATTTTTTCCTTTAAAATATTTCTGATGGGTTTTCATAATTTTTTCCCTTAAAAAAATTATGATGGGTTTTCATAATTTTTTCCATTAAAAAATTTCTAATTTTGTAATTTGCAAAGTTGCATGGGATCCTTTTGTGGGTTTTACCCTTTTTTTTTTTTAAAACTGATGATTTGTAATCTTGAGTTTGGCAATGTTTTCCTCAAAAATCATGACTTTTTGCAATCTATTTTGGGGCATCGCGTTCTTCTGCAAAAATTTGGAGGGTGTGCTGATTTTTCTTCAAAATTGTGGCAGTTGTTCTCGGTATGTCTCTAGCTATAGGGAGGGACAACTTTGTTATCCAACATTAGATTGGACGTTTTGTGATGATTTCTAGTTAGAAGTTTTGCAGATTCTAGGAGGGTCAGTAGCAGGCTCTTGTCTCTTGTTGTAGAGCATTTTGAAGAAGGGGTTGTTTTTTGGACGAATTTTGGCTACTCTTGGTTATTGACATTTTGCAGATCCAGGGAGGGTCTCAGCAACAACAGTATGTTCTGAATAACTTATGACTGCAAGACATGTACAGTCTTTTGCAGGGTAGTTAGACGATGACTATTAAGGGAGGGTATTAGAATATTGTAATGTTTATTTAATAGTCATCTTAGTTAGTATTTATTTTATTAGGCAGTTTTTATTTTTGTCTTTAGTTCACGAGTATTTCTTTTAGAAACATCGTCTTTGTAAATCTATATAAGGAGGTTTCATCTCCTATGTTTAATAAAACATTGATGTACCATAACACAATGTTTCTACAAGCTTCTATCATGTAAACATTTAAGAAAACAAGTGCTCTTCTTGCCAAACATGATGCTACTCGATACGTTTGACTAAATGGAAACAATGGAGCAATTTTGAAACATAAGTCATTTTAAACCATAATATTTTCTTGAAGGCAGTGGGGATTGTTTGTCAATAGAATTCAAATATTTATTCAATTTTGTTGAATCTAGTCTCTTGAATAAATCAGCCAAACTAGGCGAAGTAAGAGATGATGCCAAATTAAAATGTAAAATGAAACAACCTTTACCTAGAGGAAGAATAAGCATACCTAATGCAATAATATGAGCCTTGTCCATGGATTCTACAAGGTGCTTCTCCAAACTATACTTCTTTAGTTTTGCCTTGATGTAGATTTCTCTTTTATAGGCTTTGTCTTTTTTTGTCAAGCATCTATAGTATTGTTGGCCTCCTTTTAGGTTAGCATTATCATAAGTGTTGAATTATATAAGAATGTTAAAGAAAAATTTAATGCACTATAAGTGGAATCCGAAACATTTGTTTTTATTTAAGGGAGGTATTTTAAAACTCGATCGTAAAGTCATATTTGCTAAGTAGCAAGCTTACTGCAAGATGGAATCACAAGAGGAAAAAGAATATTCAATGACCTCTCATTAATCAGCCACAAAATTACATTAGTGACGAAACAACTAGTGCTCAAATAAACGGTAACTTCCAATGGTAATGGCAGTTTACTATGCTGTTAGAGATTGAGGGACAATGGTCAAAAAAAATGGCTACAATTAGAACATTGTAACCATTCTCTTATTTAGTTTAGGAGGAGAATATGCACATCACTGATGTCATAAATAGTTCTATAGGAGGGCAGCTAACTATAGAGATCCTCTAACTACTAGACTTCATGGAAGTGTGATCCGTTGGTGATGAATTAACCCTAAGTGAAACGAAGTAGATAAGTTCTAGTATGTAGGTGACATGTGCAGCACAAGCTAGATAGCAGTATGTAGACCTAAAAGTATGTGCAGGGATGCAATTCTTTTTCCATTTCATGTAACGTACTTTATCCCCATTGTAGTCAGCGTACAATGCTTATTATCATGTTTGATAATATTAGTTACCTGTTAGTGTATTACTTGTCTGTTGATTGTTACTCTCGAGTGGTTGTAAGTGTCAGTTGGTTGACAGTAGTGTTCCTCTTGGCAATCGTCGAATCCTTTTAATATGTTGTGTACCGTCAAGGAAGGGAGGAGGGTATCATCGGGTAAATTGTAACCCTTGGCTGATCATCTGTGGTCTTCTCCGTAATGAATTCACGAGCTAATAAAGATATATTTTACTCCTATATCTGGTACAAATTGTCATTTGTATTATTATTTCAAGTATGTAAATGACTAGATATAGCAATAAACATTTGGTGTCATTGCCTTCAAAGAAATCGGGTCAGCATTGCGTGATTCATGCCCTTGGGTCCCAATAAAGGCAAGAAGAGGACACGAGGTGGTCAAGACCAAGTGATCAGACAATCTTTAAGAACTGCAGAACAAAGAAGATAATTACGAGAAAAAGTTGAAGGGCACATGAAAGGTAATTGTCCTAAAACGATGTTTTGTGAGATTTGCCAAGTGATGGGTCATTCAATAAAGGAGTGTCCATATAATTTGAAGACTAGAAGCATGTAAGTACTCTTCACATAGGGAGAGTCCACTCCATCAAAACCCCAAAATATATCGTTGGGCGGTTATGGAAATCAATGGTGGAATCAAATACAGTATGACTCCAAAGGACGGCCTATCATACAATGTCGAACATGTAACGAGTGGGGTCACTATGCACGAGACTGCCAAAGCAAGCAGAATAGCAAAAGCTTGTTGTACAAAAGGTGTGGTCTAGGGAACCATGAGGACACTGAATGCCCAAAATAGAAGGGAGTAATTATGCTAGACGTGAAGGATTCGTATGAGGAAGCACTAGGGTTCACCAAACTCCAAACTAAGAAGGCAATATATCTTGACCCCTGTACCAAGAAAGCAAGACTTCGACAAGCCAAGGTTGACATTTAACAAGCAATGGTGAAGGAGAGGAGCCTCGAACGATGTCGACAATACTCCACTGCGGTTGGAGTTAGAGGAAACTATCATGAGACAGTTGTTGCAAGCCACCATACCAATACAAGTATCAAACCTTCTATAAATTATGCCACAACTAAAGATGGCCATTACCAACATAGTTGGTAACGACACAATTGGCAAGGAGCATGACAAACCGATAAAGAAGCCAATAGAGTCTGGCCACTGACCTGATGTTGCTAATTGTAGGCGTTGGGAGGAACCTAGCTGTCGTTGAGATGGAGATAATGGGACGGAAGTTGACAAATACCATTGTTGACAGAGGCTCAAGAGTCAATGTGTTGCCAAAGGAAACATGGATGTGCCTAGGGAAGCCAACACTTCGGCCACCCACCTTCCACTTGGTAGGTGCCAACCAACATGGCATTAAGCCATTAGGGCCCGTTTGGTGCATGGAATATGAGCTCTAATTCCGGAATTAGATATTCGGATAATTCAATTCCATGTTTGTGTCTGTCCAAAAAAACAGAAATTGGAATTTTGAAATTCCATTTTGGCCCACAAAATGAGCATTTCATCTTCCACTTGAAAAGGTGGAATTAGAATTTGACCTCCAAATTCCACTTTTCAAATGCCAATTTTTAAATTTTTGTCGGGTCCGCGTGCCAAAAAAAATTACTTTTGAAGTCCGCTAGGGCATTTTTGCAGTTTTATTTTCACCGTTCGTACTCTGCAAAACGGCTCCACTCAAAGAAAATCGATAGAGGGGACCAAACCCTAAGCTGAAAATCAAAAGACCGCGAGCTCCATTCTCCTTGCTGATTGTAGCTATGGCGTTTTCCTCGATGAAGCAAAATGCAAGTTGTGTAGAGCGGGAAGAGGGCATATGCAATTGATTAATACTTTAACCAAAGAGTTCTTCATGGCCAATCTGCGCATATGCAGCTGAGAAGAGGAGGAAGAGGGCATTTTTGCAGTTTTATTTTCACCGTGCCCAGTCAATGCTTCCAAATTTTGCCTACTGTTTGCGTTTGCTTGAAAGTTTCTGAAGCCTTTCAACGAATCAATTTTTCATTTCCTGCAACCATTGCAAGTCCATGAGCATGCGTGTCTAAAATTTTGTGTCCGCCATTTCGTAGAGCTGCGCAAAAATTGAAAGTGCCATTGTTTTGTCAGAGATTTTATGTAGAGATTTTCTAGTATATACTGAAGCTTCACCCAAACGCAGAAAATGCATATTCTCAGTCATCTTCCGGGTGAACCAAACAGGTTATCCCATATTCGGGAAATCATTTTCAGAATTTGTATCTGCCAGAATTGCAGCATCTTCCAGAATTGACTATATCTGTCATTTGGTATTCCTTGCACCAAATGGGCCCTTAAAGACATTAATTGCACAAAAGGTGATGATTGGTACACAATATTTTTTCTTGGACTTTGTAGTAATATTGTTGGAGAAAAGGGCAGATGACGCAATCCTTGGGAGAGGTTGGTTGATAACTTCCAAGCTAGAGCACAATTGGAAGAGGAACATGCTCTCAATGGAGAGTAAAGGAAGAAAGTATGTCATCAACCTAAGAAATTAGGCAATAAGCAAGGAGTTGGCATCCTTCAAATCAGAGCCCGAAGATGGAGAGTCAAGTATGGCTGAAGGAAGGAAAGGCATGGAACCAAACAATGGAGTGCTCAAGCTGGAAAATTGTTTTGAAGAGGAGACGAGTTCTCTGAATGGACTATTTCATTGGCAAACCGAGGATTATGATGTATTTTCGCCAACTTGTAATTTTCTTAGAGCCACAACTCTTGATGAAGAGCAGCAAATGAAAGTGTGTAAAGTTATGTACAATATCCATGACAATATCAGGATGGAAAATGGAAAGAAAAGGAAAGGGGAGTTGGAGAGCCACAACACATTTGCTGAACAGTTTGGCAATTTATGTCCCATACAAAAACAAATTAATATAATACAAAACTTTAATGAAGGGATGGACTTAATGAGACATCATTCCGTACGATGGAACTCAACACAACTCCATCTCATACAGCTTAAATTAGTGCAACCTCTCTGTACGAACCAAATCAATACGACATCTAAAACTTGGAGGGTATTTTGGTTGTGAGTCATTTGGGACTATACGGGTACAGGTTCCATTGCAGAAGTATTTTTACCAACCCTTGGAGAATGTATGAGAACAATATCATGGCATATAGTGTGATACTCCCTTCCAACATACAACTTCCGTACAGAAAATCGTGTTTTGGTTCCAAAGCACCCATCAGCCCGTACCTATACAGCTCTCTTCAAAACAATCCTTTGGGTGGCTATCTCATATTGGGAAATCATCCAACATAGGTGATCTTCTGAATTCATTCTTGTACATTGCATGTCTTCGACCGTACGGTGCAAACTCTCCTCCAGATCATTACCGTACAGCAGATGCTTCCACCATACAACATAAAAGCACATTCAAAATCATTACCATACGGTGTAGGGACTCTCCAAACTTAAGTGCAGACTTTGGTGTCATTGTTGTCATACGACATATGGATTAGAGCCACCCCATGGCATCATCCAGCCCTATTGTACGATGTACAGGATCCCTCTGTGTGTCCATCAACTTTGCCATACAAGGTTAAGAGGACAATTTTGGTTTTGTTTTATGGTGTTTGGTAGCTTCACAACAAGTGGTTCGTACAATGGGTCTGGTACATTGGATGAGTTATTTGGCAGGAGTGTGGTAACAGTGTGGAAGTACATGAAATCTCTTTTTTCTGGCTTCTTCAACATTTTCCTTGGCATCTCAAAAATTCAAGAAAATGATGCAAGCAATGGAGTTATGTGTGGTTCTGAAGGTGCCAATTTGATCTTAGCGGCGGAGGCAACGCCCACAAACCCCACAAGGGGCACTGCCCTTTGACCCCGTTCAGGGCGTTGTCCCCGACGCCAATTTTATTTTTGAAGTGCACTACAACTTTGAGATTGCGCAATACAAGTCATCATCTACACTTCTGTCTTTAGTGTTCATAGGTATTACTTAATGTATACTTGTCGTTTAGAAGATGACTTTTTCTTTTGGGGGGATGATGCAGTCGGCATACAATGCTTATTATTATGTTTGATAATATTGGTTATCTATCAATGTATTAATTGTCCATTGGTTGTTACTCTCGGGGGGTTGTAAGTGTCAGTTGGTTGCCATTTGTATTATTCCATGTGTATAAATTACCAAGTATAGATGTAAACACCCATGTTCACACCAAGGGGGTGTTAGGAATTAATCTTAGTGCTCCCGTGTATTAGAGGTTAAGTGTGTTGTAGTAATAACACACATATTCATTAGGTTTGTTAGCACATTTGTAACAATTTGTAAAAAATCATGTATATGCTAATATAATATTGTTGTCTAAGTGTTTATAGGGATTTGAGTTGTTAGAACTTAGAAGAACAACTATATAAGAGAGTTGCTATAGAAGCTATCCTACAATATAGGAGATGCCAATTCTATAAATTTGTATTATGCATTGAATGAAAATGAGATGAGATATAGTATTGTTGATGTGTCATATTTGTAGCTATAGGACAATTTTAAAATCTATTCTAGTAGTCTTGATTTTATTAAAGAAATATTGTAATATTAGTTTATAATGGACAATTTAAGTCCTTAGGATGGACTTTAGAAATATTCTTTTATTCTTTTTAAATAACTTCTTATCCTCTACTTTAATAGGTGTCAATCTTATTCTTATTGAATAGATCTTTTAACTCTTATTTAAGGATACTTTCACTCCATAGTTGATATCGAATGTCTTGGTAATCATTCTCTATGTTATTATTTTCCATAATATGGTATTAGAGCCTAAGTGAGATCTTGAGTTTGGTGAATGTGTAAATTATACAAACTATTGTCAATAGTGACAAATTGCAGGAATGTACCACAAAAGAACAATCCAATGGAAGTTATACATATTCATTAAAAGTATTTTGGTGAAATTTTTTAAACAAATCCATGCATTTTTTTGGCAATTTTTTCAAATCTATCTATATCTACAAATCATGGATTATTTTACCTATAACAATCATGCAAAGATTTTCTACATTTGTGGGCAATTTTCTTTGCAGATTCATGGTTTTTGTTATGATAAAATTCATGCCTTCAATCTACTAAAAATTGCAACTTGTGATTTTGTTTTGTGTATAATTACAGCCTTATTTTCTCTGCAAAAAAGCACCTGTTTCTATCAATTAATTACACCACTCTAGATCTATTGTTTTGAGATGGAACAAGTTCTGGTAATCTGGACGATTTTTTTAACGATTAATGAATATCAAAGACATTCGCGATCAATTAAAAGCCATAGGGCACACACAATGGAAGAGAAGATATGGTGGTTATAATGTTAAAAAGCTTACCACAATAATATCAGCATTTTATAAAAACACTCAACATCACATCTACCAATGTTGACCTAAAGTCTGATGATTTGTGCAGCAAACTTTTCAAGTAGGATAGACGGAAGAAGCACTTCCATAGCAGCATGATTCACCACATGTAGAACAAGCCTTTGTAGGTAAAGACGAGCAAATGTGAGGGGCCTCAAAAGAAATGTCAAGGGAATTCTAATGATACAGCGAAAAATCTAAAAAATATCACATCACTATTGTGGTAAACTTGGTCACATGAAGAGGCCTTGTATAAAGAGCTTGGCTGATCAAAAATCCAACTAGGGAGGGCCTCCATAAAAGGCTCATGTCACAGAGCATTCTAAGTAGGACAAGAACTCCATTTTCAAATGGACAAGCATGGAGTCTCGAGAGTCCTATAGTTGGTTCATACAAATGTTGTGGACCAATGAGTACAGCATTTGTCACTAGTGCTAGGAATTTTCTCTTAGTTGTAGATGATTTCAATAGGAAAATGTGGGTGTTTTCCTAAAAGAAAAATCAGCAGGGTTTAAGAAATTCCAAAAGTTCACAGCATTTGTAAAAAAAGAGTCTAGTTGTTTAATAATCACTCTTAGGTCTAATAATTGAAAATTGTGTTCAGACAAATTCACCAGCTTTTGTGCTAAAAAAATATAAAATATTAATTCACAACACCCTATACTCAATGGTAGAATGGAGTAGTTGAGAGAAAAAGTTGTACTATTACGAAGATGGCCTGATATATGTTGGAGAACAAGAGCATTCCCAAAAAAAATTGGGTAGAGGTTGTATATGAAGAGCACATAGGAAATGTTGAGAAGGGGGGGAGGGGGGGTTGAGTCAATATTTCAGAGCTTTTAAACTTTAAACTGCATGAAACCACATAAAACACAAAGAGAAAAACCATAAAGATACATACTGTTTACCCTCATGGGGTAACAGACAATACTTGCATACAGGTAATTAATTACTCAGCATAGAATATAAAAGAGTATTGCATTCATGTATTCACAATAACTTTCCGTACATCATAATTGTGTCTCCATCAAAGGAACAAGTTCATACATATAACATCCGAAGGGGTGAGAGGCGAACCGTCGCACCCGTGTAACTCCTTCAAACGGATGGAACCGTCTAACTACCCAAATTACCCGACAACATCATCCCCCCAAAAGAAAAGTTGTCTCCGGCGACTTAACAACAAAATGGAGATAATGTTCAGTACATAAGAAAAGAAATCAGCTAAGAAGAAGTGGAAGGGAGCATCCCTGGAACCGATGGTCAGGACGCCGAAAAGTTGACCCTCTGCCTCAACTGATACACCTGTTGCATACGGATATCCAAATCTGTCTATATCTGAGAGTTGGCCTCAACAATTTCCTTGGGCATAAGAGCAACCTCCTGTAGCTCCGTATCCTTCTAAGCTACCTGGCCTTCAAGTAGACTCTTACCGGCATTCGCTACCTCCAACTGTGCCAGAAGTGTTGCACGCTCCGTCTACCAAGCACTTTGCTCGACTGCTAACTGGGCGGCCATCTTCTCCTGAGATCTATCTGCTGCCACCCGCGCCCTCTCCCAAGCCTCTTCTGTCTCTCGTGCCATGATCATTGTCTGCACCAACCGTCGGCCCCTACCAATCACCAGTTCAAGAGATTCCATATACTCTGTCAAATCCTCAGCCATCATCACCTCTACCGGTTTCCCCTTCTTTGCCGGCACCTTGGCGGCCTCCGTCCCTACACACTGTTCATTGCCTCCAGCATGACCCAATGCGCCTTCCTCCAAATGGAAGTCCTCTCGCTGAGGGGACAAAATAGCGAATCCCCGTGCCACCGGTGTGAGGGATCTTTGTGCTAGGTAAGCACTCACACCTCCTATCACGAGTGGTCCAGTCTAACACATAGGTATCGAGAACTCCTCAACAGGCACTCCTCCCTCCATACCGTCACGGTCGGACTCAATCAACACGGAGTCCCCAAAGGTTGCCATTGGCTCTGACCCCACGATCTCTAGCTGTACCTGACCTGACTCAGTCGTACCTTGCTCGGCAAACTGCTCCATCATCTCTGCTATGTCTCTGCCAGGAGGGATACTCTCCCTATCCTCTGTCTCTAGCTCCAGAAACGTATCCACTATGGCAACTCTCTCAGGCTCTAGAGGCGTGTCTACTATGGAACTGTCTCTGGCTCTGTGGGTGTATCTACTAGGGAATCCCTAGCCACGGTGACCACAGATGAAGTCAACTGAACTGGGGCCCGAGCCTGGCCAAACACTGGGATGGCTGCAGGACCAGGAGCCAAAGCAACTTGTGCCACACTGGAGGGTACAGGGCATGGAAATAGTAATAGAGTGGCTGAAATTATCCCCACTTCGTCCTCATCGTCACCCTCCGAAGCACTTTCCTCTGAGGTCTTGCCATGGCCACTATCCGTATCTCCATGCTCCCCACTTGCCTCCAACTCCTGTCAGGCTCGTTTGGCCCCAGCTACTACCTTCTATCCTCCAAGTGTATCCAAGTGACGCCATCTCATGATTGGGGGTTCACCTTCCACCAAGGGGCCCACCTTAATCTCCTATGATAGTATGGCCGCTGGAATCTGTCACTCAACTGCGTCCAAGAAAAGCCCAATGGCATAATGCGGCATGTAAAAGGTGCAATGTTGAAGGGTCATGAAAGCATACATCCGCTCTGCCAATACAGTTGCCCAATCATACATTCTGCCGCCGAGGAGGTGTTTCATCAATGTGACCTGCTGAAATGAAATGTCGAAGGCGCGGCTAGACCCTGTAAGCTAGCTTTTCATTACGTCCATGAGGCATTGCTAGTGGCCCTCCTGGATGAAAGACTTCTTGATGCCACAGTTATGTGACGCCTTCCGAAGTGACTCCTCTGCAGCCGTGAGATCATTTCTGCAAACCAACCGGATATAAAAATCTTTATTTTCTGTATTCATCTTTTGTGGCCTCGGGTCAACCTTTACACCTCTGTCCGGCAATCCAAATACACGGCGAAAGGCGGATGCTATGAAAGAAACTGTTACCGAGTGGTTCAGGTAGGGAATAGTGCTCGTCTTTGCAAATCTGTCGAAGGCCTCAATCATTGCCCGCAATGGTCCTTCGAAATCTTTGATACAAAAAATGGGCATTTGAATAACCCATTGCACCTGAGCCTTGGACAGGTTGTCCTTGACCAATAAGGTGTTCAGAGAATTATCACTCTCATTCCACCATCTTCGGCATTCCAAGCCATTCAAACCCTCGAACGCAATGGTCTGTGTTGTGACCTCCTCTCTTTGAGATCCCGCAGCCGCCATTTGGGGCCTGTGAATTTGCAACTTCTTCCCTGTACCTGCGCCTGCAACTCGTGGTGTATTCCTGCTCATGCTTCCAGGGTCTTCTTCCAGTCTCTTCCTCCAACTACGTTTGCATGCTGTTTGCATACTTATTGCTTCTTGTTCCCAATGAAATATAACCGTTTGCCAACTACCATACAACTACTATCCTATCGTTGTCTTCTTCCTTAGCCTTACGCTTAATGAATTAGTCTTCTCAAATCCCTGTGACCGTACAGATACTTGTATATCCAATGGCCCTTTTCTCCTTTCAATTTGTTCGTCGTACGGAAGGAGTGAGCCTTTACACACGTACGTATGGATGCATTTCAACAACTCGTTTCCTACCCAGCTGTACGGTCCTCCTTTCCTATGTTGTGTCGCGACCATACGGATGCATTGGCTGTTTGTTTGGGAGTGATCTCTCTGACTTCCCCCTTCACCATACGCGAAAGATATAATGAGCTCCTATTGCCCTTCGTCGTACGACATACGTGCAAGAAACTAGTTGCGCTGAATCTGAATGTCGTACTGCTAGTTACCGTACGATGGCTGGATGTTGTTTCCTATCGTACGGTTATCAAATATTCCCCTTCTGTGTATTGTTTTGTTCGTCGCCATACGACTCGCTTCACCGTGCTGTTATCACGTGTTGTACAGTTACCTTACCGTACGGTGTTGTATGTTTTGTCGTACGGCAATTTGCTGGATTCACCTTCCGCCCTTACTTTTGTGCATCTCCTCCGCTCTTCGTACGGTCATATGCCTTGGTACGACCTCTTTATTTAGACAACAATCTTAGAATATCAAAACGATCCCGACCAAAGTTAAGACAAGCGCTTCTGACATGATTGTGATCCTTCAAAATGCCGGAATCATTCAAAAAATCCTTCTCGTCATCGCCTACAAAGCCTTTGAAGTAGTCATTTTCTACCAATTATCCCATCAAAGCAGTCCATTCTGTCAATGCATACTGAAATTCTGCTTTATTCTTCTCCAAACTTACTCCACCAATCACCTCCTCTACTGCTTGTCGTACTGTCATAAAGTATGCACACTTTTTTTTTTCTTCATTTGCGTCCATGTATATAGTTCCCGCGTCATACGGTGTCTTTGTCATACGGTCGTTTTGTCGTACGGTGTGTTTCGCTCCTTTTTTTTATTATTATTATTATTATTTTTTTATTTTTTTTAATATATATTTAGTCAGCTGACTATCGTCGGTGTGCCTCCGGCCTCTGATGATACACTTTTAGTTTTGAGCCATTGACGACATCCGAAATTTCCTATCCATTGAGGGTCCACAACTTGACCGACCCGTTCGCTGCAACCCACTGAACCTTGTAGGGGCCTAGCCACTTAACTTTAAATTTTTCGGGCTTAATCTCATTTCGCCCATTATACTTCAATACTAACTGGTCGGGTGTGAACTGCATTCGGCGAAGGTGCTTGTCGTGCCATAGTTTCCTCTGTTGTTGCATTGCTTCTGTGGCCCATTGCGCCAGTGCTCTTTTTTCGTCCAGTTTATTCAAGAGATAAAGTCTTTCCCTCAAATTCTCCATGTCCCCGAGTTTGTTCTCGATAGCTATCCAGAGGCTAGGCACCATGAATTCAGTCGGTACCCTTGCCTCCTGCCCGTACATTAGCTGGAACGGTGTCTGCCCGGTGGTTACCTTGTATGAGGTTCAGTAGGCCCATAACACAAAGGGTAACTTCTCTTCCCAGTCTTCACCTTCAACAACACATGACTTATAAATGACTCCGACCAGGATTTTGTTTGTCACCTCCACTTGGCCATTTGCCCGAGGGTAGTAGGGACTTGACAGTGTATGGAATATCTTAAATTTTGTGGTCAGAATTTTAATCACATGATTGACAAAGTGACCACCCCTGTCGCTTGTCAACTGAATCGGAATGCCATATCTGGTTATGATTTGTTTGTAAATGAACTTCGCAATGCTTATGGTAGAGTTATCGGTCAATGCACGCACTTCTACCCATTTGGTCAAATATTTTGTGGCCACCACAATGTATCGGCAGCGCAAGCCACGACTGGCCTTCAGAGGCCCAACGAAGTCCAATCCCCATCTTTCAAATAATTCCTGGGCGTGGGAGGGATTGAGTGGCATAAAGTCTCGTTTAAGGGGTCTTTTCGCGCGCTAGCAAGTGTCACAACCAACTACCCATTCTCTGGCGTCATTGTATAATGTCGGCCACCACAAGCCGGCCAACAACACCTTCCTGGCCGTGGTATCTAGACCCATGTGTCCTCCGACAGGTCCTTTGTGAGCTTCCCTCCAAACTCTCGATACCTCTTCTTCCATCACACATTGCCGCAGCACCTGGTCTGGGCCCATTTTGTACAACAGTCCATTGATGAGCTGAAAGGTCCTGCTTCTCAAAACCAACTTCCTTTGTTCTCCTGGAGGCATGCCCTCCGAGAATCGAGTAGTGGATAAATACTCACCGATACTTGTGTACCACTTCGAGAGTACAGCAATATGGAATAAGTGTGCATCTAGGAAGTCGTCATTTACTCCCACGGGTGGCTCGCCCGACTTGATTCGTGACAGCTGGTCAGCGATCACATGGTTGCGCCCTGGCCGTACTACAATTTTGAACGTGAATTCCTGAAGGAGGAGCCACCGGCTCCCCTTCCTTGGATGATGGTTTTGTTGACAAGGTACATCAAGGCCTGGTGGTCCACATAGAAGGTGAACAGCGTCGCCAGTAGATAATGTCTAAACTTCTGGACAGAGTAAATCATTTTGAGAGCCTCCCGCTCCGTGGTACTGTAATTCTTCTCTTCGTTTGACAGTAATCGGCTTGCAAAATAGATAGGATGATCAAGTCCATGTCTGCCTTCCTGAGCCAAGGTGGCTCCGATGGCATAGTTCGATGCGTCCACATGGACGTGGAACTCCTTGTCCCAGTTCAGAAATGCGAGGATAGGAGCCGCCAACAATCTTGTTTTTAGATCATCGAAGGCTTCCCGTTGCTCCTTCGCCCAGACGTACAGCTCCCCCTTCTTCATGAGTTTATCCATCGAGTATGAAACCCGGGCAAAATTCTTTATAAACCATCGGTAGTACCCAATATGGCCTAGGAAGGACTTGACGCCAGTTACGTCACTAGGGGCCTCCATCTCAACTATCACGCGGACCTTGTCAAGGTCCATCTTTAACCCTTCTTTGCAGACTATGTGCCTGAACAACTTCCCTTGTGGCACCATAAATCGACATTTCTTCGGGTTGAGTGCCAGACGGGTTCGCCGACACCGCTCCATACATTCTCCCAAGGCTGCAATGTGTTTCTCCTGGCCACTAAAAATGGACCAGTCGTCCAAAAATGCTTTAAAATTACCTTTGGACATCTTGTCAAAAATATGGAGGATAATCCTCTGGAAAGTTGCTGGTCCATTGCATAGACCGAAGGGCATCCGATTGTATGCGTACACACCATCCTCCACCACAAAGGTTGTTTTCAACTTATCTTCCTCTGCAATGGATATCTGGTTATATCCCGAGAACCTGTCCATAAAAGAATAAATTTCATGGCCCGCCACTTCTTCCAATATGATATCCGTGAAAGGGATCGGGAAGGGGTCCTTGATCGTTACTACATTGAGGCACCTGAAGTCTACGCAGATGCGGATCTGGTTGGCCTCCTTCTGGGAGATCACAATTGGTGAAACCCACTCGCTTGTGTCCACTCGGAAGATGATCCCAGCTTCCAACATCCGCTTGATTTCGGTCTCCACCCGTGCAGCGTAATTTGTGTTCATCCTGTACGGCCTCTTCCGCACAGGTTGGGCTCCAGAAACTAGGGGAATGTGGTGCATGCATAGTTTTGGAGGTACGCCCTTCAGATCTTTGTAGGTCCAGGCAAACACATCCTTATACTCTGTAAAAATTTTGAAGGCTGTCGTTTTCAGCACAAGGCTCCAGTCATCTCCCATGAGGATGGTTTTCGGATTTTGTTCATCCCCGAGGTTTATTTCCTTCAACTTTGCTTCCTTGTACCGGATTGGTTCGGCCTTCAGAAACTCATGGGCAGGGCTCTCTCTCATCCAGGCTTCTCCTTCTTTGTATTCCATGTATTCCAGAGGGAACTCATTCTGGTCTTCCTCAATCTCCAGCATGTTACAAGACGGTGGAAATAGTTCATAATCGCCCATCTGCCAATGGAATAGACCGTCCATCGAGTTTGTATCATCTTTCAATTTCAATATCCCTTCGGCATTGGGCTCCATAGTTTCTTCCCCTCTGTCTATTCCGTCATCTGATTCCGAATCGGAAGAGGATGTCATCTCTTCTCCGACCATCTGAGTTGTGAGGTCTATTGCAAACTTCCTTCCCCCTTTCTCAAATGACAGGATGTTTCTTTTCCAATTATGATTGGCTTTGGCAATCACCAGCCACCCTCTCCCTAGGATGGCATCATACCCCTTCTGCTTCAGAGGGATTACTACGAAGTCGAGGATGAATGGTTGGGTCCCAATGGTTACTTGTTGTGCCATCAAGGTTCCAAGGGGCTTGATGCCATGCTGGTCGGCCCCGAGTAGGTTGAAGGTCGGCGGCCATAGTGTTGATTTCCCCAAGCTCTTCCAAGTTTCCTTCGGTAGGACGTTTACCCCAGATCCACCGTCAACAATCGTGTTCGTGAGGATGGTACCCAAGATACCCATCTCCACCACTGCAGGGTTCCGCCCATTATTTATTGATAACATCATGGGGTCGACTGCGGAGCCACCGGGAACCTCCGTCTGTTCAACCGTGCTTGTTGGAACGTTTTGGCCTAGGAATAGGGCCGTTTTCAAATGCGGCATAGTTTCCAATAGGTCCTTGACCTTTACAGGTATCTCTAGTTGCATCATCTGCCTTAAGATATTTTGCTCGGTCATTGCTCGGTTAGAAGTGCCTGTGTTGGTGGAGTCCCTTCGGTCCTGCATACCCTTCTCGATCTCAGCCTTCGCCTCGAGCACCCTTTGTTTCTTCGTTGGAGGGTGAGGGTACGTGGCCTTCTTGGTCTGTCCGCGTGTGATTACCCGGACCTTCTCTTTGTCCCCTTGTTCCATGTCCAGAATGTTGCAGCCGGGCTTCGGACAGTTAGTGTCCTTGTGGTCCCCTAGTCCGCACCACCGACACAGTTTTTGTGGAACGGTAGCCTCATTCTGACAGTCACGGGCAAAATGTCCCCATTGGTTACAGCTTATGCACTATATCATGGGTCTCCCCTTCGCGTCATACTGGATCCGTGGCTTGTTCTCATTATTGCCTCGGCCTCCCCGGCGGTTGTTTCTGTACCCGCTGGATGATGCAGTATTTTGTTGACCGCCGGTTTCGGACATGGAGGGTTGCTCCTAGGTGTAGAGCACTTGTTGATTTCTTGCCCTCAGGTTGTAGGGACATTCTTTAGTGGAATGTCCTGCAATCTGGCAGATGTTGCAAAAGGCTTTCTTGGGATAAGAACCCTTCGTGTGGCTTGCTTCTTTGCAGTCTATGCACCACACGGTGTCTTCCTCTGCTTTGCTCGAGCCTCCCTTGGTGGCCTTCAGTTCTTTCATCATCCTCTCCAGATCTTTTTGTAGGGCCAGCACTTTCTTACTCGATTCGCCCTCGCTACTTTTTGCCTCCGATTCATCATCCGAAGACTTAGCCTTCCTAGAGGTCTTACATTCACTCTCCAGATCCATTGCTCGGTTGTACGCATTGCTGTATGATGTGGGCGGGACGATTTTCATTTTCTTCCGAAGGGAAGTTTTTAGCCCCTCCATGAACCACCTTTTCTTGAGTTCATCCGCCGGGCTGACTCCATCTTTCCTATGAGCTCCTTCAGTCGCCGTCCGTAGGCGCAGACAGACTCAATCTTCGTTTGCTTTGTATTATAGATCTCAGCCAAAATCTCATTGTCGTCCCTTAACAACTGAAATTCTGTCTAAAAAGCCTTTTTCACCTCGTTCCATGTCGTCAGACCTAATTTATCTACGTCTGAATACTAGTTGATGGCTCCTTCCCTCAATGTTGCAGGGAACTGGCGGATCCATTCCAACTGGTCTGTAACCCCGTTGGCAGCCCATATGTCGCCGTCCGTAGGCACGGACAGACTCAGTCTTCGTTTGCTTTGTATTATAGATCTCAGCCAAAATCTCATTGTCATCCCTTAACAACTGAAATTCTGTCTGAGAAGCCTTTTTCACCTCGTTCCATGTCGTCAGACCTAATTTATCTACGTCTGAATACTAGTTGATGGCTCCTTCCCTCAATGTTGCAGGGAACTAGCGAATCCATTCCAATTGGTCCGTAACCCCATTGGCAGCCCATATGGTCTCACAGGTTCGGTAATGCCAAACCGGATCCTCCTTTGCTTGGCCCGTGAACTTGGGCAGTTTTCGCTTACTCGCAGCCATGGTGGGTTGTTGTCTCCATGGTGGATTCGGTGCTCCGACACTGCTTGTGCCAACACTCACACTTCCTTGATTATTGTGTGCAGTAACCAGTGGCACTTGCCCTTGCGGCAGTTACATGACTGGTGGGACCGTACTGTGTGGAGTTCTTGGCTCCAACGGAGGGTTCGTCTGTGCATTCGCAGCGCCTTCGGCCATACCGTCCTCTCCGTGGGTTTGGTTCTCCGCACCTAGTGTACGAGTTAGACCCTCCTCAAACCGATCTCCATCCTCCTGGAGGAAGAATTTTCTCAACTGTGTTTCCTCGAGTAGTTCTTCCCTACTCTGCACTCTCCAATGTTTCGGCGAAGTGAACTGTTCCTCGTCGGCTTGTGCACCTTCCGTACCACTTCCGAGGTCCCCTTCGGACATCCCTCCGACAAGCTGGTCCTGGGTAAGTTGCCTCAGCCTATATCGGCATTCACGTTGTTGCGCGGAAATCAAAGCCTTCTGTGCGGCCTCACCTTCATCATCCCATGCTTTCTTATTTCTATCTTTATTTAATATATTGGGCATCAAGACTGAGCACAAAACATTGCTTTTCACACAAAAAGAACACTTATTTTATTTATTTATGTTCGTTTACAACATTTTTCAATTGCATTACAATTCTTTTTGTGTTCCGTCCGACTTCATATTTCAAAGTCCCCTACGGCTGCCATCGCTTTCATCCTGACGGCGGCGGAGGTGCTCCCAGGCGTGGTATGCACGGAGGATTTCTTGAGGGTGTTCCTCTCAGGCAATCTCCTCCTGGCGAGCGCATTGTGCAAGCAACGCTTGTGCTAGCAAACGAGGAAGGTGGTTGAGCAATCTATTGGTTGCAGGGTTAGCCTCGATCGCGGCCCACACAGCACTGGCTGGAACTTCTTCGTCGGTGGCTTCTCGACGGACGTAGGTTTCTACCGCCACTTGCAACAGGATTCTGAATTCCCGTGTCTGGTTATCTTCTCCTTCGTACAATTCCGTACGGGCGTCGTCGGCTTCCGGATTAAGTTCTCCAAGCGGTAAGCCCATTGTGTCCGTACGCCATCCAAGTACGTCTAGGCAGCGGCGCCAATGTTTACCCTCGTGGGGTAACAAACAATAGTTGCATACAGGTAATTAATTACTCAGCATAGAATATAAAAGAGTATTGCATTCATGTATTTACAATAACTTTCTGTACATCATAATCGTGTCTCCATCAAAGGAACAAATTCATACATATAACATCCGAAGGGGTGCGAGGTGAACTGTCGCACCCGTGTAACTCCTTCGGACGGATGGAACCATCTAACTACCCAGATTACCCGACGACACATACACACCAAACTTCTCGTGGAAAGCCCTTACAGGTAAAAAACCACAACATACAATAGCTTTGTTGCAAGTAGCTTCTACATGTGATTGTGTATAAGTTTTTAGCATCAACATTTCAGATCATACTTCATGATCCATCATCAAGATGGCTCATCTGAAATGATGATGCTAAAAACTTACACACAATCACATCCGAAAGCTACTAGCAACATTGTCATGGATTGTGGAAATCTGCTATCTTTTAATACAGTAGCTTTTCATTAACAAAATGGGCACCAACCCAAATTATGTAAGTGAACACCAACTCTCCTCAAAGCACCAACTTCAATCAGCTGAGGCACCAACCCAAAATCACCATAACTAAAACATTAAAACTCTGTATTTTGCAGCAGTAGAGGTATCGATCTTTTCTTCAACCGCACAACTAATAGCCATAAATCAAAACCACACCATCGTGCTCTGTTTTTATCAGCTCAGCATCCTTTTGTTAACACCACATGCCTCAAAAAAAAACCCATGAACTTTCAAGAATAATAGCAGGTCATTCTCACAGGAAACAAAGAGAGTCGCATTTTCTAGTTATTCAACCTCAACAAAATTACAAACCCAGACTATGCAAAATGTCACTCATACCATACCTCTTCGATAAATACACTCCTCAATCATACACTGAATATCTCCATACACCAATTTTTGAGCTCCCAACAAAGCTTACTCCATTCATGGCAAAACCAAAATAAAAATGAAGTTTCTAGATTATAGCATGGTTACATATTGCTCAATACCAATGCTCGAACCAAGCACCATACCAAACTCACTTTCAACACACTACTTCACGCGGCTAACCAATACTGAAAACACACCACACCAAAAATGCCAAGTTGT
Organism: Chamaecyparis obtusa; assembly: GCA_027943335.1. Lineage (NCBI taxonomy): Eukaryota > Viridiplantae > Streptophyta > Pinopsida > Cupressales > Cupressaceae > Chamaecyparis > Chamaecyparis obtusa. The sequence goes on along the minus strand of BSBK01002821.1, from coordinate 2,001,854 downwards.
TGATTGTTGACATCACACGATTCTTCCAGTCAATCAAACTGGCTGGCTACAAACACCAACATTCAGCTAAAAACCAAAATGCCCAGCAATAAGCCAGCTGCTATCCAAAATGCCCAGCCAATAAGTTTCTCAACGCACAGCTTCAAATACAACTAAAATAGACAGATTCTTTTTACGTCGTCCATACTAGACCAAAAATAATGTATCACTGAAGCTGGATCTCCACACTGAGATGAAAAGCACGACACATTAAAACAACAAACGTTTTCTTGTTTAATAAGCCACCTCATCTATACATCCGCGTCACTTCCTTATTAATATCCACAACTTCAAATAAAAAGCATGACTTATTCCAAGAATAGTTGTGTAATTTCCAAAGCATTTACTTCATAAATAGAGACGATTTTCATTTTTTCAAGGCGTTACAAGATTTAAACTTAGCTGCCACAACCAAAATAGAATGAATGAATTTGTTTCAAACAATAACTACCAAGAATAAATTTCTGACGTCATCTCAATTACATCCACGATGCTAATAAAATTGCCACTAATAATATAATGCCCACACAGCACCAGATACCATTCATCGATTTTCTTTTGTCTGCCTTTTTGACCGCCTAGCTATGTCTCCAAAGAGCACAATAAGATATTTAACGAACATGCTCCCTGATTTAATAAGAGAATGGCACTAATTTAATCAACTCCAAGTTGTTAAAGCAGCCCCACTCCAAATGCTAAATATGGTGGCTGTACATACACCTCCAAAAAAATTTACTATTTAAATAATTCCAATGCTAACATAGCATAAAATCTGACATGGCAAGGAAGTGAGCAGGCAAGCAGCTTAAGTAGACACACAACCAGGTTAAGCACCTCGAGCAGCTCAACCAAGCAACCAACCAGCTCAAGTACCTCAAATAGAAAATCAGGCAGCTCATCGAAAATCTCTATTGCTATTAATAATCCTCTGAGATTTATACGACCGTGATCATTGACCTTTGACATCAATGACAACATATTCAACAGTTTACACAACAATTTATCTTCCCAACTAGTCTTCAATACGGGCACTAAAGGAGAACCCAAAGGAAGCTTGGTCTAAGAAGAAACAAAAGGGGAGTCATTTGAAGGTTTTTGGTTCTATTGCATATGTTAGGATTCTAGATGCAAAGAGAACCAAACTAGACTTGAAAAGTCAGAAGTTTATGCTTACAAGATAGAGTCACAATCATAAAGCCTAAAAGTTGATTGATGATGACACTAATCAATTGACATCCAGCAAGGATGTTGTGATCAATGTAAAAGTTGTTCCTTTTCAACTCTCTTCCAAGCTCAAGATTACAAATTCAGGCGTCCATCTTTCATTGGCTCCACTAGAAGGGGTGGATGGTTCTAATTATGAATCTCATTCTAAGAATATGGAATCTCTCAGGCACATACTAGTACCAAAAGATGTTCTTCAGGAGAACCTGGATTAGCATCAAAATGATATAGCACTAAGCAACCCAAGTCATGTTGATGATGTTGATTTGGAGGGAGAGATTTCTCAAAAGAGACCAAAGTGATAGGAAATCCGAAAAACTTGTTGGTGATGTTCAAGACAGTGAAATGATTGAGGGCTGATCATCCAGACGCAAAAGCAAAAACATAGTTGACTTTTCTCTTGTGGTTAACATTCAAGATGTTTATGAGCCTCAAGTGTCCGACAAAACAAAGGTGAACCTAAGTGCAAAAAATGCCATGGAAACTGAATATGTCTTATGGAAAATAAGAACTGAGTTCTTTTCAGATCTTCCACCGAGGAAGAAAACCATTGGCTACAAATGGGTTTACAAACTCAAGTACCAAGTTGATGGTACGCTTGACAAGTACAAAGCATGGTTGGTGGCTAAAGGGTTCTCACAAAGAGAAGGTATTGACCATGAGGAGACATTTGCTTCTACAACAAAAAATAAGGATCTTCCCTCTAATTTTGGCCATGGTAGCACTATTTGGTTGGAAAGTCCATCAAATGGATGTTAAGTGTGCCTTCCTCAATGGAGACTTGGAGGAAGGGTGTAAATGACTCGGACTCAAGGTTTTCAGGTTTCAAGAAAGGAGCATCAAGTATGCAAACTGTTCAAAGATCTTTATGGCCTAAAGCAAGCACCCAGGGCACGGTACATAAAAATTGACAAGTATTTGGTTTAACCAAAGATGTCCTTCAAATCCAAATTTATACGTCAAAAGTGTAAGCAATAATATCATTCTACTGGTCATTTACGTAGATGATATCATCATTACAGATTGCGAGGCGCATTTGGTTGAACAAATCAAATGTAATTTGAGTAAGGCTTTTGACATGACAAAGTTAGGCCTCCTACATTATTGCCTAGGTGTAGAGGCTTGGCAAACAAGTGATGGTATTTTTATTTCTCAATCTAACTATGTCAGAAATTTGCTCAACAAGTTCAAAATGGCAGATTAAAAATTGTCTATACCTCAGGAGAAAGGATTGTGAGTGTTGTGAGTTACATTTCCAGATTCGTGCCAGCACCTAAGGTTTTCAAGATTACATCCTTCCTGTCATGATCCTGGATATAACACATTCATCATCATTAAGAAAAACTCAGAAAATTGTCTTATTCCATAAGACTCCACAATTTTCTGATCAAACCAAGACTAACAGTGAAGGAAGAAGGCAATCATCATTACTTTGTTTCCACTCTATAATGCAGCAACTTCATAAAGAAATACAGAATCTATAAACCATTAGTATATGACAACAACTACATGTTATATGATATATGACAGGCTTGCGATCCAGATTATATAGCAATGACCAGCCATTGAATGGTCAACTATCTAAGAAGAAAATTGTACTAGAGAAAAGACATAAAGGAACAATGAATGGTTAATTAAAGACAAAGTGCATACCGACTAAGCTGGGATTCATTTGAGACAGTTATGAATCAGTACAACAAGCATCAAGGTGGCAAGTTCAAAATAGGTGATCTGTTTAGGAAACAAACGCAAGTGATTTGTTATGAAATAAGCCAATACAAAGAAAGGATATGATCTTGAGGAGTAAAATGATTTCAGTTAGTAATGATTCTCTAAATGATGTGATGTAGGAAGAAGTGTGATTAAGTGAACAAACAGATAGTTCGAAAGAGGCATGTCCACTTCCTAAAGAGCAACCACTCCCAAGGGATGTCTCACTCCATAAGACATTAAGTTATAGATAGAAGGGAAAGGAATCAAGAAAGAGTTCTGATCAAATATGTAAGACAGTTATAATCTGAATATGAAGGAAGATCGACCAAGTAGGAGTCTGAAGAAATGAATAATATTCAGCATACAGTCCCTGCGCATTATATATGTGATTAGGTCTGATGCATGATGCATAGACTCTTATCTTGCTGATTTTCTATTTTGTCTTCAATGTAGAATGGAAGTACTTAACATATTTATATATTTCAATCATTGATATTATGGCATTAGACATAATAAATTATATAGTAGATTCCTTGACACTTCATCCAATAAACCATTTCGTCGTGGAGGAGGGGATATGGTACATGAAAGGAATAAGGTCCATTCATGTAGAGGTGACCCAAGGAGGACTGCGAAGCCGAATGGTGGGTGTCATTGCATGCTCCTAGGCTCGATGGACAGGCTTGAGGCACCTTGTGTGATCCCCCATGGTACTTCATGATGCGGATGGGTTATTGGGAAAGTTCTTAAAAGAATCCTACTTGTATATTGTATTAATTATAGTGATGTTTAGGATTCTTTTTACAACATTGTGGAATTACATGTATTTGTTCATCTTTTATAATAATGACTAACCTGGTTTCAGGCTCTAATAGGGGACATGACATAGGTAGAACATTGAGTTGCAGCAAAGTGATTGTTGAGATATGTGAAAGAAACACTTGACTTTGGCATTTTATATAGCAAAAGCAAAGATCCTAGGATGGTGGGGTTTTCAAATTTAGTTTGGACAGAATCTATTGATGACAGGAAATCCACTTCTAGATATATTTTCAGCCTTGGTACGGATGCAGTAAGTAGTAGCAGGAAGTAGCTCTTTCCTTAATAGAAGCAAAGTATCAAGGAATAGTCAAAGTAGTATGTGAGAGAGTATGGCTTTTGAGGATGCTTTAATACGCACATGTTTCAAGTAAAGCCCTCACCCTTATTTTTTGACAATCCAAAGGTACTAAAGCTTGCAAAGAATTCAGTCTTCCACAAACATACCTAACATGTGGAACTTCCTTGTCATTTCATATGACAACTTGTAGAAGATGGATTGGTAAAGTCGCAGCATTGCCCAGCTAAGGACCAGACTACAAACATTAGTACCAAGCCTTATATCCTTGACAAAATTGTAAAATTCTGGAATAAACTTGGTGTTATTAATAGATTGACAATTAAGGGAGGGTATTAAAGTAATATTGTAATATTACTTTATAATGGTCAATTAAGTCATTAGGATAACCTCAGGAATGTTCTGTTTTTTTAGATTAGTTCTCATTCTCTGCTTTCTTAGTTGTCAATCTTATCCTTATTGGATAGATCTTTGTAACTCTTACTTGAGGAGAATTGCTCCTTAGTTAATAATGAATATCTTGGTAATCTTTCTGGGCTATCATTTGCCGAAAAAATTCTTTAAAAAAGTCAATAAAATAAGTGCAGTTTGCATCACTTTCTTTACATCATTAGTGTTTTAACTATATTTCTTGTTATGATTTGATTCTATGTTTGGATTGCAGATTGTATTGATGAGACTTGCATTGATTGCTGTATATGCTTGTCTTTTGTTCGATCAGAATCAGATTATATATAAAAACAATATTGAGGAGACACGTTGATGAATAGACATGTCTCTACGTGAGTGAAGAGACATGTCTCTTCATCGGCATGTCTCCTTAATTAATTTGTTGTTAATCAATTTGATTTACTATATTAATATTATGAGAACTCAACTATCCTTAATTATAAATATGGATTAATATATATAGTAATAATATCATTGATTATTATATATATTAATGTGTGTATATAATAGATTATTTCCAACAAAGTCTCATTTATCTGAACAAAGCTACAAACATCAACACTCCCTCTTAGCTTGGGAAGATAAAAATCAAAATGTCAATTACAATAACTCCATTAATTTTGGAATAGAGAAGATATCACCTCATCATGGTCTGACCAAGAATATCAAGTCTCATGATATTCACCATAACAAAAAGTATTTTAGATATCACCTCGATATGATATCAAAGATATGGCCTGACCAAGAATATCAAGTCTCATGATATTCACCATAACTCAAAAAGTATTTTAGATATCACCTCAATATGATAACAGAGATATGGTCTAACCAAGAATATCAAGTCTCATGATATTCACCATAACTCATAGATTCATAAGAAATATCATCCCATGATATTTGGGAGCATTGGCCACAGAATATCAAGTCGCATGATATTCACCAAGTACTCAGAGTAATGGCCTACCAACATCAAGTCTCATGATGTCCACCAATTACTCAGGAAGTTTATAAAGATATCATCTCATGATATCGGGAGCATTGCCCTGCAGAATATTAAGTCGCGTGATATTCACCAAGTGCTCAGAGTAATGGCCTACAAACATCAAGTCTCATGATGTCCACCAAATACTCAACAAATGTCCATAGATAATGTGCACTTACCATAGGAACATTCATATCATCTATCATGATCTGTTTCAGCCATCATAAGATGTCTATCACAATAGAAGTTCATGGCCTATATAAGGAACTCAATCCACCATGCAAGATATCATCTATCATGATCTGTTTCAACCATCATAAGATGTCTATCATGATAGAAGATTAAGTTATTGTAAGATCGTCACCTTCCAATAACTTTAACAAATACAAGTGATAATCATTTGGAAGTCGTCACTTCCTCATGATTTACACAGGGCCCAAACCACATTCATGATTCCTAGTCCTCTAACTGTTATAGTTTCTTGATCGCTGGAGAATCCATCTCAACATGGTCTACTCCCTCTAAATCAATACAACCAAGATTATCAAAAGTTGATTGAACCATATCCTCTATCTGCTCCCTCTAAAGCTCAAGTTCTTGTATCAACCTCTTGTCCTCTTTTAGAATGTCAAAGTTCCTCTGAAAACAATTTCTTGTGCTTCTATCCTGAAGGTATGTTAGAGAGAGATTACAAATAGCTCATAAACTAAACTATTTCGAACGGAAATACCAAAGATAGAAGCATACAAGATTTTACTAGCCAATATTATAGCATAAATTACAAACTCAATAATTCATGTGCATTAATAAAACATGGAATACTTATCTTAAGTTTCAAATATTTGCTTACGTAAGGTGAGCCCATATAGGAAATATCACACTTGAATCAACTCTCATCATAATTCCCCTTAATATTTTACCCTATTTAAGAATGACGAGGTGTTCTCACTGTCGACTCATTATTAGATAGTTGATTTTACTGGTTCAGCTATTGTAGAAGTTGTTGCCCATATTGAGTTTCTTATTATATGTAGACGTTGGGTGAAGGACTCCTTATTTGATGTTTGAATATATATTTATTTGTCTTCCAACTGCTGCCACATCATTTTAATTTGTTTATTGTCCAACTGCTACCACATCAACTATTGTCCAGCGCAGCTTTTCAAAACTTTCTTCAGGATTCTTTCTTTACCTTCTATCACACAGGTATCGTTGTATGCATCCAGACGTCATTTGTTTTGAGATACCTCTGTCGTGTATTTCAGACACGGTTTGGTTTTCTAATATATTAATTATTCTGATCTCCCTTCGTTGCTCAGGTCTTCATGCTGATAAAAATACTGATATAGTTTTGACGTGTGTGGATTGCTCTTAGAGGCAAAAAGAAAAACAACATTCAACATGACATCTCAGTGTATAAGGCCAGCCGACAATAACGATACAAACCGTGATCATTTATTGATAAAACTTCAAAAAGAACTTGATAACATCATCAATGTTGAACTCTGTTCATATTAATAAATGTTTACTGGGCAACGCAATCTCTGAGAAAATAATCACTGATATAGAACCAGTTCAAACGTACACAGTATGTGGTCGTTTATAAATGATTTGATTAATAACTAAGTCCGATAGATATAAAATCACTTGCTACCATCCATGTATAAATATCATGATAAGTCCAAAGAAATTCTGGAGAATGCTATTTGCTCATACGTAATTATAATTTGTGAAAACGTATATAAATGGTTCGAACTGCAAATTTTATTTCAGTCTAATCGGATCTTTCTTTAAGCTGTTAGGCTTTAATGAAGAAACCTTGCTCTGATACCATGTTATGATTTGATTCTATGTTTGGATTGCAGATCAAATTGATGAGACTTGCATTGATTGCTGTATATGCTTGTCTTTTGTTCGATCAGAATCAGATTATATATAAAAACAATATTGAGGAGACACGTTGATGAATAGACATGTCTCTACGTGAGTGAAGAGACATGTCTCTTCATCGGCGTGTCTCCTTAATTAATCTTTTGTTAATCAATTTGATTTACTATATTAATATTATGAGAACTCTACCATCCTTAATTATATAAATGGATTAATATATATAATAATAATATCATTGATTATTATATATATTAATGTGTGTATATAATAGATTATTTCTCACAATGTAAACATAGTCTCATTTATCTGAACGAAGCGACAAACATCAACATTTCTAGACATTGTAACATGAAAGGTGTGAGAGATGTGTGTTCCTAGACACATTTCTCTTTTACTACCTCTCATCATAAATGCTAATTATTTATCATGTTTCTTACTCTTATAATACAATTTTCACATAAAATATATTCATTCAAACAGAAAATTCAGTCTTCGGGAATAAAGAAAAGCATCAGCATTAAATGGTGATTAATGCCAAAACAGAAATTAATATTCATTATGTAAGCATGTTGAGATTGAATATACTTGAAAACAAATTATATATTTATAGTCAGATTTGGTGCCCAATTCTAATTTTCTTTCAAAATTTTACTTGCATCCAATATGAAATAAGATACAGCTATACGATATTTTCAGTGAGAAACAATAGAAATGAGACATAGTTTAAGTTTTATAAAACTCATCATTGTGTGTCCTCGTGAATCACAAATTAAAAATTAAATATTAAAAAAAATAGAAACAAAATAGCAGCTTAATAGTCAATCATCTCTCAGCGAATCCACAAAAAAAATGATTATCTACTAAACGTTGGTATGAAAGTTTCAGATTAAGAATTTGTAGATAAATCTTTCAATTTTGACAGGATGATTATTTGCCCCTAACAATATAGTGAAATGACTTACAATAAAAGACCATATACTGATAGATTATTGTACATAAGAAATTTAAATCATTTTGGAGAAACAATGCATACTTTGGATCTGCAGTAGGTAGTCTTCGAACAAGCAGAGTCCCACCATGGCTTGACACAGTAGGCGCCATCTCTTCCCCTTTGCTATAATGCAAATATGTCAGCTTTCCTTGGAACACATTCTTAAATACATTTTCATTCACTTGCTTGTCTGTAATTTCACCTATTTTGTAGTTCTGCATGACATATTCATTGTATCAGGTAAGTGTTTACAATTGGAAAAAGGTAACCCTTGCATATAATAAAAGTAATAAAGCTTATAAAGCTCATAAGAATTTCTAGAATTTTTAAAATCTTTATTTATCAGACGTATTTTCCACACCCTATGATAAGTAAGATGGAAGCAACCATAAAAAGACTTAAAATGAGGTAACAACAAATGGCGACCTGAAAGTGGTAGAGTTATGATGTTCAAAAATGTCGACATCCTTCAAACCTACTACTTAAGGCTGTTAATACCAACTATTCACTTTTGACCTAGAATTTTTAAAACCTTTATTCATCAGACGTATTTTCCACACCCTATGATAAGTAAGATGGAAGCAACCATAAAAAGACTTAAAATGAGGTAACAACAAATGGCGACCTGAAAGTGGTAGAGTTATGATGCTCAAAAATGTCGACATCCTTCAAACCTACTACTTAAGGCTGTTAATACCAACTATTCACTTTTGACAAGGCCAAGTTTTCTTAGTTAATATAGGAACATAACGTTTGTTAATCCCAGGGTAAAGAAACTAGACACAGGAAACTGATTTATCCTCACAGTTACTTTCATTAAAAAAGTGTTGATCACCAAGAACTGCAACATCAAAGATTCAAGGTTATAAAATAACTCTAAGGTGATAATATAAGAATCAAGACTGTAGTAAGACAGAAATAAATTGGTGATATGTTAGCAAACAATGAATTTTGTTGGATTCTAATCAATATTAAATTCTAAACAAGATTTTTATGATAGAAAAAGCACATAGCCTGCTTAATCTTCAATGAAGTGGCTATGATCCAGATCCCAGGAGATCTTCATGGGACAACACTCTAAATTGTTAGAATCTAGATTGTTCTAGGCCAAAATAATATTAAACAATGATACAGAATCATTTAGAGTGACACATAGGAAATAAAAAGATTGGACTAGAAATTGTTACAATCTGCACATTCAGTGCACAAGATATTCTGAAGGGGGATAATCTGCACATTCAGTGCACAAGTTATTCTGAAGGGGGGTGTATGGCTGACTATCTTATACTAACTATGTCTATGTCATACGATCAATTAGTTGATAATAATTATCTATTTGAATGTGTATACATAATGTTCAGTAGCCATGCAACTTTTACAACAAGTAAAATGCTTAAAATTAAAGGCTAATATTTTTAAGTAAATATATAGGTTGTCAACAAAATCAACTTTGCACGAATCCTTGTGGAAGTGGTTCCTCCAACAATTTACCAATAGAAATCAGGGTCAAAGCAGGTAATAGAAATCAGAAGCAGTTTAGACTATAAAAGCATTGCATTCAAGTGCGGATCATATAACACTATGAAACAATTTGCAAATGCTTGCCCTATAGCTTTCTCTATAGAAAACAAGTTTATTTCTATGGAAAAGGCTACTTGGTGGAAAGGGGACAAACCACATCATTAACCTACTCTTCTTGACAATTTTTCAGCTCTTGAGGCTCTTGTTTCTTTGGAAACTAAATCTTTAGCAAAGGTTCCAACTTGTTTGCTTAGCAGTTCTTCCCTAACAACAATTGAGTCAACTTCTCCCCTAGCAACAACCAAGGAAACTTCTCCCAAGGCCTTAAGCAGGATTGTTCGTCTTCTCCCAGACACTTTAATGAAGGAATCGGTTCATTTGGTAGATTTGTTGTTGCCTTTGGTTGTGCTAATGAAATTTTTGTGAATAATGGTTCAGATGGTTGAACAAAAATTAAATTCTTCTTCAGAAGGTTACAAACTAATGCAAGATGACTCTTCATTCCCATATCAAGAAGGGATTCTTGGGTTTGTGGTGTCGATTGTTTAGGTCGATTCATCTTTAGTTTCTAAGTTTTTGTTTATTTTTTCGGTTTTGGAGCTCCCTAATTTCAAGCAAGACTCCAAATGTTCAATGGTAGTTATGGTTCTATTTATAATGTTGATTGGTGGCAATTTTCACACTTGAATTGTTTCTTTCTTTTCTAAACTAATATAAAAGTTTGTAAGTTTCTGAAATGATAATCGATCGATATTCAATATTAAAAAAAAGGAGAGGAATACTTCTTAAATAAGCAATTACAAGATCTTTCCATAATGGAAATGATCAAGAACTAAAGACATTATAGAAAGTTACAAAAAGCTAATTGATTGACTTAAAAGAAAGTTACTTACATGACCATTATACTAAATATTACAATATTACTTTAATACCCTCCCTTAATGATCATTCTACTAACTACTCCACAGAAGACTTGACATAATTTGCAAGTCATTTGGCCACAATTCCTTCTCTTCAAAACATTTTGCGGCATGAGCCTGTTCCTGAGACCCTACTCGGTTGGACTTCTGATCAACCAACCATTTTCTAAAAAACTTTTGTACATGACCAAGTACAAGAACAAGTTGAGTGCCTTTTAACATGATAATGGGTAACCAAGCCATACCTCTCGTTGTCCAAAGACATCATCTTCTCAAAAAAACTTTAATTTTTGTTGATAAAAAATTGGTAAAAAAACTCTTAAACCACAATATTGCCAAAAATTGTCAAAAGAAGCTGCTATAAAACAGCACCACAATTTTGTGGAAAAAACGTCAAACCCTAGATGTGACGCTCCACGATTTTGTGAAAAAACATCAAAAAACTTCGTTTTGTAGAAAAAATAGTTAAAACCCCACAATTTTGTCAAAAAAAAGACAAAAAAACAAAAATTTTGGGAAAAAATAATTAAAAAACTCTACAATTTTTTGGGAAAAAAAAACCAACAACCCTCAATCACAACAACAAAGAACCCTTGCGGATCTTAAAATTTTCATATTTTTGGTGAGAAAACAGTAAAGAGATCTACATAATATTACGATAATAGATAGTTTCTAATTTTATCTCTCTATCGTCTATTTCTAATGGTCACTCTTTTTGTAATGTTTCCATAGACTCCTTTTGTTCGTTATGGAAACTTTCTCTTTCACTCTACAAGAATGTTTCTATTTCCTCTCTCCTATTCGTTATAGAGACATTCTCTTGTATCTTGTATATATAGATCATTCATGATCATTTTTTAATAACAAATTCATTATTTTACCACAATATGGTATCAGAGCAAATTCCTAGCCTCTTCAAAAAAAAATTTCTTTTTTGAAATTATTAGTTCAGGATTTTCGAAGCTTTTTTGCCTCGAGTGTGTTCAAAATTTGCATTTTTTTTCCTTACCCACCCGTCTAGGGTTTTTGCATTTTCGACTAGGGTTTTGACCCTTCAGTTCAAGTTAGAATTTTTTTTTTATTGCAGATTCTTGGAAGTAGCGCATGTTGACGATTTTCGAGTATTGTCGCCTTGAGGCACTTGTTCAAGGTACCGAGACTCCTCTTACCACAACCGATGCAACTCAAGACAAGTTTGATGAACATAATCGTGAAGCGGTTATGCTCATTAAGCTTTCAGTTATTGATGATCAGCTGCCTCAAATCCCGTCTGGCAAGACAACTGCAGAGATCTAGACAGTATTGAAGGATCTCCATTAGACATTAGATAAAAGCAAAGCCTTCTTTTTGAAGACCTCTCTGATCAACCCGAAGCTGCCTTTTACGCTTTCTGAGGACATGCAAATTTCTTTTTTTTTGGATAGATTGACCATTAAGGGAGGGTATTACGATAATAGATAGTTTCTAATTTTATCTCTCTCTTTCATCTATTTCTAATGGTCACTCTTTTTGTAATGTTTCCATAAACTCCTCCTGTTCGTTATGGAAACTTTCTCTTTCACTCTACAAGAATGTTTCTATTTCTTCTCTTGTTCGTTATAGAAACATTCTCTTGTATCTTGTATATATAGATCATTCGTGACCATTGTTTAATAACACATTCATTATTTTACCACAATACATAGTCCATGATATTTGTATTTAAAAATGCAAAAACATAAAAACCCTTGATTTTATTTAAAAAATCGAGCAAAAAATCTTCTGAAAATTTCCTCGCAAAATGTTCAAGAAAAACCACGAAGTTTATTATATAAAAAATCCGCTAAAAAAACCCCAAGATTTTTGTTTCAAAAAAATAGGCAAAAAACTTCTAGAAATTTCTAGATTATTAAACCACGGAATTTATTAGAAAAATTTGCCAAAAACCAACATCTGTTTTAATACCATATAATGATAATCAATTGATATTCAATATTAAACAAAGGAGAGGAATGCTCCCTTTAATAAGCAATTACAAGATCTTTCCACAACAGATTGAGAACTAAAGACAAAATAGAAAGTTACTAAACAACTTAAAGACTATGCTCCATGGGGACCCTGCATTTTTAGACCTACCCCCATCCCTGGTACAGTATGGGGACGCAGGGACGGATTTTTGTCCTACCCAAAGCTGTTTCTTTGGTAAGAAATCGGGGTACCGTCCCCAAAACGCCTTTTTAAAGGCTGCAGGAAACGAGGGTATGGAAATCTGTACCAAGGATGGCAAAGTTATCCCTCGACCGTCCCTGGGATGGATTTCTACCCCCAACAGCCCAGCACATAAAGTGATTGCCGAACATTTAAAAAAGACATTTTTTAAACTTGTTGCTTCATTTGGTCAGTCACATGATTAAGAAAAGGTAATAAAATAATGCAAACCCTATTTCAAGAGATTAAAGACCAAAACGGTAAAATCTTGTTCATTTTGATTTGCCAAGAAGAAGAGCTTAGAGCAGCAGCAGCAAGTTTTTCATTTCGGAGTTGCAAGAGGAGGTTTTGTCATCGAATCTTCTCCATTCTAGGTATGTTTTTCATTATGCATTTGTTAATTTCGAGTTTGTGGCCATTTTTTTCATTTTCTATTTGTTTTGCAACATATAGGGAGGGCATTTTGAGTGAGATACTATTTTTTTTAATTTGCAACACTATTTTACATTTCATAATCATGAGCAGCAGTGAGAGTGAGGGAAGTAATGGTAGCATGGATGTTGTAATGCAAGAAACTCAAACATCTCAAAGAAAAAGACCTAGTACTAGGGCAGCCATAGGGGGGTCTTCAACTAATGTGGATGTAGCAGGGGCAGCAACCTCTAACTTGTTTGAGTGCCCTTCCCAAGCTCTCAGAGAGTTTGCAAAAGGCCCATTCAATCCCAAGAAACGTATCCTTCAATTTGCTACAAGAGTAGACAAAGAAAAGACAAAAAATTCGAGGGGTAGTATGGAATTGGTGTCATTTGTGCCACAAACATTATTATGGTAGCTATACTAGAGTCTATTGCCATCTTTTGTGGATTGGTGGTCAAGGGGTCAAAGGTTGCAAAAAAATAACATGAACAAAAACTTGAGGCAACTAGATTGCACAAGGAGGGGGAGGCATTAAAATCAGGGACTTAACAAAGAATGTGCAAGCTAGTGTGCCTTTGACTCATCCTTCTCATAGGGAATAAAGTGTCACGCCCACTCCCACTTCTACTAAGGAAAGGGAAAGAAGAGTTAAAGAGATGCCAATGTTGCTGATTTGTTTAATTTGCAAGCAAAAGAAGTAGTTGAATCATCTATCGCTAAATTTCTTTTTGTTCATGCTATACCATTTCATGTGTCACGTTCATCATATTTTAAACAAATGTGCAAATATATCTATGTTGTTGGTCCCTCATTTGTACCACCTGGAGATACAAAACAACGCACCACCCTTCTTGATAGAGAGTACTCCGATGTGAGCATTTTGATGGAGGATATGAGATAGACGTGGTCGAGAGATGGATGCTCCATTATCACGGATGGGTGGACTGATATCAAACATCGGCCACTCGTCAATCTTATTGTCACTAGCAAAACGGGCTCTTATTTTCTTAGAGCTATAGATTGTTCAGGGAAAAGGAAGGATGCAGCCTTCCAATTTCAAATTTTGAAAGATGCTATAGAAGAGGTTGGACCTACTAATGTTGTGCAAGTAGTCAATAATTCAGCCCAGGTGTGTAAGTTAGTTGGATTGATGGTGGAGAGTGCTTATAAGTGCACATTTTTTGGACCCCATGTTGTGTATGTGCATTGAACTACACCTTGAAGGACATTGCAAAAATTGATTGGATAAAGGCAATAGTGTATGAGGCTAGAGATGTGCAAATGTTTATTTGCAACCATCGAACATCCCTTGCATTGTTTAGGACATTTTCCAAGAAGGAATTCCTCAAGCCCATGGAGACTAGATATGTTAGCTACTTTATTTTGTTGGAGAGGATGCTTGAGGTACAAGAGAGCCTACAATTCATGGTGATCAATGCACAGTGGAGTAGATGGCATGAGTCCAACACACCAGAGGGAAGAAGTGTGAAGCAAAGAATCCTTAATGATACCTGGTGGTCCACAATGAGGTAAGAAAATTTTTATTACTGATTTAATAAAATTATTTCTGATTTTGGTATTTGTTGATTTTATTAAGAATTAAGAATTTTTAAATTTAAGATGTTTCTAACTTGTAACTTGCTTCCACTTGCAGATACATTTGCTCCTTTATTAAGCCTATTGTGCGGGTCATTAGATATGTTGATACTGACTCTCCTAACCTTGGAGATAGTTATGAGACCTTTAATAGCATGTTTGAGCAAATCAAGCAAACTATTTGTTAGAGTTTTGTAGCGTCAGTCAGATTACTCTAACCGATGAAATCAACATTTGATTTCTATCCTTCACTCTATACTGATCTGATTATCTGTTAATTAACCTCTAATGCACATGATTAATAATCAGTGATTTAATATTTACTGATTATGTATATATATTTAATAATATTCATATTATTAAATATATATATGATCAATTATATTATAATGATTAATAATCATTGATTGCTGAAGGTATTGATATTTAATCGATATATAAATCATCAGGTTCGCAGCATATATACATCGATCACGTATTTGATTAATGATATCGCTGACATACTAAAACGGCAGTTGTTATTAGTGACATGTCTCACATAGAGACATGTCTCTACGTGAGGCACAAAACCATTTACTAATATATTTATATGAAGTCGATCCAATACTGAGCGATGTACAGAAATCTTTAAGTGTAGAGCGATATTGTATATGCATCATAACTAACACAACTATAAACTACATCATAACCACTAACAATGTAAAACTATGCTTATGCCAACATCCCCCTCCCCCTTATTACATAGTTCCTACAACAGTACCAAAGACCCTCCTTAAGACATACATCACAAAACTTGTCGATTACATAATATCACACATTTTTTAGAAGAGAAGATCCTTTCCTAAAGAAACAAAAGCAAGGCCCCATCAAGTTGCCTTGTGACCCTCAGAAGGGTGTAGCTTTCAGCTGAATTCTAGAGATCTCAGTCCCAAACTCACAAAGACTTGAATTATTCGACAACAATTCCAAAGAGCTACGATAGAGCTCTATCATTGCATAACCACAAAAGGGCATAATTCTCAATCATATACTCTAAAGCTCATTGGACAACAATCCATATTGAGCTCTACAAAAAATCCCAAACCTGTCTCCAAAACATAACCTCCACAAAAATGTACTCTTCAAATTTGTCAGCACAAACAAAGATAGCTAAAAATGGAAAACAAGACCAAAATACCACAAACACTTCTCAAGCAAGACACCGTCTCAAAATAAGAAGCTACCTTGACATAATGGAAATTAATCCATCCTCTAGTACCACCAACCTCCAGATATGAAGGCTCAATTTACAACTTTATGATTAGGGCCAAAATCAGAATCATTAATAATAGCTTCATCATCTAGTGTATCCTCGTCCTCAACACAAGCCAAGTTTACTTCATTAATTGTTCTTTCAGTTTTCTTTTAAGAAAATCATTAGCTCGAGTTCTACAAGCCCAAGTTGTGTGAACATCAAAGAAATCATTTTTAAAAAAAGAATGATTCTCTTTTATCTATATACTTATCTACCACATTGGCATCAATTTTAGGTTCAAATGTGGAGGTCACAAATTTCACTTGGAAATTAGGGGGACCTGGCTACCAAAAGCTTTTCAAGTATTAACTATTAAGCAAATGAAACCCCTTGTTTGAAGATTTTTGTGAACAGATGATACAAGAATGTACTCCATTTTTTAAAAGCCTCTCCATCTTGCAATGCACTTTGGTGGTTATTTGCTGATTTTCTCCTATTGCAAGCTGAGCCAACACAACAGATATTTTCAACTGCTAGCAAATGCATTTGGATTCATCGCCTCAAATAGAGACATCCAGAAGGAAGTAAATGTACAAGAATGCACAGCACAACCATCCATACAATATGGCAGAATTCGCACATGTAAAGATGTCAGGTGAGCGGCTCTTATTTGTTTTTTGCAAGATTGCACCAAGAAGGGGTACTAGGAGACTCTGGAGACTGGTACCAGTACCGGTACAGCTACTTTTCCAAAAGAGGAGATGGGGGTACTTGAAGATGACAATTGTTTTTAATATTACTTAACAATTTATAGAATATCTGAAAATATAATAACATTGAACTTTGAAAACAAGAACATTGATAAAGTTTAAATTTAACATTAACTTTGAAGTTTAAGTATACAAATGCCAATTGTCATATCAAAGTTTCAAGCTGATTACATATTGAAAGTAGCTTGATAAGCAACAAGCTAATACACAAACAAAAAACAAAAAGCAGAAATCTTATATCTATCATCTACACTTCTACACCATGATCATCCATATCACGATATTCAGCTAGAGTTCCTTCTTGGCTATATTCCTCAAGAGCAAAATGTCATACTTAGAGAAGTATGACAATCATTGTGTCAAACTTCCTTCTTGTTTTATTTGCATAGGAAACAGCACCTTCTGTGTGGGAGACAACGGGAGTCTTCAGGAGACCATGATTGAAAGTCTCCTGCTATTAAAGACGTCTCGGGCAAGTTCTCTGATTCTGGATACGTATCCCAGTCTCCGAGACGCGTCTCAAGGGGTCGGAGATGGGTCTCCGTACAACTATGGTTTTTTGCTTGTATTTGCTTGAAACATTAACAATTTGTGTTAAACTGCCATTTTGTTAATATAAATACAGTGCTGCTGCCAAACATTTTCAGGCAAAGGGAGTAAATCTTTTAAATTTGAAGCACAAAACACTTATAAAGGTTGTCCACAGCAAGTTAAAACTTCAATGATGTTTATTTCATTAAAAGTTACATAGTGGATTTGGTAAGGAGTGCTTTTAAAGTTGGAGGGGAGGGGAATATGAATTTTGTTTTTGCAAAGTGTGTTTTAGTGTGAAGAGGAAGTACAATCATATTATGGAGTTTTATTTGTCCCATCCAAACAAATCATGTTATTTAAGAAAGGTTGATGACTTTATAAGAAACTTGGAAATACCATAGTAGATTGGTTAGGGAAGTTATTTAAGTAGGGTTAACAAGATTAAAAGTTCAAACCTCACCAACTGCAAAATATTTTGTTAACCTTTCATAAAAAGAAATGATGCTATATATTCAACACAATGGATAGTGAAGTCAGTATTTGAGAATTTTTTAAGTCACTTAAGTGTGCTGTCAAAGAAGTCCCTAGGTTGAAAACTCCATTTTGCATTCCTCGATTTTTTTTGTAATAAGTGTGATTTCAGTTGAAATGAACACCCTACTTTATGCTTCTGGGGACTAAAACATATATTGCATACATCGTTTGTGTTCTCTAAGATTGTACAACCAGAAACCTTGACTTGATTGCCAAAGCTATTGGTAGTTTAATGCCCCCTTTCAACAGATAGGGGATCATAGAGGAGGCGGCAGGACCCACCAAGATGATGGAGGATCATTCCCATCTTAAACTAGTTGTTTGCTTGGAGATTGGATGAAACTGTTGAATAGAATATTTGTTAAGAGCATATGGTGTTTCCATTTTTGGCTTTCAGTTGTTAAGTGTGTGTTTTGGCTTTCAGTTGTTCAAGAGTGTGTTTTGGCTTGCTAGTTTGTTCAATTTTGGTTTTCAATTAATGAACATTCACGAGTGGAAGTGGCATACAAGCTATTGTTTTCCCTCACAACTACTAAGGGGAAGGTTTTATTGATCAATTGTTCGTGGTGATCAGTACAGATTGCCAGGTATAGTTTACAGAAGCATGGGGAGCAAAAGGGTCAAGAAATCTTATGAGGACATTACTTGATGATTACAGACTGGTTAATCAGTGAGACAAGGACACTGTGGTTGAGTAGCACATACGTTGTTTAGACTGCATGCACAGCAAAGATGGTCAGAGGCACATTCACTTACTGATGTTCAACATCAACATGTCAAGATGAGAAGCGTAGGTTGACCAATACCAATTGAAAGAAACTAGGTTTGCAGAGCTGTAGAATACACACCAAAGACTCCATATCATCTTATTGTTTCCTCTTTAGATCAAGAGGAGTTTGATTGTGCTTGTTATCCAATGATGTATTTTTTTTTTTAAAACATAGATTACAGATACAGCCTACTGTTCTATATTGTTTGTGATCTATGATATCGGGTTGGCCAAGAGCCATCCCCACCTCCCTCTACAGGATACACCTAAAGTCCACAGTAGGTTCAGGTTCAGTCCTGTTTTGCCTGTGGATACACCTAGGGTACCATCCGAGGTGCTCAGGCAATACCCTAAGCAAACCGAAGACATACCCAAATGAACGATCCTGCCCACAGTTAGTTAAGGTTCAGTCCTGGTTTGCCTGTGGATACACCTAGGGTACCATCCGAGGTGCTCAGGCAGTACACTAGGCAAACCCAGGACATACACAAATGAACATAGGGGAGCCAGCAGCAACTAGGGCCCAAAATAATTTCTAAAAAGTTTTTTTTTAAATTACCTAAAAGCATTTGCTTGCCTAAAGTGAGGGCATACCTATGAAAGAAATATTGTAATAATTAGCTTAGTGGTCATTTAAGTTGTTTAGTTACTTTTTTAGTAACTTGCTATTCTATAAGTCAATTAGTTAGCATTTAGAAACTTCCCTTTTTGTCTTTAGTTCTCGATCCTTTCTGTTATGGAAAGATCCTTTGTAATCTTTTATTTAAGGAGTATTCCTCTCCCTAGTTTAGACAATCAATCATCATTTGATGGTATCAGAGCTTGGGTTTGCAAAACCTCAAGGTTGGAGTAGATAATTACCATAGGCATCCATACAAAGTTTTTTTACAAATATTTTTATAATAAAAATCATGGTCTTTACCTAGAAATTTCAAGGAAACTTTTAAAAGTTTTTTGCTCGATTAAAAAAAAATCGTGGGGCTTTCTGGCATATTTTTTTTATATAATAAAATTTGTGGTTCTTTCTTAGAAATTTCGTAGAAAATTCCACTAAATTTTTTGATTGATTTTTAAAAAAAATCATGGTGTTCTTTTCACTGTGTGAAAGAGCAGTTTTTGTTCGAAATTTTCAAATGAAATCGAGGAGAGAAACTGAGAGTTTGCAAAAAAAGGTTTCCAGCCCTGTTTTTTGAAAAAGATTGCTTGTCTCTGTCAAGGGTTTCTCTGATAGAGATTGCATTTTTTCTTCCTGGAAAAATTCAGTGCCATTTTTTCCTGTTTTTGGGCATTTGTTTACTGCACACAAGGGTTTGTTTCACAGCACCATGACTGGCGTTTCTGCGATGATAATGCTCCAATCTTTTTGTGCCTCTGCATGCACAAAGGTCTCCTGGGAGCCACACAATCTATTTTCTGTCAGCTTGCCCACATTTCTTGTGGCTTGTGTGAAGAAGGGTTTGTATTCTCCACAAAATCACATGCTAGGTTTTCAATGACAAACCTAGGGTTATTGTGCCATTTTTGCAAAAATGGAAGGTTTCTTGTCATGTTGCAGAGCTGTACAAATTTTCCTTTTTTGACATTTTTTTCCACAAAAATCACAGACCTGTGACCTGTTTCCTCATTGTTTTTTGCCTATTTTTTCTAAAACTAAAAATTGTGGTGTTTTCTCTACCAACAAACCTAAGTTTTGTGTGCCTAAGATTTCTAAGGCACGCGTGGTGTTCTGCAGAAATTTTTGACGATTTTTTCACAAAATAGTGTTTTTGCACCTACAGTCTCTCGGATGATCAGAGTTTTTGCAAATTTTAAGTTTTTTTATCAGACCTGGGTTTTCTTCAGCAAGTGTGTTTTAGCACAATTTATAAAAATTATGGGTTCCGTTTTTTACCATTTTTTATAAACAAAAATCGAAATTATTTGACAAGCTTAATTTTGCCAAGTTTTTAGTGTCTCGAGATAGTGCGAGGGATGGCTTCGTTACCCAACATCATGTTGGAAGGCAACCAGAGGTTCAATGGCAAGCAGCGGATTCTCACCTTTTTTAAGTCTCAAGATGTTGGCTGCGAAGAGTTCATCTTTCAGTATTTTTTGGCAAAAGTTTGTAGTTAGTAGAATGACCATTAAGGGAGGGTATTAAAGTAATATTATAATATTTAGCTTATAATGGTCAATTAAGTTGTTTAGTTAGTTTTTAATAACTTTCCATTCTGTAAGCCAGGAGTTAGTATTTAGAAACTTCGTATTTTTGTCTTTAGTAATCAATCCTTTCCATTATGGAAAGATCCTCATTAACCTCTTATTTAAGTAGTATTCCTCTCCTTAGTTTATACAATCAATCATCATTTCAATACCACTTCATTCAACTCATTTGCAAACACAAAAGACCAAAACATTTTTTCCCTCCTAGCTGCCATTGTTGGGTTTGGAATGTTGGTTCATTTTTTTCAAAGATGAGGGCTATAGGACAGTTAAACCGACACCAATAGGAGCAAAAGAGATACACAAAGAAGATTCAACCATCAAAAGAGAGTGAATATTTCATTTTTTCAAGTGCTGAATAAACTTTTTTCAAGATTTTTGAAGTTTCTTTAATTTTATTTTTATTATAAGTTTTGAATATTTTTTTAAACTTTTACTGCATAATAAGGGATTAATATGCTGATTTTTATTTTATGTTATAGAGTTGTTAATTTGTAATTTTTTTTTGTTTTAAATTTATACAAAATGGCTGATAGTTATAATTCAATTGCCCCAAATGCAAAGTTCATTCAAACATTAATGCAATGGTGCCACTTTGGCAACATAAGGCAATGATTGAACTAATTCTTGTGGTGGGGATTATGCTTAGCATTATAGCCACTGTGGAAATGAGTACTAGTCATTCTCTCAAGTGAAAGATCACTTCTACGCTATTCCTAACATGAGAATAAAAAATTGTCCTAGGCAAAAAAAAGGGTTGCCAAAGCAACAACTATTAGATTATATTAAAGAATAAGTGGATACTGACATCTTAACTAATAGATCAAAGGAAAGAGAACATCCACTTTCCAAGAAAAGCTTGGACAAACTCCCAGAGGCTTATCACAACCAACTGTTGATGATATAGCATTGGGAGCTATCTTTCTTTCCTAAACTTGAAATATATAAATAATCTATTTTTTATTGGAGACAACAAAGGATCCTCACTTTGAAGGGTCAAGACAATGAAGGGTCAAGACAGTGAAGGGTCAAGAAAAGTTTATATACTCCAAGAAGGAATTCAAATAGATATGACAGATTGATATCTTTTATTTTCTGAGAGATTGATACTAAGGAATTGATTATGATTCTGCATATTGATAGATGCTATGATCATCACTTTAGTTTAGCCTAGTATTTGAGCAAATTGTAAAGCATTCTTCTCCTCTTTCATTATATATATATATATATATATATATATATTTGTGGCTGGGTTTTTCTCCCTCAAGTTGGAGGGTTTTCCCAAGATAATTCTTTGTCTTACTGTGCATTATTTTTGTTTTGTTGTTTATCTTCATTTCTGGTATGAAACTTCAACATGGTATCATAGTCGGGGTTTCTATTGAATATTTTGGATTCATTAAGTTTGGGGAAACATAACCCAAGGCTTTGATCACTGGGTGAAGAATTTGAAATTAGTGACAGGGTTCCGACTTCACAGACTAGAGTAATACAAGTCCGGATTGCACTAAAGTGGTGAAGGGGATATCATATGGTTTTCCGCATGAATGGAAGGCAAAAAAATTTGTGATGGGTTGTCCAGATCGAATGGGAGCACTGACGGATTGTAGAAGGCAAGCCAGCTTTGAGAGGAGGACCAGGTTAATTATTTTATGCAATAAATTGTGTCGCTATTTATTCAAGCGGTTTCATTCACGGCAATACTTTCATGAAATAATTAAAGACTAAAGTTATTGTTTGCCAAGGTCCGAAAATTAGAATTTTGGGAGCTTAATAATTATTGTTTGAGTGGTATTGATTGCGGGGCCCGTTTCATTCTAAATATATTTAAGCCGAAGATTTTTATATGAAATCGTGGACCTTGAATTAATATTAATGTGGAGACTATAGGCATCGCAAATAATAATTCAGCACTTGCCGTAATCAAGTTCTGGGAAGTTGAATATTATTGCCATGAAATTTAGGAACATAAATAATCTCAAAGCGGACCAACTGTGGAAAGAATGTCCCGTGAAGGGATTAAGGCTATAGTTCACATGAAATCCACTTGTACTCTCTTTGCATAATATTTTACCTGCCACATGAAGCTGTGGCCATTCATACACTCGAAGTTGGGAGTTTCAATAGTAATTTCATAAACGTCTTCTAGCATGGATCATGGCTTGACTCGTGAATCTCCAGCAAGCATTTGAGATACATCAAGCCTAGAAATTTTGGGGTCAAAGGAATGGTGGGTTTATATCTAACAGAGGAGTGAGCGTGTAACACTTGGGCATGCCATAGTGGAACTGGATGCTTAGCTATTGCCAGAGATATTGCTTATCTTTAATCGTTGTTGCTTGTTGGTAGTCTTGCATGATATTCTTGATTTGGAAGGTCGAATAGATCCCCATATTGGTGTATGCCTATAGCAACAAATGCAGTTTGATACCTCATGTGAATTTTGTGTTGAGCCGTTTCAAATTTCTTAAAAACAGCAGCCGACAGTTTGTGAGGAGTTATTGTCAAGAGTAACGGTTTATATTTCTGGAGGCATTTCAGTCACACCGTTTGGTAAGTCTTCTCTGATCATATAGCCTGAGCAGATTAGAAGCCGTGATTTTTCGATAAGCTGGTGGCTATCACATACTATAGTTTGGAACATGCTTCATAAAGTATAGTCTCAACCTTGGCCCAAATAATCCTTTTCTTAGATGGAGCCCAATACTTGTTTCTTCAGGTATAAATATTTTAATTTTTAAGCTTATTTCATACAGTTATTTTTAGTTTAATATTTGTCATGCATGCCATCTAATTTTTGTTGCAGAAGTGGAAAGATTATTATTTAAATAATAAAGAGAAACATTGTTAATGTTTTGATATGAGGAAATATTTCATGAGCAATACTGGGCCAAATATTTGAGGAGCGTTGGTGGTTGCGCATGGTTTGATATATGATCCCAGGTCATCGCGCTTGCTGCTGAGAGAGTATATAGTTTATTGGAATCTCCGTGAAGGCATTTATTGAGTGTATGGACTTGTCGTGAAAAGGATTGTGTTGTGCCTATACAAGGAGTTGTTCGAGTTGATGATTCTTTACTGATGTGACAAGTATGGTCACTACGCGGGGATCAAGAGGGAGTGTACCTGATAGGAAAATCACCTCTGGATGTTGTTTTAGTTTGGGGTCTACCATGATTTCCTAGTGTAGAAGGAAGCAGACCTCTGTGGCACAAAGCATTGCAGAAGCTGAATATATTGCAGCATGTGTAGTAGCTTGAGAAGCAGTGTGGCTTCAAAATCTCCTTGCAGGATTGTTTGGTCATACATTGGAGCCAACTTTGATTCACTGTGAAATTTGCACATTTTCAAGACAAGCTTGGTGTTGTGGAAAATGCTTCCCTTGCTGAGAGGGAGTCTCTGCTGAGAGGAAGTCTTAGTGATCCTTGCTATGTGCTAAAATGCATATTTCTCTGAGACAGAAATAAGAGGTGAAAGCCCTTGAGAGATGTTGCTCCTTAATGCATATTTCTCTGAGATGGAGAAATATAATGTGAAAGCCCTTGAGAGATGTTTCTCTTTAATGCATATTTCTCTGAGATGGAGAAATATGAGGTAAAAGCCCTTGAGAGATGTTGCTTTTTCACTCATAGGAGTAGCCATGGTGGACGTCATATTGAGAGACTCCATGATGACATCATGTTGAGTGATTCCATGATGGGCACTTATGTATATGTTTCTTTCCACACGTGGGAGTAGCCATGGTGGACGTCATGTGAGTGACTCCATGACGTTATCACGTTGAGAGATTCCATGATATACTCTTTTCCACAAATGGGTGTAGCCATTGTGGGTGTCATGTTGAGTGACTTCATGACGTTATCATGTTGAGAGATTTCGTGATAAACTCTTTTCCACAAATGGGTGTAGCCATTGTGGGTGTCATGTTGAGTGACTTCATGACGTTATCATGTTGAGAGATTTCGTGATAAACTCTTTTCCACAAATGGGTGTAGCCATTGTGGGTGTCATATTGAGAGACTCCAGGACAAAAATATCTGGAAAGATGCCTCCCTAGCTAAGAGGGAGTGTTGATGATATAGCGTCAGGAGCTATCTTTCTTTCCTAAATTTGAAATATATAAATAATCTCTTGTTTATTGGAGACGACGAAGGGTCCTCACTTTGAAGGATCAAGACATTGAAGAGTCAAGACAATGAAAGGTCAAGACAGTGAAATGTCAAGACAAGTTTATATACTTTAAGAAGGAATTCACATAGATACGACAGATTGATATCTTTTATTTTCTGAGAGATTGATACTAAGGAATTGATTATGATCTGCATATTGATAGATGCTATGATATCACTTTAGTTTAGCCTAGTGTTTGAGCAAAAGTAGTCTTCAGCTCTTTCATTATATACATATATATATAAGTGATATATTTATGGCTAGGTTTTTCTCCCTCAAGTTGGAGGGTTTTCCCAAGATAATTCTTTGCGTCTTATTGTGCATTATTTTGTTTTGCTATTTATCTTCATTTCTAATATGAAACTTCAACAGTGACCAGCCCATATCCTTTCATGCCATAACCACAATCTTCTAGAGAAGAGAATGTTTTGCATAAAAGAGGCCCATTGGAAAAGGCTTTCAAGAATGAAGAGGAGGTTGTAGATGAGAGCAATGTTCATTGCATTTATGGCAATGGGTTTCCTTTCAACTCTGTTAGATCAGCATATTGGCAGATATGGTGACAATCACTGCCAATGCACCTTCCAATTATGTAAGTCCTAGATATGAAAAGGTTTAAACCACCTTATTGGGGAAGTAGAAAGCTTCAATAGAAACATCATTGAAAGCAATCAAGGATACATGGCCCAAAACAAGTGTGTCCATCATTTGCTATGGATGGAAAGACTTCAAAACTGGACCATTTGTCAATGTCATAGCAATGTCTCCTAATGGGGGAATGAATTTGATATAGTGGATTGTGAGGAGCAAGAGAAGGATGCAACTTTAAATGCCAAAACCCTCATGGAATCCATTGAAATGGTGGGCTCTAAAAATGTTGTTCAAGTAATAACAAACAATGCTAAAAATTGTAGGATAGCTGGCTCTATAGTAGAGGGTACATATCATCACATTTTTCAGACACTGTGTGTACTCCACTCTCTCAATTTGATATTGTAAAAGATTGGCACAAAAATTGAGTGGGTCAAGCAAATCTAATTAGAGACCAAGGAGATTCAAATGTTCATGACAAATCATCATGTCATAAAGCATCTTGAAGACCTTCTCCAAGTTGGAGTTGTTTAAGGTAATTTAAATTTTATTTTTTAATTCTTTAATTGTTGATGTGACAAGTATTTTCTAAGACCATTTAAAATAAAAAAGAACCTTGATAATCTCTAATCCTGGTAAACTTTCATCCACGATTACTCTGGAAAATTAGCAAAAAAGTTAAATGCAGAAATGAGAAGAAAAAAAAAGAGCCATAAATGCATTATATAAACCAAAAATTGCACTCTTTGCACAATTGAATTGCAATTTTCAAGTCAAATGTCAGTTTAACTGCTTAACTGCATAAAAAAGACGGAGAGTACTGCACGCACCCGCACATGTGACTGCCACAGAGGATGGTGACTGCACAGACTGGGGGACGCCGACAGCAGTCAATGGACGGGAGATGTAAGCTATTGTCACATTCAGGAGCCATAAGGAGTCATGTTGACAGCTGCAGATGGGAGATATAAGGGTTGCGCTGCCATTAGAGGGAGATATAAGGGTCTCTGGCAGCCATGGAGTGATAAGGAGGGTTCTCAGTGATGGAGAGATAAGGCGGTTTAAAGGGATAAGGGGGTGCTCAGACTGGGAGAAATAAGGAGGATAGATTACCGGTTGAAGAGATAAGGGTATGCATAATTATAAGGAGAGATGAGAAGGCAGTATAAATATAGAATGACATATCTAGTAGGTGATAATGCCTCAGCAGCCACATATATCACCATCCCCCAAATGTGATCTCAGCGATTACTGATCAAAAACAAAATCAGGAACACAGATATAAATTGGGAATTCATTTTATGTAACTGTCTATGTACCGAGACAAAGAACATAGATAGAACAATATTTTATGAAAAAAAGTCAAAAAAAATATGAAAGGCTATATGGAAAAGAGAGTTTGACAACAGAAAGACCTGTAATATGTGGTCTTATGGCCAGAGAGCCTGCCTACAAAAGTGGGAAGGACGAGCACAAAAAATCAAAGAAGGAAGGGGGAAATTTGAAAGAATCTTAAAGCTGAAACTCAGATTGATGGATCAGTCTGCCCTGACAATATGAAGGGTCATTGTTCTTTGTTTTACAATCTGCACACAAGATTGATTACCAACACTTGAGACATGAGAAGGTCACTGCAGGGTAATGCAAATGCTAGCCAGGTGAATCCTGCAGATATCCTCTTGCTGGTGGAAATAGAGCGGGATGATGTCAGGAGGCATATGATAGGGGCAGGAATAAGTAATGAAATTGCAGTAGATGCTCCACAACAGGACAACCTTTCAAGTTCAAGATATCAGCTTAGAAGGTAATTTGGGGAAGCGGAATCTAAACGGTCCGTAAGCGGGATATTCCCGACGTCTAGAAATTCTGTGGAAGGAATATAAATTTCTATGTCTTGGACTGTCGACTCAAGCAAGCTATGATTTGATTTCTAGTGCCCGGGTTTGTGAATACTGAAAAGATATGATGCAATTGCTGATATTTAGAATATTTATCGAAAAATACACTGCAATGTCTTTGTAATGAAGGGTTTCAACTTTCGCGCCCAGGAACTCCACGTCATAATTTTCCTGGAATTCGAAATTTTGAGGTTTAATTGTTTTCCTTTTAGCAGATTATAATAAATATTAAGAAGATTCAACGTGAGAAACCGTTTTTCTAATAATAATAGAATGAGAAAAGGCTCTGCTTAAACCCGTCACAGATAACAATATAACCCCTAGTTTTGAGCACGGAGCACATTGTTTGATAATCTGCATTCAGGGTCTGATCAGCACAATGATCAATCACGATTTCCATTGCAGAATAGGGCATTCAACGACTCCCTTGACAAAATTATTCTTTCTTATCACCGTAATTTAAGGGTTTACCAGAAATCTTGATGTTCTTGTGCATTGTGCATACAGAGCTCCCAAATATTTGAAAATACCGAGTATAACCCTAAGAGTTAGAGAATGAAGCAACTGACCTTCCAGCTGAGAGACACAGAGTACTGAAATTTATGAACGATATACCGAACCCAGGTAGCAAACGAACCCATCGTAATGCACCAAAAGCTTTCTCTTCGTCTCGCACAGCATATATAATATGCCACCAATTCAATTGAGAATCCTACTTGGCAGGAGAGCAGGAATAATTTTGGATCTGTTGGTATGCGGAGACTTTTTCCCCTGGCCTTTTAATTATTCGTGTAGCAGAACATAACACATCTATTTACCTGAATATCTACACCAACTAAACGTATCAAACAATCAAATTAATAATAATAGCAATCAGCTTAAATTTTATAGTTGGGATTATCAATAGATAATATAAATTTTTAATTGATGTAGTAAACAAAAAAAATAGAGAAGGTATTCGGTTCTGATTTTGATGTGAAAATTAATAGTATAAGAAAATTAAGGTTTGTTAAACAAATTAGTAATCTAGTGAGTTATTTTAAAAGTGTGGATATAAGGTTTTGTATAAAATTAAATTTGCGTACAAAAATGAATTTAGGATTTGCATATTTGAACTTTTTTTATTTGGACTTCAACAATTTGTTTGTCTTTATATGTGCGCCTATATCTAGAAAAATGGTGTCTAAAAATGCTATTTGAGAGTTGCAAGATGTTGATTTATTCTCCTTTGGTCAAGCTCTTAGGTGGGTTGATATGATGACAATGAAAAATGATCAAGTTGATGTGTACCCATGTAGTACATTCCTAGGATGTTGATGCATTGCTAATGTTGTTAGAATGATTTTAGAATAACTGAGAGGGGGGGTGAATCAGTTATCTTTAGGTCTAGATGTACTAATTCAACTTTCTAGCTCTTCAACAAACTTAGATCTAATCAGCAATTCACTCGGTTTTTATAGAATATATCAGTAACATAAAACTTGCAGTCTACTATCCAAAAATAATCAACTTGCAGAATATAAAACTTTCAACAACATTCACATCAAATAACATTCACACAAGTATAACACTAGGATTTAACGTGGAAAGCCAATTTGGGAAAAACCACCAGTAACATGCTACTAATTTTCACTCTTCTGAAGTGAGCTTTGTGAGAAGCCAACCATGTTAAAGGTTTACAACACACACTATTAGGTGTGACCCTGTTAAAAGATTTAATCACCATGTTAAGAGTGGCCTGGTTAGAGGGCTTAAGAACATTCCATTAGAATGTCACCTTGATTAAAGGGTTTACAAAGTGACTGTTAGGTCAACCTTGATTAAAGGATTTTGACTGATATAATGGTTAGAAAGTAACAGTAAGTTCTGATCTGAAATATACAACTCACTTTGCAAATACAGATCCAATGCGCTCCAATGTTGACTGACCTTCATTTCCATCTTCATCTCTGATCTGCTCGAAAATCTCTTCAAGCAATCACCTCAACTATATTCAGCTCTTCACAGCTTCTCCTTAGCCTTTTGCTTAGATTCATCAACCTTTTCCACACTCTCCATAACCCACAATTAGGTCATCCTTATACCTCCTTGATCAGGTAGATTAATCTTTTGTCGCATAATCTCTTCCGTAGATCTTAGGTTTAGGTTAAATTCATCGAAACTTTCCATCATTTAATTCTCCTCCTTTTCCTTCTAGATACATCTCTAAACTTCTCCTTGAATCCATAAGAAAATAGTTTACCATGCATTAAATGCTTCATATCATTCATTAATAATTTCAACATGTTTTACATATCCCAAGAATTCAACTATATTGGTTGGGATTCTCAATTCTTTCACAAATTGTAAATTACTGACACTCGGTCAATATTGTGTTCATCTCCTCGGTCATCACTGGATATCTCGGTCATCGCTAAAACTTTCATTCTCAACAAATACTATCTTCACTTAGCTAATTATCTGTTGCTCGGCAATTACTGATGCTCGGTCGACACAAAAATTTGCTCGACTTATACTGGCACTCGGTCAACACTAGCATCACTCAGCTTAAACTAAATTTCTTCACTTTTTCTCAGTTAAGCCTATGCTTCAAATAAATTGACTTCTTCACTTAGTGTTAAAGATAAACAACATATTACCTTGTCAATGTGCCAACTAATCAAGTACTCATTGAAGTATAACATAACTCAACCTTTCATTAGGTCCTCTTGTTATCTTCTCTTTTCAAATCCTCTTCATCAATCAAAAACTATGGTACTCTACTAGATAGCAACTGTCTTACCAATTAAGGTTTGACATCAATGACAATATAACAATTGTTTCAATTGTAGTTTCTAACAAATGTAATATTCTTTTTCTTTTGCAATTGAATTCTAAATGGGCTTAGTAGATTACTAAGCTCCTAGATGATTTGAATGAATCAAGTTGGTCATTAAATAAGCCACCCTAGGTGCAATTTGAAATAATGTGCACTTTAATTGGCTCATTAAAAGTAGTAATGGAGGGAAATGTAATCTTACTTATAAAATTTTGAATAAATAGAATTTTAGTATTCATATTCATGGACACAATGATGCCCTAGATTAATTCCATAGAAGTGGATATAAACCAAGATGATAAATAATTGATTTAGCAAGTAAGACTAGAATCGTTTACATCTTCAAGATGGAATTAGGCTAGGATAAGTTTATTTGCCAACTTACACTCAAAAGTGTGTCATCTTTCATACTAGTTGGTCCATAAGGATAATCTAGTCATTTTGGGTTCGTAGCATAAAAGAAAAATGGTGGGCGTGTCTGTATTTTTCATGATTACATTTTGTTCACTTTAACTAGTATCAAAAATAATAGTGAGGATGCATGTAAAAGTAAAAGCAATTAGTTTCCATGGAAAATAAGTATATTAAATGCTTGATATATGTGAGCACACATGTTAATTAGGTGTATTCTCCTCATTGTGAGTGGTCCATATTGACAATATACAAGCACAAGAGAAAAAAATCCAATGGGTAGCAAATGTCAAGTATTTAAAATTAGCATAATCATAACTATTGAAACTATTCATAGAAAAATAAAGGGAGTCGAGGGAGGGATTCAAATTAATGAAAGTAGTAACTCTATGACTCGGCAAAAAGGACTTTAACCAAGTAGAAAAATGTCGAAGGGATTTGATAAAATGCAAAACATGAAAAGAATATAACAAGGTAGATGAGGCATGAGAGGACTCCAACCGTGTAGAAAAATTTCTAGCTTTACAAATAAAATGGCAAGAGCTTCAGCCATGTAAAAATATTACCCATCTAGAATGATTATGAAGCCTTTTCCAATGCCCAAAAATGTTATAAATATCATAAATGCATAAATACAATCATAAAGAAATTGTAATGATAATGTATGCCCCTCAAATTAATTACATGCAAATGATGCAAGGACTTCGAGGTGAGAGAAAAAGTATACCATTGAGTAAAGCACAATAAATGTGTAAAAAATCATAGATGATACCATGTAGTAATCAAATAAGAGATATCAAGTGATACTCATGTAAGGATAAACACTATAAAGTCATAACATGCTCGCAATATTTCTCCCAATGGTAAGGCAACTCAAGTCATAATTGGTGTCAACAAAACATGTAAACTTATTGAAACATGTTATGAAGGTGTAAACAATGTGATATTGGCTTGTAGAATAGTCATAGAAGAATATAACTTCCAATGACAAGGATGAGAGCATGAGGGATAAGAAAAGAAAGAGGCGGCTTGTGGTGAAAATCATGACCATGGATAAAATGTGCAAGTGAGATAAATAATGGGCTAAGAATTAACAACAATCCAAATATGCCCCTAGCAGCATTGCAAATTTTAAAGAGTTGGGTAGGTCAGTAAGGTAGGCATCATAAGTGTGTCATTTATAACCACATAGAACAATATCCATCATGTAAAATGATAAACACCAGCACCATAGGAATCTATATCTAATAACTATCATCTTTATTAATGAAATTATATAAAATTATATGTATTGATATCAAAATTGTATAACAATGCAAATATGATTGTGAAATGCCCCTAATGAAATATATTTGCAAGTGTACTAATAATTTATAATCACATGGCCCATAAATATTATCTTAATAAATAAATAATTGTAATAAATGCATGATTGTGGAGTTTCTTTAAAATGTGAATATATTATATATCATAACCAATAGGATAAGACATCATGAATAGTAATATCCATGTCAATCGAGGATATTACTTACAAAAGGGTGAGGGTAAGCAAGAGGGATATTAGTCAACATGGAAAGTAAGTATGTTAAAATGCTTGAAACATATGAGCATACATGTCAACTAGGTATACTCATGTCACCATAGCCAAATCAATAGTTTGCAAACACAAGAGAATTTTTTCTAATGGGTAGAAAATGTCAAGTATTTAAAATTAGCATAATCATAAGTATTAAAATAATCCATAGAAAAATAAAATGGATAGAGTGAGAGATTCAAATTAAATAAAAGTATTATCTCTCGAACCAAGCAAAAATAGACTCTAACGAAGTAGCAAAAGTTGAAGGGCATTGATAAAATGTAAAGTGTTAGAGAAACATAACCAAGCAAATAACCCATGAGAGGACTGTTAGGATTAACAAGGCAGAAATAACATAAATCCCATGTCTGATTTGTCAGCAAAGAGTCCATTTCATCTGTCATTGCAGACTCCCACTGAAGCTTTGTATCCACCTGCACAGCTTCATTATAACATTCAGGTTCACCAGCATCTGTTAACAAAATAGAATACAAAGATGGAGAAAATCTTTCTGGAGGTCTACTTAGCCTTGTTGACCGTCTAACACTCACTGGGGTGTGTGGTATTTGTTGTTGATGTTGTTGCGGAGCATAAGGAACTACTGGAACATGAACTTGTGGAGTATCATCCAGTACTACATAGTCATTTTCTTTCTTCTCATGCTGCAGCAACAGATCTTTGTACAATACTTTCTCATTGAATATGACATCCCTGCTTCTTACAATTTTATGATTTTCAAAATCCCAAAGCCTATAACCAAATTCATCAATGCCATACCCAACAAATACACATTTCTTTGACTTAGCTTCCAGCTTGGTTCTATTTTCAGAATCTATAAGTGCAAAAGCTTCACAACCAAAGGTTTTGAGAAAAGAATAACTCACCTTCTTACCACTCCATGCTTCCTCTGGAATACCATAGTCCAAAGGAGTAGAGGGGCCTCTATTGATTAAATAAACAGCAGTGTTCACTGCCTCTGCCCACATATTTTTGGGCAGCCTAGCATGCAACCTCATACTCCTTGCACGCTCCATTATTGTCCTGTTCATGCGTTCAGCCACTCCATTTTCTTGTGGAGTCCTTGGCACAGTTTTCTGCCTACGAATACCATTAGAGGAACAATATTCTTCAAATTCTGTGCTGCAATACTCACCACCATTATCAGATCTGAGACATTTTAACTTTTTACCGGTCTCATTCTCAACCAAGCATTTCCATTTCTTAAAAGTTTGAAATACATCAGATTTCTGTCTAAGGAAATAAATCCATACTTTTCTTGTTGCATCATCTATAAATGTAACATAATACAGAGAGCCACCAAGGGAAGATACCTGAGCTGGTCCCCATACATCTGTATGCACAAGCTCTAATCTCTCATTTTTCTTTTCCTTCCCACTCTTCACAAAACTAACTCTCTTTTGTTTTCCATAAACACAACTTTCACAGAAATCCATATTGACACATTTCAGACCAGGTAAAACTTTCTTTGAATGAAGTAATTTCATACCTTTTTCACTCATGTGCCCGAGTCTGTTGTGCCACAGTGCTGTGTCAGAATCTACAGCAACAGTTTGATGTTCTTCCTGCTTAATTGCAGCCACTGTTCCTGAACATTCATTATCTTCTGAAACAATTAAAGTAGAAGGAACAGTATGACCTGTACAAAGATATAAGGTGCCTACTTTCACACCTTTTGCTACTACTAAGGAACCTTTTGAAACCTTCCAATTTTTATCATTAAAAGTAACTGTGCAACCCTCATCACCCAGTTGCCCTGCTGAAATTAAATTCCTACTCAGCCTTGGAACATGTCTTACCTCTTGTAGTAGCCAATGATTCCCATTCTGCAACTTAATCTTAATTTTTCCCTTTCCAACAATCTGACAGGGTTCATTATCTCCCAAATAAACTAGCCCAAAATCCCCTTGGACATAATCAACAAAATAACTTCTATGGGGTGTAGCATGAAATGAAGCCCCAGAATCTAAAACCCATGAATCATCAATACTTTCTAAGGACAAGAGCAAAGCATCCTCCTCGGATTTGTTACTTACCACATTTGCCTCCTTGTTTCCATCATTTTTGTCTCCTTGATCTTTCTTCCAAGACCAACAATCTTTCTTCTTATGACCTGGTTTTCCACAGTACCAGCAATCATTTGGCCCTTTAGATTCGGACCTCTTTCCCTTTGATTTTCCTCTTGATTTCCCACGATTTCTAGAGTTGTTTCCTCTATCTCTTGTTCTGCCTCTGCTTTCTGTGTTCAATACACTACCCGATGTGGATGCCCCTGAGCTTTTCCTATGAATTTCCTCACTCAATATAACACCAATAACATCATCATACTTTAGGGTATTAGAACCAGAAATAGAATTACTAACAGCCATTACCAAGCCATTCCAGCTTTTTGGCAAAGAACACAAAATCAAGAGAGCCCTAACCTCTTCATCAAAAGTAATTTTAACTGAGGTTAATTGACTTGTAACTGTATTAAACTCATTCAAATGATCAGTAACTGATCCACCTTCTACCATTTTCATATTAAATAAACGCTTCATAAGAAATACCTTGTTTGAAGCTGAAGGCTTTTCATACAACTTCGCTAGGGTTTCCATCAGATCTTTAGCTGTCTTTGCTTCAGTAATATTGAATGCCACCGATTGTGCCAGGCATAGACGAATACTCCCCAGTGCCTTCCTATCCAAAATATCCCAATCTTCCTGAGACATTGATTGCTCTTTCTTGGCTACTCCCTCTAATGGCCGCCATAGATCCTTCTGATAGAGATAATCCTCCATTTGCATCTTCCATAATTGGAAGTTCTGCCCATTAAACTTATCAACCTTTAGCCTACCCTCGTCTGCCATTTCTCCCACTTAACCGAGAGACTCTCCCACTAACTCGTGAGACCTGCTTCAGAGAATAGATGAAAGAACGAATGAAATAACCTCACTCTGATACCACTTGTTAGGATTAACAAGGCAGAAATAACAATTATGTGCAAATATAACTAATATCAGAAAATAATAAACCACACAGAATAGAACACAAGACACACAGATTTAACGTGGTTCACCCAATCCCTGGGCTACGTCCACCAACAGTGAGTCCAATATTATTATTATCCAGTGATTACAACCTGATTACAATCTGTAATCCCCTTACAGCCCAATTCTGCCGCAAGTACTAAAATCATACATCATGAAAAATCCCTAACCCTAAGCCATATTATACAATATTTTCTCGCTTTAGGGTTAGAATGAGTTATAAGTAGTCGGCCCAAATAACCAAAAAAGTAGTCGGCCTCAAAAAAAATTTCTCGGGGGCTGCGCCCCCAAACCCCCGCTCGGGGCCCGGCCCAGCCCCGAACCCCGGCGAGGTCGGGAGGAAAAATGTACAGTACTTTCCTGGATAGTACTTTCCTGATTAGTCACCACAAGCTAACAAGGACTTCAACAATGTATAAAAAGCATCTAACTTTACAAATAACATGACAAGTGCTTCAACCATGTGAAAATATAACTCATCTAGAATGGTGATGAAGCTTTTTCTAGTACTAAAAAATGACCATAAATATCATAAATGCATAAATACAAGCATAATTATGAATGAATTTCAACAATTATATATGCCCCTTATAATCAATTGCATGCAAAGGATGCAAGGAGTTGAAGGTGGGAGAGAAATTATAACACCATGTAAAGCACAATAAACATGCAAAAAAATCAAATATGACATCATGTAGTAGTAAAAAAAGAGATATCAAGTGATACAAGTGAAAACACAAATGTGGAGCCATAACATGCTCATAATATTTCCCCAATGGTAAGGCAACACAAGTCATAAATGGTGACAACAAAACTTGTAATAATAAAGAAACATATTGTGTAGGTGTGAACAATGTGACCACCAACATGTAGAATAACCCTAGAAGAGCATATCCCAATGACAAGGATGAAGACATAATGGATGGACAAAGAAAGAGGATACTAGTGATGAAAATCACTACCATTGATAACATATGCAAGTGAAGGAATAATAGGCTAAGAATCGATAACAATCTAAATATGCCCCTAGAAATGCTTCTAATTTGAAGATTGGGTAAGTTAGTAAGATAGGCATCCTAGTATGTATCATTTATAACCATGTAGAATAACTTCCATCATGTAAAATGATAAACTATAAAATCATAGGACTCTATATCTAATAACCATCGTCTATTTTAATAAAATGATCAAAAAATCCATGTGGCATCAAAACTGTATAACAATGCATATGATCGTGAAGTGTCCCTGATTAAATATGTATACAAATGTAGTAATCATATATAACCATGTGGCCCATAAATATTTCCTCAAAAAAATATTGTAATAAATGCATGATAGTGGGGTTTACGTAAAATGTGACTCTATTATATGTCATAACCAATAGGAAAATACATCATGAATAGTAATATATCATGTCAATTATGTACAATTAAGATAAAAAGTATGGGAGATAGTAGACCCTTGTTATATATAAAGGGGTAAATAGTAAATAGGAAATTTCATTGTCACTATCACCCGAAATAAAGAATTTCCCTATGAGAAGTAATAGAGCATTATAGAGGATATATCCCAACTGAGATTAAGATATTGTGCACCTAGATAGATAAACACAACCTTTCATAGTCATTAATTATTTGAATTTCCCTTTTTTGTGAATTCTCTCGAGATTAAAAAATATTAGAACATTACATAAATATTATAGAATATGTTTTGTATTTAAATTTGTAAATATCTATAGAAGTGACCTTACTTTTATATGTTGAGTGATGTTTGTAAAAAAATACCCAAAATTTGAACTCTTAACTTTTCTATCAATGAAATTTTATATTGTCATTTTTTCTCAATATCATAATAATAATTTTTTTTTGTTAACTTAGATAAAGATGTCCTCAATATTAAAGAGTTATAAAACTATTATTGTATATAGAGTCTCCATAGACTAGAGCTCACACATGTTGAGATCTAGATGGTGTCTAAGGTTAAGTTTAGGCATATGATCTAGATATGCCCACTTTTATATGTAGTGTGTGTGCATTTAAAATTATTACAAAGAGGTGTGATTCATATACAAACAACATCCATACACTCCAAGATAAATGACCATGAAATTAAATTATATGTGGCAATTCTTAAGAATACTATTGTGTTGAAGGCTAATAGTTATTGACAATCGATAGTGTCGTAAAATTGCACCCTATCTAATTTACCATTTGGTGATGCTCCTACCTTAGCCAAAAAAATAAAATTCCACATAAGCCTCCATGTCCCTCCATCTCCCTTTTTTCCCTTTTCCACCCAGATTCTTAACCATGCAGCTTTGTTGATATAAGACATGTGCATGCTATAAAGACCTTTATACAATGTGCACTTGTCACACAAATCTGTAGACATGCATTGAGTCATTGAGACATTACAATTGCCACCCATGTAGTGTAATGCCTCTCACCACTGTCCACTGACATAGAGAATCATTTGGGTGGCTTAAAACACCATCTTTTTGCTTCATTTGGCCTTCTTATGCCTCCACACACTTAAGACTCTTCTTGACAATTGAGAATTCATTCCATACTTCTCTCACGACTTCTTGAGTTGACTCTTATGTTCAAGAAACTTCCACACAACCTCTTAGCATCCACAACATCTTGACTTTGTCATCCTTGTCACCTTGCCTTAACTCCATTGAGCTCTATCTTTGTGGCTTCAAAGGGAGTCTTTCATTACATTTCATGCCATTATTTTTGGCATATCATATTATCTTTCTCACTCTCTTGTTATTTTGTGTACTCTTATTTTTGTATCATATATTTGGTTATCTATCACTTATTATTTGTCTATCTAGCTATTATGGAGGTGGAAATACCAAAGCAAAGACTTGACTAAGGTAAGTCTCCAAATAACCCCAATATTTTTCTCTTTTTTCATCTGTGCAGGTTTTTGACAAGGAGAAGAAGGAACAACTTGTAGGATTCTTCTACCTTCTTCATTGTTAGTATATTCTTCTAACTTTTCTCCCTTTATTTTAGTTATTTCCATCATATAATTGTATATGTTTATTTACTACCATTAAGTTAGTTTTATTCCTATTAATTTAGTTAGAGAATCAATTGGCTACCTCATTTTTTGTGCCCTATCCATACAGGATGAATGTGCACTATGCAGACATCTTGCATCTACATTGTTGTCCTATAGTCACACTAGATGAGCTCATGGGGCCTGGAAATTAATCCTAACAATTAGTTTTTAGTTTCCAATAGATCAAATATTTTTATTTTCTAGTCTAGTTTATTTAATTAATTCCTTGTATTTCGCATAACATTTCATTTAAAACCTTAAAACAAATCCTTCATCAATTAAGTTGTCTTGATCATCCTAGTTCACCAGAGTGCTAGTAGAAGTGAGGTGGTGTAAGGGCTAATTCATTCCTTGGGATTTCATCAATCTCGAGGGCAGTAAATTTCCTTCTTCACACAATCACACTACATATATTAGATCATTTTCAGCCCTATCTGACAAATCTCTATGTAACACAAAAGAGAAATTCATGCAAGTAAATATTCAATATCCATATACAAGAGAAAGGAAAACATACCATCAAAGATGACACAAGATATGCCTTGGGAAAACCCTGAAGAGGGAAAACCCTAACCTCCAAAAGCATCCATCACTCATGTATTATTCAAAAATAAAATAATTAAGATACATCTTCATAGTCTTCCATGGATACTTCTAAAACACAAGCTATCTACAAGCATGTAACCACACATCCATTCCCATGCTTCAAACCCTCAAAAATACTAAATAAGAGGTGTTCTCAATCCCTTAACCAAAATGCTCAACTATCCAATCTCATACAACTATTGTCACTAAGACTGCACCTGCTATGCCAAGTTGGTAAACTCAACAATCTTGTGAAACATGGGACTACTCTCAGGATGTGGGTATCCTATAGTGAGAGTAGACCTCTACAGTGAGTTGGTTCTCCTTTTGTGACCACCTAAAACTATCATTTGCTAGGAAAATGGATAAGAAAGATATTTGAATTGAAAATCTATAAATTAAAAGGTGATCCACCAAAATATGTCCAATCTTCATAAACTTTCATAGCTGTTTGCATTCACAATAAATTATGAATAAAGTTTAACTCTCACAACCCACACGTAATAACCAGATTTTAAGAAGGTCCATGTTCTTAAAAATAATTATAAAAAGGGAAATAATATCTCCAAAAGTTCAATCACTGAAATCATATAAACACAACCATAAACCTAATAACACAAACATGAATTTTTTCACTTCATTATGAATCCAAGGAACAATACTTTAACAACTCCTAAAAATCAATGATCCCAATACAACTTTGCAACATGAAAGAGCTCTCAAAAGCTACAGTACATGCCAGAGAAAAGAAAATAACTCTCCCAAAAGAATACAATCAAAATCCTTATAGAAAGGTTAGGCACCTAACTCCAAAGTGATCTACAAGGTAAACTAAACTTGAACTCATCTTGAACTAAAGTCTTACTTTGTTCTCCCCATCAAGAATACATGAAAAGTCTCAAAAAGCTCCTTGGGTAGGATATGAATGAAAAGCCCACAAAAAGGTGGAACTAGAAGGAAGAGGCAGTTAACTACTTCAAAACATGTCTAAAGTTATAATTGATCCATGAGGAATCCAAACTAAAGTCTAACTAGTCCAAACTCCTCCATTATCTTCTATAACACATGCAAAACTCCCCAAACCCCCAGTTACATTTTAACTCACAATCCAATGCCTCTATTTTTTGCATTTAATATAATATTTAATAAAATGACTTATAAAACATCATTTATTAAATATTTTACAATTTTAGTTCAAGAAAAAATAAATAAAGCTAAACCCCCAGTTTGCATTTTATACATATGCCTAAGTGATTAATGATTATCACTAGGAATTTTGCAATTAAAAACCATGCAAACCTTATGAAAAATAATCAAGAAAAAGGCATAAGTTGGAAAAAATAAAATAAGTAATAAAAAATGCCCTCTTTTTCTCTGATGACTTTAGGGCATCCAAAAACCCTAAACACAAATTCTCCACCATTCTTTTCACTTTTCATTTTGTTGCTTCTACTCTCGATCGCTGTGAACTAGAGTTTGGATGAGAATTTTGAAGGAGAACTACCATATTTTTCTCCAAATTTTTATGCACCTAAAGATATGGAAATCTTTGCATTTTTTCCTCATTTGATGGTCGATCTATAATCCATGGTTTCATTATTCTTTACCATGCAAAGAAAATATGGTAATGTTGGTGTCTTTCCCTATAATATTTGTGAATGAAAAAGATAAAACCTCTAGTTTACTCCTTATCTATGTTCATATTGGCAATGTATTGTTCAAACCCTTCCTTTTTTTCATTATGGCTACAAGTTGTTCATATTTAGATTTGGCACCTTTGTGTATTGTGCTCCTTACAAAATTTTAATACTCCATTTTCAAGGGCTTATAAATAAACCATAGCCTTTGATGATGCTCTTGGCCATTGTAATTTTTATAATTTTTTGCATATTTCTTCTTTCAATGAGGCATTTCACTAAACATTGCATGATGTCATTTTCCTATATTATGAGCTTGAGGGTTTCACACATTTCTATACTTGGTTTCTTGCACTGAGCCCTTCTTCATTTCTGTAAAATATGTAGTCGTACGATCTTTTTATATTTCCTTTGATTTTGTATAGAGAGAACTGATAGCTTCTCATGGAATCTTATATTTTGTCTTTCATGTTGCCTTCAAACATTACAAATCATCAATTCACAAACATGGTAAGTTTGTTACTTTTAGTTCCTTCATTGGTTCTATATTTCTCTATTTTGTTATAATAATACATTATGTCCTTTATACACAACCACCATAGTTATGATTTCTTCATTAATTCTCTATGGTTGGAGAACCACATTCTTTTGTTAACTATTTCTTTGAAACAAGTATTGCATTTGTGACCTAGTTTCATCATTGGGCTCATTGACTATTCTTCATTTTATGTTCACTATTCCTAACATGTATGCATTGTTTGGTCTCCAGGGATCACTATGAACATATAATTGAGAGGAATACCCTCTTTTTATCTCTTAACAGAATTATATTACTATTTTGAATGCAAAGAATCATCGTATCTCCATGATATGAGCTCATCATGTATATATTTTAGTTGTTATAATACTTGTGCAAATACTCGTGACAGTCATAGTAGTCTTCATATTTTCAAGACCAACTACTTTAGTAACTCTTTTTTCCTTCCTCTTTACAACTTTTGACATTTGATATTCATAAAACCTTAAGAAAATAGTCATGTGACTATAATAAAACAATAAGCTATGATCTTCAAGTAAGCAATGAAACCCACTTTCAAAATAGTGAACCCTCCAATCTTGATGGTGCTCCTTGGATTGCTCTTGTACTCACTTGAGACTCTCTTCACAACCATTAATTTTTTCATCTTCATGGACTGCATTAACTGTGATTTAGTGTCTTATGGAACACTACCATCGTAGCACTTTTTGATTCCTCATCCTCTTACATTGTTGTTTATTAGTCATCATACATACTGAATAGGATGAAATCAGGTTCACCCTAAAATGTATGGGGGAAATATGAGATCTACTTCTAAATCCAAATTCCCAAAGGAGAGATCCAAATTGATCAACCAAAAGGTTAATGCACAATTGAATCAATCTATGGAGAATATGAAAGAGGAAGAAAACCTTATGTTTCCCTATAAAGGAGTTGTGTTTGAAATCTGAAATAATTGAAAAGGAAATACTAACCTCAAAATAGGGTAGATCT
The DNA here is from genome assembly GCA_027943335.1 of Chamaecyparis obtusa. Classification (NCBI taxonomy): domain Eukaryota; kingdom Viridiplantae; phylum Streptophyta; class Pinopsida; order Cupressales; family Cupressaceae; genus Chamaecyparis; species Chamaecyparis obtusa. The sequence goes on along the minus strand of BSBK01002821.1, from coordinate 1,959,428 downwards.
AGAAAATGCCAATTTTTTATCTTTGTGTGTACTTTCAGGCAATCTGCAACTTGTTTCGGACTGGAAATGTCGAGACGAAGAAAACCCATATATCTTCTATCTTTATGACAACAGGTAGTCTTTGACCCCGATAAAAGGTCAAAGGCTACATTTTTATTCTAAAGGTTGACTTTGACTTTGTTCATAGATCTTGGAAGTTCACCGAAAAGGGTATCCAAATCTAAGCTCAGATTCGCAGTTCCACACCTATACCTGCAAGAAAAATGGTTTTGTTGTTTGTTTGGGGGGTTTGCCTAGGTCAAACCCCAATTTGGAATCAACCTTAATATTGAAATTGAAATGAAGAATGCTAACAAGTAGTAGAAGTAGATCTAACAATGAAGCTATGACATTCAATAGATATGCAATTGTATTTGAAATGTAATCAAGTATGTTAATATGAAAGCTTGAACACAATAATGACAAATGTAAATCTAAACCTCCATGATTGTATGCTTGGAACCCACCTTGAGGGAAGAATGAATGGATCTAGAAGATGAACAAAGGATCTTGAAGGAAGATCACACAATCATGATGGCTAGATCTAGGGTTTGAATGATGAATCTTGCATGCTTGAACCGAATTCCTTCAAAGGCTTGAATGCTTGAATCCTTGATCTTCAATGGAGAACTTGAATGGAGAAGAGGGATTTGAATGCTTGAATGGATGCTTGATCTTGCTTGAGAGAGAACTTGATGGCTTGTGAATATCTCCTTGAGAGCTCCTTGATCATGAAATTGCTTAGTGAATAATGGATGTGAAAATGAGAGAGGAAAGCTTCCTTTTATAGTGATCTAGGGCACAAACCTCTAGAAAAGCCCGACATTGGGGAATTAAATCCAAATTAACCTTAACCCCTAGAAATGGACCCAAATTAAATGCAATTTAAGGATTTACCATTCTGAAACCTGAAATGGCTGACCCGAAACGAGAAAACAAATATCTCTTAAACTTGACACCTGAAAATCTTGGAAACTTGAAATTTGAAATGTGGGTCAAGGACGAGGTTGACTCTGCCCTAGGTCAAAGTTGAGGTCAAACCTACCCTAGGTCAGAGTTGAGGTCGACCCTAACCTAGGTCAGAGTCAAGTTTGACTTTGACCTTGAGGTCAAAACCTTAGGACCTCAACCCAGAATGTTAGGAAATGCATAAATAAGGTGAAATAGGGTGGAGAGAGAAGCAGAACGGGGGGAGAAAGCCAAAATCAAACAAAGACCTGATCAAGGCACTTGACATGATCCCAGACCACTCACTCGAAGGGCTAAACGCTCTTAACATGGAAGTGCTTCCATTTTAAGATGATATATTAAGCCCCCACTTTAGCAAGAGTATGGATTCGATGCAAACTCTTGGTAAAGGATAAGAAAGAAGAGGTCCAAGTGGATTCACAACGAGATAAAATAACACTTAGCTAAGGACACAAGCCCCCAGACTAAGGATCCCAACTCAAGATACATGCACGAGGGTGCCAAAAGAACAAGGGTTAGTACAAACAACCGAAATCAATTAGCATAAGAAACCTCACTAAGAAACATTTCTCATACTAATATCATATCTAGAAAGCTATCATAAAAGCATAAATAATTACATAAGAAAGACAAGAGAAACACTATAAACAACATAGCTTCATGATCCTATCCTACTAGCATGAAAGCATAAAAGAGAGAAAGGGAAAAGACTGATTACCTCACCTAGTAAGATGCCCACGTTACCATGAATCACCCTGGAGGGAGAGCCCAACAAGTTCACCCGTAAATTGTGCTTGCAATTGTAATGCATCTTCTGACAGCTTCCGAAATACCCATAGATCCACCTTCTTGTATCACTATGAATTTGAAAATGTGTGTCTCCTTAGGATTTAGCAACTTATGTGAGTTACCTTCAGAAGATTTAGCATATAGATGCGTATCTTTTCAGGATTTAGCAACTTATGTGCATTACCTTCCAAGATTTAGCATATTGGAAATGCGTGTCTCCTTAGGATTTAGCAACTTATGTGTGTTACCTTCCAATATTTAGCATGTAAAAATAAAAAACTATAGTACAAGGGAGACCCTATATATGCCCCCCTCCTTAATATGGCAAAAACATACAATTTTGACATGTTAAGGAAAGAAAAGAACAAGGATAAAGCCTTCTTCAACATCAAGACAATATCCACAAATAACACCCAGTCCAAGCCAAGAAGGTCACAACTCCTATGAAGCCATGGAAGGGACACATACAAAGAGATATCATGCGAGAAGTGAAAAAAGTAACCCTTGTGAGGGATAATGCACTATTCAGTTTCCAAAGTGAGAGATATATCAACCATGGAAACCCAATGTCAAACAACAAAAGAGGTTGTTATCAAGGACGTAGATCCTCAATGAAAACCAAAATTTTCATGTATGATTGGATATCACATAATAGATAGATACTGCTTAACCAAGGAAAGAGGTGAATCCTGGAAATACAGAAAAGAAGATGGCATCCTCGCCCCCCAAGTGTAGGAACAAAGATGGAAGAGGATACCTATTTCACAATGCAAGGAGATATCCTATTTGGCAATAATGTATACCATATTCTTAGTGAGGGATATTGACCCCTACATCCAAGAGTATAGATAATCCTGAAAAGGATATGTCACTCATGGAAAAGGATCCTCAATGAAAGAGATCTTATCAACAAGACCCCCATCATAGAGGAGTACTTCTAGATAAAATATCATCTTTCAAAAATGGGAACAAAGATTCAATCATCAAGCCCCCTGCAAACAAGAGGAAGAGGAATCTTTGGAATGAGGGAAATAACTCTAACACCAAAGTAAGGGCAAGAGTTTATAAAGAACATAATTTGCAACATAGAGAAGAGGTGATGACCTAGGACAACAACCTCTCATAAAAAGATTATACATAGTCAAAACATCCATCAATATGATGATGTAATATTGCAATATAAACAAAGACCACTAAGCTAAGCAAAGCAGTTCCCTAGCCAAAGAAAAAGAAAGAAGAACCTTTCCCCCCAGGGATAGAGACAAGGGATACCTTTGGAAAACACATGTCTTAGAAGAGATATCTTGAATAATAGAAGAGAGAAATGGATGAAAAGCTATCATAATATAAACCAAAATGAAAGAATAACCAATTAAGCTCGAAGCATAAACATAATGGATTCTAGAAGACAAGAAGAAATATACCTCTTGCCCCCCAAATCTAGAGGATAAAAGATCTATGTTATATACGAATGAGGGGTAAAATTATGAAGAAAGCTCAAAGGAGAAATTTCTTTTATTTTATCTTTATGGCTCGGATAATAGGGAGAAGGTACTTTGAAGAATATTTGCACATCTACATCATGAACCATAGTTTGAACCTCAACATAAGTGTGGGAAGAACTAGGAATAGCAGATGGAGAATTAGGAATCAAATTAGGAAAGATAGGATTAGGATTAGGAAGATTAGGAACACTAGTAAAAGTGTAGGAAGTGATATGAATGGAAGACACCACCGGAGGAACACTTGGAACCGCAATTGGAAAAGGGTTTGAATAGATATAAGTAATATTATGGTAAGAATGATGTGAGGTAGGACCTTGATTTCCCATAAGATCACCACTAAGAGGAAGAGCATTAAGGGAATTCATATCTTTCTCTACTAATGTCTTGTCACTAGGAGGAATCCCAAATGGAGGTGAGGGATTTATAATGTCATCTTCTTTCGCATAAGGGGAGTGTGTTTTAGAGAATATGTCATCTTCTTGTATCAAAAATTCTTCACAAGGAAGGGATAGATCAATGTCTTTATCCAAGGGTTCATCCCAAAAAGTAGAATTATCCATAATGATTTCATAAGGAAGAGAGTAATCAACATCGAATTCCAAAGGTTCATCCCAAATAGGAGGATTATCCACAATGGTTTCATGAGGAAGAGAGTAATCAACATCTAAATCTAAAGGTTCATCCCAAATAGGAGGATTATCCACAATGGTTTCATGAGGAAGAGAGTAATCAATATTGTAATCCAAAGGTTCATCCCAAATTGTAGGATTATCATCCCTATCCATAAAACACATTGTAGGAGTGCCATAAGTCATTAAATCTTGATCCCTAAAGGAGAAAGAAGGTAAATTGTATTGTAAACTAGGTTAATATATATGAGGAGAAGAATGAACATCAATCCCCGACTTATCTTTGTAAAGGTCAATTGAAGAGGTTGTGGAGGATGGTGAAATAGGAATAGGATCAATGGAGATCTCATTCAAACAATTTTCATCCTCACTTCCATGTACCTCATTAAGGGATCTATCATCTTTTGCAATAAAAGCTTCATCAAAGTACTCAAAACAAGAATCATACATGTTGAATACTAAAAGCATGAAAATGTAAATGTTTTTGTATTTTTAAAGAGATTTTGCAATTTTTTGGATTTTTGAAATGTAAATGCAAGAGCATAAAAGAAATCTAATCTTAAGGCAAGAAAACAAATCATCTAACACCAAAAAGAAAGAGAGTAAGTATGTCAGGTTCACCAAAATGAATAGTGAAGGTGAACACACAAGATAATGCAAAGGGAGATCTAACACAATAGGGCATCTAAATCCACAAAAGATAGGGGGTAAGTATGTCGGGTTCACCAAAATGAATAGTGAAGGTGAACACACAAGATAATGCAAAGGGAGATCTAACACAATAGGGCATCTAAATCCACAAAAGATAGGGGGTAAGTATGTCAGGTTCACCAAAATGAATAGGATGAAATCGGGTTCACCCTAAAATGTATGGGGGAAATATGAGATCTACTTCTAAATCCAAATTCTCAAAGGAGAGATCCAAATTGATCAACCAAAAGGTTAATGCACAATTGAATCAATCTATGGAGAATATGAAAGAGGAAGAAAACCTTATGTTTCCCTATAAAGGAGTTGTGTTTGAAATCTGAAATAATTGAAAAGGAAATACTAACCTCAAAATAGGGCAAATCTGGAAAATACCAATTTTTGATGTTTGTGTGTAGTTTCGGGCAATTCTGCAACCTATTTCAAATTGGAAATGCCGAGATGAAAAAAACCCAGAAATCTTTTATCTTTCTAACAGTAGGTAGTCTTTGACCCCGATAAAAGGTCAAAGGCTACATTTTTATTCTGAAGGTTGACTTTGAATTTGTTCACAGATCTCAGAAGTTTGCCGAAAAGGGTATCCAAATCTAAGCTCAGATATGCAATTCTACACCTGTACCTACAATAAAAATGGTTTTATTGTTTGTTTGGGGGGTTTGCCTTGGTCAAACCCCGATTTGGAATCAACCTTAACATTGAAATTGAAATGAAGAATGCTAGCAAGTAGTAGAAGTAGATCTAACAATGAAATTATGACATTCAATAGATATGTAATTGTATTTGAAATGTAATCAAGTATGTTAATATGAAAGCTTGAACACAATAATGGCAAATGTAAATCTAAACCTCCATGATTGTATGCTTGGAATCCACCTTGAAGGAAGAATGAATGGATCTAGAAGATGAACAAAGGATATTGAAAGAAGATCACACCATCATGATGGCTAGATCTAGGGTTTGAATGATGAATCTTGCATGCTTGAACCAAATTCCTTCAAAGGCTTGAATGCTTGAATCCTTGATCTTCAATGGAGAACTTGAATGGAGAAGAGGGATTTGAATGCTTGAATGGATGCTTGATCTTGCTTAAGAGAGAACTTGATGGCTTTTGAATATCTCCTTGAGAGCTCCTTGATCATGAAATTGCTTGGTGAATAATGGATGTGAAAATGAGAGAGGAAGGCTTCCTTTTATAGTGATCTAGGGAACAAACCTCTAGGGAAGGCCGACATTGGAGAATTAAATCCCAATTAACCTTAACCCCTAGAAATGGACCCAAATTAAATTCAATTTGAAACCCAAAATGGTTGACCCGGAAGTGAGAAAACAAATATCTCCGAAACCCGACACCCAAAAATCTGGAAACTTGAAATTTGAAATGTGGGTCAAGGATGAGGTCGACTCTACCCTAGGTCAAAGTAGAGGTCGGCCTTGACCTAGGTCAGAGTCAAGGTCAACTTTGACCCTCAAGGTCAACTTTGACCTTGAGGTTAAAAACCTCAGGACCTCAGCCTAGAATGCTAGGAAATGCATAAATAAGGTGAAATAAGGTGGAGAGAGAAGCAGAACAGGGGAGAAAGCCAAATTCAAACAAAGACCTAATCAAGGCACTTGACATGACCCCAAACCACTCACTCGGAGGGCTAAACTCTCTTAACATAGAAGTGCTTCCATTTTAAGACGATACACATACATATATGACATGTTATTTTAAATATTAGATCATTTATCTTTGTTGTTGTACATAATAATCTATTATTTGATATCATGCTTTAAAGGATGTTATTCCTTTTACAAAGTCATAGTGTGTTTATTTGCATTGATTTCTCTGAGCACTATGACTATAGATGAAACACATTTTTTTTTCTTTGCATACTTTTCTCTCATGATAGTATCATCTCTATTTTATGCATTATGTAGCTGATGGTATCTGCATTATACAAGGCTATATTTATGTATATCTTTAGGAACCATGTACGTCTTTGTCAAATGTTGGTTCCTCCAAGAATAAATGCATTGTTTGTTGTCTTTGATTACATTTCCTTTGATCATCATGTCGATGCTTGATGCTTTCATGGTTGCTCTTGTCATTCATAGTAATTTATGATCATGTTATTTTGTAGTATATGTCACTGATTGCTCCTAACACCATCATGATAGGAACATGAATTGCAATCATAATCCTGTAGTTGTATGATATTCTTGTACTTGCATGCTTGTCTTTTAACAACATGTTGGGCTCAACCCTGGTGGGAGCCCATTTCATCCACATGTTGTTGAATGACACATATGTACCTATACCTGCACATGAAACAAACTCATTAGATAAAAAAAATGAAGTCTAGATTTTTTTGTTTTTATTTATTTTTTTTGATTTGTAGTTGTTCATATGCATCATGAAAATAGGATATATATATATATATATATATATATATATATATATATATATATATATATATATATATATATATATATATATATATATATATATATATATATATATATATATATATATATATATATATATATATATATATATATCAGTTTGATTGCATGAATATGAATTTGTGACCCTGAGCTCTAACAATCCCCCTTCTCTCTCCTTGCATGTTTCTTGGATGCCTGAAGCAACTGAAGCTGGGAATGAATCTAAGACTACTATGTTCAACGTGAGATTTGTCATTATCAAGCAATTCTAGGTCTCATCTCCTTGTTTTTTCTTCTTTCTTTTATACATGTTCTATTCTCATAGTTGACGTAGGGCAGGGATGGAGGATCCAATGATGGATGGTCCAAATGTACACCAACACTTATAACAACAACAAACACAATGGAATACAACAAAATAATGCTTTAAAATAGAATTTATTTCAACATGCCTGGCTATGAGGCCTTCTGGATTTCGGCCTTATACAATAAAATTACAAAGGTATTTCAACAATCTCCTAGCTAGTCTAGCTTTAAAACACAACAATAACTAATGGAAACACTAAGGTAGATCTAAACTTGAGCTCACAAGCCTCCAAGCAATCTCCTTGTCTCCAAGCATGCAAAACCACTAGCTCTACTATTACAATATCAGATAAACCATCTGATCTTCAAGATCTCGCAGGATCCTATTATGATTCTTCTCTACTCTTCTTTTCTCTACTCTAATCTCATCTCCTCATAATAATACCCCTACATCAACCAAGGCTCTCAATATATAGCCAGATAAGCCACAAGCTAGCTAGTCAGGCATCAATTACAGTATAGGTCCAGCCTAGGGAGAGATACCAAAACTAAATACATAAATAAAAAACATGATGGACTATTACATTTAGGTCCACACATGACCCAAGAACAAATCCCCAACTGCGCAAGATCCAATTTCCCCACACGGAACCACACAAGGAAAAATTCCACATGTTTCATGTGAAACTAGCAACAAATCGATATCTGAGGGAAATGGCAATAACTTCTAGGTCTGAATGAATTAGGATATGTGCCCTTAGGAGAAGGTCCCAAAATAGGTCCATGGCATTGCATTAATTGCGCAAGGCAAGAAACCAACTGCAACAACGGCTACCCAATGAACATCAGACAGGTACAGGAAAAGAAAATGTTTTGGTGATGCAAGATTGCTCAAGACCCAAGATGCTCCTGCATCAGACACCCTAGGTAAATAAAAGAAAGTTCTCATGAACTCCTGAAAGGAATCAAGACAGGTATTCCATATCTGTTCTTAATCCATCTTTCCTCTACTCCTTCATTCTATACTGTATGCACTTTATCCATTGTCACACTTAGCAAATTATCTTGTCATGTGCTTTTCTCATCCTTCTTTTATGCAACGGACATAAACTTACTCTGACCATCCTTTCCACTATTGATTACACTAGTAATTTGATGAATCATAGCTCCTCCAAATTTAATAATCAGCTCAACATCATCTGCATCCCTTTGTGTCACTAGTGCCATCATTTGTTGTACTATCTTTGTCAAAAAGTCCATCTACCTCTTAATCTTTATAAATTCCTCAACTATGTCATTCTCCTTTCCTTCCAAACTTAGCTTCCTCTCATCCATTAGAATAGGTTCATCAACTCTTTTCTCATGATGTTTGTCAATGTCACAAGGAAAACACCTAATAACTTCACATCCATTAGTCCCAACTTCCTGGAAAGGTAACAACTTATGCTTGGATCCACCATGCATTACCACATATGTATTTTCATGACCATCATACATAACATGTCTATCAAATTGCCAAGGTCCCCCAAGCAACAGATGACAAGCATCCACATGTAATACATCACATAATATTTCATCATGATAAGATCCAATCTGAATATTAACCAAGAATTTCTCTTCAATCCTAACCTTAGACACATCTTGTATCCAACTAATTTGATAAGGATTAGGGTGTTTCTTTCTTTCCAAATTCAACTTACTAACCATCTCTTCTGAAATAGAGTTTTCAAAACTTCCACCATCAACTATAACATTACATACCTTATTCTTGGACTTACATCTGGTTCTGAACAAATTTCTTCTTGCATTGGTTCCTTAGCACATGTAGCCAACCTCCTAGTGATAAGAAATTCACCTTGTTCTGTAGCATTCTTAATGTCTTCTTTGACAGTCAGTGCAACTCTTCTTTTAGGATATTGAAAACTTCTATGACCCTCTTCACCACATTGAAAACAAGTACCAGTGAACTCATTTTTCCATCTCCCTCTCTATCCATTATTGTAGTTCTTAGTGACTTAACCACTTCTAGATCCTTCATCAGTCTTCTTAGGATTCTCTACCACATTACCTCTAGCAATTGTTTCATTAGTCTTACCACCTCGGTTCCTATTATTTTGTCTTCCTTAAAACCTCTTGTTCAACTTCTCCTCAATCTTCAATGCTATCTGATAAGCATCTCCTATAGTTTTTATCCGAACAGTAAGTGACTCTTCTTGAATACTAGGTCTCAATCCATAAACATACCTAGCAACCTTCTCTTTATCAACTTCAAAATGACTAGTCCTAATTAGGATTCTGTAAAACTCCTCCGTATACTCATGCACTGATTTTTTGTTTTGCTTAAAGGCTAGCATCTTCTTAAACATCTCTAACTCATAATCCACTGGAATGAATTATTTTTTCAATTTTTCAACCATTCGGTTCCATCTAGTGATCTTTTCTTTTCCTCTCCTATTTCTTTCCAATTAAACTTCTCTCCACCAAATATTTGCATGACCCTTCAACTTAGTCTTTGTAAATCGAAATCTATTAGGATATTCTATTTCTTCATACTCAAAGTACTCATATATCTCATTAATCCAATCAATCTACTCTTCTAGCCTAAGGCTTCCAACAAATGTAGAAACTTCAATCTTAGGTCTTTTCCCAATTTTAGACATAGCCTTTAGGATTATAGTCTCTTCTGGATCCCTGGCTTCTTCTATAGCTTCTTCAAAATGATCTTCTTCCTTAGACTCATCTTCACTATCTTCTTTTAATGTAGTCTTCTTTCTCAATTCCTCTTGTAGATCTTGCACTTGTTTCTGCAAAGCCCTAAAATCATCAAGATTGAATTCTCCAGCAGGTTCTTCCTCGAAGATCTTATGAGCTCTCCTCAGAGGCATCTTCAATCCAAGGTCCTGGTGCAAACTGCCTCACCCTCGGTGATCTATCCACACACTCAGAATCTTCAAGTTCTGATACCACTTGACGCAGGGGAGGAATGGAGGATCCAATGATGGATGGTCCAAACCTACACCAACACTTATAACAACAACAACCAAAGCAGAATACAACAAAATAATGTTGTAAAATATAATTTATTTCAACATGTCTGGCTGTGAGGCCTTCCGAGTTTTAGCCTTATACAATGAAATTACAAAGATATTTTAATAATCTCCTAGCTAGTCCAGCTCTGAAACACATCAAAAACTAATGGAAACACTAGGGCAGATCTAAACTTGATCTTGCAAGCCTCCAAGCAATCTCCTTGTCTCCAAGCATGAAAAACCACTAGCTTTGCTATTACAATATTAGATAAATGATTTGATCTTCAAGATCTCGTAGGATCCAATTATGATTCTACTCTACTCTTCTTTTCTATACTCTAATCTCATCTCCTCATAATAATACCCCTACATCAACCAAGGCTCTCAATATATAGCCAACTAAGCCACAAGTTGGCCAGTCAGGCATCAATTACATTATAGGTCTAGACTAGGGATATAAACCAAAACTAAATACATAAATAATAAAAGATGATGCGTCGTTACATCTAGGTCTACACATGACCCAAGAACAAATCCCCAACTGTGCAAGATCCAATTTCCCCACACGGAACTGTGCAAGGCAAAATTCCACATTTTTCATGTGAAACTAGTGACAAATTGATATCTGAGGGAAATGGCTTCTAGGTCCAAATGAATTAGGATGTGTACCCTTAGGAGAAGGTCCCAAAATAGGTTCATGGCATAGCATTAATTGCGCAAGGAAAGAAACTAACCACAATAATGACTACCAAATGAACATCAAATAGGTACAGGAAAAGAAAATGTTTTTGGTGATGCAAGATTGCTCAAGACCCAAGATGCTCCTACATCAATAGTGTATCTATTCACTTACCTCCCTTAAGTTGTGTGGGACATGTACTTACTATTTATGGATAAAGAAATTTTAATGCAGGTTATTGTAAAATTTTATGTTCTTATACACTTGCACAAACATGAAATGGAGTTCTTTATTAGCACTTTCTATTTTAGTTTCAGTAATGCATACTTAATAAAAAATGAATACCTTTCACCTTAGTTGCATGTACTCTCTCAGCTCTACCTATTTGAGCTGAAAGCAAAAAAAAAGGTAGTAACAACTACTATTGTGTTTTCTTTTATAGAAACAAGCTTACACAAAACCATTAAATGATATCACATAAAACCATGTGAAAAAACTACAAGATTACAAAATCATTGAACCCTTATTTAATATTGAGTACTGAGTTTTCAGTTTAGTAAATATTTCCCAATATTGAATTACATGTGAGACACCACATTAAATATTCCCAAATGTTATATACAACATATAAAGTGGTTTCAAGAATGTTAACTCTTAATGATGCATGCATCTAGGTCCCCCTAGGTGCACCATACACATAATAATAAATTAAGCATTATATACAGTATGCAAGGTATACAACACCTAAGCCCAAAACTCTCCCACATATTGTATACATTGCATATGTTGGAAAGTGGTCAATAAATGCACACATATGCACATGCACATATATGGAATATTGTCATTTATGGAAACACTTCTCAGTTTTATGGTCACACATATTAGATATGATGAATATGTTTGAATGCAGCCGATGAATAGAAAAATGCCTAAGTCCACAGACTGTTCCAGTAACCCAATGTGACAGAAAATCTTAGCCAGCTTCACAAAATTTTTATTAAGGCTTGCAATCTCAATGAAATGCTTATAAGACACCATTGAACACATGTGTGAGGTCTCACATGTTCATATTGAAGGATCAAAGAGATATGCTTAGTTGATTGGAAGAGAAGATAATAAACAGAGCATAATATGTTAGCGATCATTGAGGCCGACCTTGTGAACAGTTGGAAAGTTATTTTTGGATGCTATCTTGTATTTAAGGTAGACTAAGGATGTTAATGAAGTTTGCAAGTGCACTTGAATTAATATGATGTTTAGCTAGAGTAATGCCGACTAGCTTTAGTAATTATACCTCTAACAGGGTATAAGTATACATACACTTTTGTAAAAGAGTGCGATGATGATGGATGGATGTTTATATGTGAATTGTGGAAAAATCCAAAAGGAAAAGAATAAATCAAGATGAAGAACAAGAGGAGTTCTTCTAGGAATACTTTTTAATACTTTGTTAACTCTTTGTATTCAGGACAACAAATTTGTTGTAAGTACTGCTACCCCTATTGTACACCCCTAACATGGTTTGTTTGTCTTTCACGAGGCTAGGACCTTTAACAGGGTCAATTCCTAAATAGGGATCTCATTGTATACATCCCCTAACAAGATTTTCCTATATTGTAATAATCAGCTCCTAACAGGGCTAAAACTCCTAACATGATTTCAAGATTCATAGTGCAGAATTTAGTGGGTACCATCCCATCGGGGTTTTTCCCTTAACATGGTTTCCTCAAAATTAAATATGGTGTTATGAGTTATTCTATGTTTATCTTTGTTGCATGGTTGTTAATTTTTTGTTATATCTTTATCTGTTGCTTAAGGAAGATAAAGAAATTGAAAAATTATATAAAGTATTGTAACACTGATTCACCCCCCCTCTTAGTGTTACCAAATCCTAACAATTAGTATTAGAGCATCATGACCTTGAAAGAAAAGCTTAATAGATTTGGGGAGATCAAGATGGATTTGAAAAACTTGAAGAAGAATTATGAAATGGATTTGGAAGATGTGGATATTGTTAATGCATATAGAGTGGATCTAAAGTACAAGCTAAGGAAGGTAGATGACTTTATCAAGAAGTTGAAGTAGCAACTTGAACATGAGAGGAAATTGAGAGATGATCTTATGGAAGCACAAACTGAAGATTTATCAGACCAAGATCAAATTGAGCAGTTGAAACATGAAAATGATTCCTTGAAGGATGAATTAGAGATCACAAAATTGAACTTGATGAAATAACTTAATGCTAAAAAAGAAGTAAAAGAAATGTTGTAAAATAAACTGTTAAGTACAAAGGATAGGATGCAAACTTTAGAAAGTGAGTTGAATACATTAAATACAAAGTATGACAAGGTAGAGAAATATTGCATCACCATTACTAGTAAACTTGATCATACTAAAAGTCACATAGAAAAACTTCATGAGAGCATAAAGAAATTAGATGAGCAAATTGACATGCATAAGCCTATTGGAGACAAGACATGAGTAGGATTTAATGACAATCTAGATTAGAGGAAAGATAGAATTATGGTGAATCTTGATTCACCTAAGAAGTTATAATCTGATTATGATAGCAAAACCTAACATACCTCCTTGCAAAGACAATGACAAGGATTGCAGCCATGAAGATCAATCAAAGAAACCAACTGAAAAAGGTATTCATAAGCCCAAGTTTATTGGTTTTTGTTTTAATTGTTACTTATATGGACACAAGATAAGAGAATGTAGAAAACTAGATATGAGATCTAGAAGACCTTGTTGAAAACTGCAATTGAAGCAATTGTTGTGTTGTCATTGATGTCAAACCTTAATTGGTAAGACTGTTTCTACTTAGGAAAGTACTATATCTGTTGTATTGTTGTGAAGAAGGGAAATCAAGGATGGTAACAATAGCACCTAAGGAAAGGTTGAGTTATCTTGATACTACAAAGTGTACTTGACTATGTTGTACAATGATGAGACAATGTATTGTTTATCCTAGTAAGATTGAAGACTAAACTAGTAGGCTTGACCAAGCAAAAATGGAGAAATCATGTTTAAACCGAGTGATGTTAGTGTCAACCGAGCTAGTGTATGCCAAGAAAAATTCTAGTGTCGACCGAACATCAGTTAATTGCCAAGGAAGATAGTGTTAGTTGAGGAAACATTTTTTAGTAATGACCGAGCTTTCTACATGAAGACCGAGTAGTTGATCACAGTATTGACCGAGCATCAGTATTTTTATATTTGAAGAGAATTTAGTTTTGGAGCTGACATTGTTGAATTCTTGGATTATATAAAATGTGTTGACTTTATTTATTGATTGTTTGACTTTATTTATTGATTGTTTGAAAGCATTGAATGCACTAAAAAACATTTTATTGTAAATCTTTAAGATATTTGAGATATTTCTAGAAAAGGAGCCGAAGAACATAAAGCGGGTAGATTCAATGAATCTGACCTAACCCTAAGATCTACGAAGGAGATTAAGCAAAAAAAGATGAGTTAACCTAATTAAGGAAGTATTAAGGGAACCTAAGCATTAGGTATGTGTGTGCATAGGTGAAAAGAGGATGCTAGAAGATTAGTAGATTTTACTGACTGTATAAGTAGAAAAAGGTTGAAGGAGAAGTGTGGTGGTTGCTTGAAGAAAAGTTCTGAGCAGATCAGAGATGGAGATGGAAAAGTTTCAAAGTTAGTAAACTGGCATTTGTGTATGGAATTGGATTTGATATTTGCAAAGTGAGTTGTATGTTTTTCAGATCAATACTGCTGCTACTTTCTAACCATTGTAATAGTCAAAATCCTTTTAACAGAGGTTGACCTAATAGTCATATGTTTAAATCCTTTGAACAAGGTTGCATTCTAATGGAGTGTATGTAAGTCCTATAACAGGGCTAACTTCTAACAGAGTGATTGAAATCCTTTAACCGGGTCACACCTAACAGTGTGTATTGTAACCTTTGATAGGGTTGGCTTTTAACCGAGCTCACTTCAGAAGAGTGAAAATAATAGTAGCATGTTACAAAGTGGTTTTTCCCAGATTGGGTTTCCACTATAAATCCTAGTGTCAATGCTTGTGTGAATGTTTTGGTTTAAACATTTCTATATTTTACAAGTTAGATACAGCTAGGTAGTGGACTGCAATGTTACATATTTCTATTATACAATCAGTGATGATCGAGTTGGTGTTGGTTGTTAGATCTGATTTAAGGAAAAGTTTTTGAAGTTTGTTTTATACATCTAGACCTGAGAACAACTGATTCACCCCCCCTCTCTGTTGTTCTAAATCATATTAACAATTGGTATCAGAGTTGTGTTGCTTATTATTGGTGTTTACAGAAATCAAGTTTAAAGGGACTTGAAGCAAATGATCAGGATGCATAAGAAGGAGGTACCGAAGCTGAATACAAAAACTTCGCTGCATGGTAAAGCTTGATGAAGCTGCATCTGGCTGGTATTGGTGATTCTAAAAAGTACTATATTGAGAATGACTATGTCTCACTTGTCACACCTTTGACTGTCAAGGAAATGAGAGCTAAGCAAGAACATAATCAGACAATGCTAGAAATTGCATTTGCCCTAAGCTATCCAGAATTTGAGGACATTAAGGATTGCACAAGTGCTAAGGAGATGTGGGACACTCTTGCAAATATCTATGGTGGTGACATAAATGTACTGAAAGCTAAAACTGAGAGTCTTAGAGGTAAGTTTGATGAAATGAGAATGTAAGAAGGTGAGAACATTGCACAATATTGTGGTAGAATAAAAGAAGTCGTGAATGCTATTAGAGGAGAAAATGGAACTATTGATAATGAAACTATAATTGGAAAAGTACTAAGAACTTTGCATCCTATATATGCTATTAAGATCTCAGCTATTCAGAAATCTAGATGTAACCTTGCAAATGTACTTACTTTGGAAAGTTTGGTTGGCAAGCTGACTGCTTTTGAACTCTCTAACTATGATAACTTCACTGTAGGTAGTATTGGTAATGTTGAATCTACTTTTAAGTCACAATTAGTTCTGAATAAGCAAAAGAAAGAAAAAGAAAGATGCATTAGTGAAAGTGAAAGTGAAAGCAAAAGTGGCAGTGACACTTTTGATGAAGAACTTGAAGACCTAGAAGCTCTTATGGCTAGAAGATTGAGAAGGGGAGAAGAAAAATATAAAGCTAAACTCCCTATTATATGTTTTGCATGTAATAAAGTTGGTTATATAGCTGCTAGATGTCCTAATAGGAATGATAAAGATGAAGAAAGAAACAACAAACACAAAGATGGAAGAGATGACAGAAGCTACCGAAGGTACTAAGACAACAAAGGAAAAGGTAAGAAATCTTGTTACATTGCTGAAGAAGAAACTGACACTGATAGTGATGATTTTGAAATTGAGGTAGTCTATGTTGCAATGAAAGATGAGTCTGATGAGGATGAGAAAACTGCATTGATCTCCTATATGAACAAGAATGATAAATGGATTATTGACAGTGGTTGTTCACATCACATGATTGATGACAAGAGTAAGTTTGATGTCTTACAACATTATAGAGGTAAAAGTGTAAAATTTGGTAATGATGCACCATGTCCTGTTAGAGGAAAAGGTTTGATTAAACTGACTAATAAGATCTCTTGTGAAAATGTATATTGGGTTGAAGGTCTAAACTATAATCTGCTAAGTGTTGCACAACTTAATAGCACTGGTTATCAAGTGGAATTTCATCACAAGAAAGCTAAAATATTTGATACTACTGGTGAACTGATTGGAAGTGGAGAACAGACCAGAGGTAATTTGTTCTATTTTGACCTATCTGAAGAAACATGTATGGTTGCACAACTTGATGATATTTGGTTATGGCATAAGAGGCTATGTCATGTTAACTTTGATAATCTGATAGAAATAAGTAAGAAGAAAGTAAGAGGTCTACTTAGATTGAAGAAACTTGAGAATGTGATGTGCAAGGAATGTAAGTTAGGAAAAATGACAAAGTCAAGTTTCAAGAGCAAATCCTTTACTTTTGAAAACATTTTAGATTTGGTTCATACTGACCTTTTTGGACCTATGGGTGTACAAAGCTATTGTGGTTCTAGATATTTCATTTTGTTTGTTGATGATCATACCAAGATGATGCATGTAATGTTTTTAAAAGAAAAATCTGACGCTTTTCAATTCTTTAAGTGGTATTTGGATAAGGTTGAGAAGGAGACAGGTAGGAACTTGAAATGTCTTAGATCTGACTGAGGTGGATAATTTACATCAAATGAATTCAATCTATTTTGCAATGATAAAGGAATCAAAAGATAGATGTCTGCATCTAAAACACCTCCACAGAATGATATAGCAGAAAGAAGGAATAGATCTATCTTGGATTGTGCAAGGACATTGTTAATTGAAAAGAATGTGGCACAAAAATAATAGAAAGAAGCTATAAGTATAGTTGTCTACACTCTTAACTAGGTATAGATCAAGAAAGGTACAAATCTGACACCTTAAGAATTATGGCATGGGTATGCACTAAGTGTTAAATACTTTAGAATCTTTGGAAGCAAGTGCTACATACTAAAAGACAATAGGAATGGAAAGTTTGATGCTAAAAGTGATGAAGGCATATTCCTAGGGTATTCCACCAAAAGTAAAGCTTATAAGTGTTTGAACTCTAACACTAACAAAATTGTGGAAAGTGTGAATGTCAAAATTGATGAGTATGCATAAAGAAATGAAGCTAACAGCAAAAGAGAACTAGAAGATTATAGATCTTTTGTGTATATAGAAGAAGAAGAGGCAAGTAACAGATTTGCACCTGATGTTGAGTCTTGGGTAAGCAATGCCAAGCAACAGGAAGATGCTGTCGAGCATCAGGAAAATAGTGCCGAGAGAGAACAAGAACATGCCAAGCAATAGGAAAATGCTACCGAGTATCAGGAAGAGATTGTCAAGCATTCAGAAGCTGAATCTGACAATCTTGTTGGGGAACTTGATGAATTAGAGGAGAAAAGAGCTGAACCTATTTTGGAAAAATATGTAAGAAGACATCACAAGCCTAAACAAATAATTGGAGACAAATATGTTGGAGTTTTGACCAGAAGTAAGACAAAGGATCCAACATGTTTACTATGTGAATTTGAACCTAAGACAACTAGGGAGGCATTAGAAACTAAAGACTAGATACAAGCAATGAATGAAGAGATAGACCAGATAGAGAAGAATGATACTTGGACTCTGGTGCCGAGACCTGAAAACAAAAATGTTATAGGAACAAAGTGGGTGTTCCGGAATAAGTTGAATGAAAATGGTGAAATCACTAGAAATAAAGCTAGGCTGGTATGCAAAGGCTACGCACAAGAAGAAGGAATAGATTATGGGGAGACATTTTCCCCTGTAGCTAGATTGGAAGGAGTAAGAACTCTGCTTGCATATGTTGCTTATAAAGATTTCAAGGTATATCAAATGGATGTTAAGTTTGCATTTTTAAATGGTATACTAGAAGAAGAAGTTTACATAGAACAGCCTGAAGGTTTTATTGATCCAAATAGAAGACACATGGTATGAAAACTGAACAAAGCACTATATGGATTAAAACAAGCTCCCAGAGCATGGTATGAGAGATTGCATAACTACTTGATACAGATTGGATTTTCAAGAAAAAATGACACAAGCAATCTGTACATGAAAGATGAAGAAGGTAAAGGAATCTTGTTGGCAAAATTTTTTGTTGATGATATTATCTTTGGTGGACAAGATGCTTTGTGTAAAAAATTTTCAAATGAAATGCAAACTGAATTTGAAATGAGCATGTTTGGTGAGATCAAATTCTTTGTTGGTTTACAAGTATATCAGATGAAGAAAGAAATTTTCATTACACAGTCTAAGTATGTTAATGAGATACTGAAAACTTTTGGGATGGAAGATTCTAGACCAGTGAGTACTCCTATGGCTACTGGACAAAAGTTATCTAAGAATGATGATGCTGCAGAAGTGAACTAGACTTTGTACAGATCCATGATTGGAAAATTGCAGTATGTTGTACATAGTAGACCATATATTGCACTAGTTGTTGGGATTGTGGCAAGATTCTTTGCCAATCCTAGGGAAACACACATGATGGTTGTGAAAAGAATAATGAGATACTTGAAAGGGACTGCTGACTATGGGCTATATTACAAGAAGGAAGAAAGATTTGAATTGAGAGTATATATAGATGCTGATTGGGCAGGAAATGTAGATGATAGAAAGAGTACTAGTGGTGGAGCTTTCTTTCTTGGATAGAGATTAGTCTCCTGGATGAGCAAGAAACAAAATTGCATTTCCCAATCTACTTCTGAAGCCAAGTATGTTGATGTTGTAGTAAACTGTTCAAATTTGATATGGCTAAAGCAATTGTTGGTAGGCATGAAAGAAGAAATCACTGGACTTGTTGTTATTTTCTATGACAACACAAGTGCTATCAAAATTTCTAAGAATCCATTGATGTATACTAAGACCAAGCACATAGCAATCAAGTATCACTACTTGAGAGAATTGGTACAAGATAAAGAAGTTTGCATGGAATATGTGAATACAAAGGAACAATTAGCAGACATATTCACTAAAGATTTACCTAAAGAAGCACATGAGTATTTGAGAAGTCAATTAGGGGTTCTTCCCCTAACTGAGGCAGCCTAGTTAAGCTAGAAGCACTGCATCAAATATACTACAACAAAATATTTGACAGATTGATGTAGAAGATTGTCACACTTTAGGACTGGCCTAGAGTTGTGAAGAAGAGCAAAGACAAGTAATCAGTCATAAGCAAGATGATAGAGGGAGAAACACTGAACTACAAAGATAATCTACATCTGATGGATGTATGTTGTAGTTGCTACTTTGGCATTTTTGTCAAAGAGGGAGATGAACTGAGATGATATAATAACACATGACACTGAAAAGAAAAGTAACCTGAGGGAGATGAACTGAGATGAAGGATCAGGATAGAGGGAGATTTAGATATTTCTGACGGTCATAGAAGTGAGGCTAATAGATTCTAAATTAGAATGAAACTAAGGATATTACAAATTTTTCTGATGGATAGATAAGTTTTTGGATTGGTTGGTAATCCATGTGTTATTCAGGTGATATCATATGGTGTTGCCATCAATGCCAAAGAGGGAGATTGTTGGAAATTGCAATTGAAGCAATTGTTGTGTTGTCATTGATGTCAAACCTTAATTGGTAAGAATGTTGCTACTTAGGAAAGTACTATATCTATTGTATTTTTTTGAAGAAGGGAAAGCAAGGATGGTAACAATAGCACCTAAGGAAAGGTTGAGTTATCTTGATACTACAAAGTGTAATTGACTATGTTGTACAATGATGAGACAATGTATTGTTTATCCTAGTAAGATTGAAGACTAAACTGGTAGGCTTGACCGAGTTAAAATGGAGAAATCATGTTTAAGCCGAGTGATGTTAGTGTCAACTGAGCTAGTGTATGCCGAGCAAAATTCTAGTGTCGATCAAACATCAGTTAATTGCCGAGGAAGATAGTGTTAGCCGAGGAAACATTTTTTAGTAATGACCAAGCTTTCTACATGAAGACCGAGTAGTTGATCACAGTATTGACCGAGCATCAGTATTTTTATATTTGAAGAGAATTCAGTTTTGGAGCCGACATTGTTGAATTCTTGGATTATGTAAAACGTGTTGAATTTATTTATTGATTGTTTGAAAGCATTGAATACACTGAAAATATTTTATTGTAAATCTTTAAGAGATTTGAGATGTTTCTAGAAAAGGAGTCGAAGAACATAAAGCAAGTAGATTCAATGAATTTGACCTAACCCTAAGATCTACGAAGGAGATTAAGTGGCAAAAGATGAGTTAACCTAATTGATCAAGGAAGTATTAAGGGAACATAAGCATTAGGTATGTGTGTGCATAGGTGAAAAGAGGATGCTAGAAGATCAGTAGATTTTACTAACTGTATAAGCAGAAAAAGGCTGAAGGAGAAGTGTGGTGGTTGCTTGAAGAAAAGTTCCAAGCAAATCAGAGATGGAGATGGAAAAGTTTCAAAGTCAGTAAACCAACATTTGTGTATGGAATTGGATCTGATATTTGCAAAGTGAGTTGTATGTTTTTTAGATCAATACTGTTGCTACTTTCTAATCATTGTAACAGTCAAAATCCTTTTAACAGAGGTTGACCTAACAGTCATATGTTTAAATCCTTTGAACAAGGTTGCATTCTAATGGAGTGTATGTAAGTCTTATAACAAGGCTCACTTCTAGCAGAGTGATTGAAATCATTTAACCGGGTCACACCTAACAGTGTGTATTGTAACCTTTGATAGGGTTGGCTTTTAACCAAGCTCACTTCAGAAGAGTGAAAATAATAGTAGCATGTTACAAAGTGGTTTTTCCCATATTGGGTTTCCACTATAAATCCTAGTGTCAATGCTTGTGTGAATGTTTTGGTTTAAACATTTCTATATTTTACAAGTTAGATACAGCTAGGTAGTGGACTGCAATGTTACATATTTCTATTATACAATCAGTGATGACCGAGTTGGTGTTGGTTGTTAGATCTAATTTAAGGAAAGTTTTTGAAGTTTGTTTTATACATTTGGACCTGAGAACAATGGATTCACCCTCCCCTCTCTGTTGTTCTAAATCATATTAACAGACCTACATATGATCACTTGGATGATTTTCTTAAGAAGAAAAAAGAGAACAACTTGAATGAGGCAAATATGGAAAAAGGTGAATGTAGTGAAAATTTGGAACTTAGGAAACTTGAAGATAAGAAAAAAGGTAAAGATAATGATACTATGCAAGCTAATGTTTCTAATACCAGCAAGGATGAAGCTAACAAGACATTTGAACAAGATAAGAGACCTATTGCCAGACCTAGAAAGATTGTGTGTTACAAATGCAACAACTTTCATCATATTGCTAAGTACTGCAAGTTGCAAATTGATTACAGTTAATTGAAACCCAATAAGAAGGTGACATGTTTTAAGTGTAACAATGATGGACATGTAGCAAAGTATTGCATATTTAAAGGACCAGTGAAGAAGTCCTTTAGACCATTCACAAAAGAAAAAGAATTGAAAGAAGAAGATAGAGAACTAGCAAAACTAAAACCAAAATTTAAGGAGAAATGGGTCAAACAGAATGAACCTGTGGAATTTGAGGTTAAGAGAGATAAAGAGAAGAATGCAAGCACTCACAAGAGTCCTAAGAGTCTTGTTGAATCTTTTCTAGGGTGCATTGCCTCACTATCTTTATGATGGGCAATGTATGCCTTAGGGGGAGCATGACATATTAACACCAGTCAGATACATAGCCCCTATATGGATAATTTAAGTTGTGTGAGCTTGAAGGAAACTTAGTTACTATGTTGTGTGATCTTAGACAAGATTGCATCAGATTTGGAGATGTTTGTGAGAAGGTCTACCAGTTTGAGCCTGCATTGGTTTCTTGCAGCTTTATGGAAAGTTTTTGGGACATGTTCCAAATTGTCTATAAGGTTAATACTATGGTAAAATTATGTACCATTTACACTGAGATCATAGAGCATTAAAGAGTTTGGAACAGTAGTTGGAGCTTGAAGGGTTTGCAGTTGTGTTCACAAAACCCTCACATGGTCGTGTGAGGTAGGTATTTGTGATTATTCCAAGAAATCTTTGTTAATTGTAGTTAATAAGTAATTAATATAGATACACCTAAGGTTTTCAATGTACTTGAGAGAAATAGATATAAATTTAAGATTCATCCCTTCAAATCTATCAAAGAGGATCAAGAGGGTGCATTTTCACACACTCCAGTTGGTGTTCTTCATGTCGAAGACATCAGGGCATACATTCAAAATAAGATTGAATTCATGGGCACATCAGATATTTATGATGAAATGTTAGGGTTATATAATGTAGAAAAAACCCTAAGAGAAGAATGTAGGAAAGTCCATGGGTTGCTAGTAGTCAAATACATGGAGAGATTTGAATTTGATGAATTAGACTGGATTAAGATTGTATTGAGTAGAATACATGATGAATTCATATGGATTGGTGGAACCCCAATAAGATCACCAAGGAACTATTACATGATATTACTAGATTACCTATGACAGGTAAGATACCTAATGTTGAGAAGAACATAAGGTTTGAAGTAGAAAAATCAACAAAAAGAAAATGGAACAAAAGAGCCATGACTGTAAATGACTTTGCACAAGAAAATGTCAAGCTAGTAGCAAAGATATTGGGATACAAATTCCAATATAGTAGCAGAATAATAGTGTGTTAGCTATTTTTGTTCACATGGCATACAAGATGGTAATTGAGGATGAAGAGTATGACCTATATGAGGTCGTTAGACAACAATTGATGGAAAATCTTGTAGGAATAAAGAGGAACATAACAACACATTTTAGATTTGGATCACTGGTTATGTACATATTATTTCATGTTATGAGAAGATTTCCTAACATGTACCTATGGAGATTTGATAAATGCTCCATGCAGATGATTATTGATTGTTACAAGAGAAGTGATGAGAAAAATGGGTATGCTAAGATTGCAGGCATGATGAAACTCTTTCAAAAACAAATGCATGAAAGGGAAATAATCCCTTGGAGACTAGTTGATATAAGTACAAAAATGATATTTGTTTCATGGTTGAAACTGGCAACACATGTTTTGAAGCAGTGGAACCTAGAACTTCATGGGCTACCCCTATGGGCTATGAAGTTGACTACACCATTCTAGAGCTTCACATTCAACATGTTTTACAATCCCCTAAAGACCTCAATGTCCCTATATGGGCGCATATGAAGAAAAATAGACAAAAGTAAAAGAAGAACTGGTAAAGGGGAGAAGGGAGAAGAAAGTTGAATCCCTTGTTGAGAAAGTAATAGGAAAGCGTGGAATAATAAAAGAAGAGCTGAAGTTTGTCAGGGAAAAAGTGGTAGAACTTAGGGAGAAATACAATATTCCCCCTCCCCAACCTAATATTGAAGCACCTCAAGTAGTAGAGGTTGAAGAAGAAGGAGAAAAGGACAAATATGACACTCCTACACCTACTAGGATAACATTGCAGAGACATGCTGCACATGCAGCTACACAAGGTCAAACACCTCACAAACCAAGACCAAAGGCCATGGCTAGTGGAATAGGAAGGAAGAGGAAAACACTTGATACTCCTCCATCTTTACATGGGAAGGATAAGCAACAAAAGATTGTAGAACAGGAACACGAAGAGGAAATTCATGGAATGGACATAGAGAAGACTGAGGAACAAAAGAAGAAGGGAAAAGAAGATGAAAATAATAGAAAGCTTTAAGAGGACAACCTAAGGGCACTTGAAGTAGACAAGAAGAAAGAAATAGAGGCAGAACAAAAGAAAGGCCAAGAAGCACAAAGGTATTTATTTAAGCCCTTCTTAAAAGTTATAGAAAAGAGAGAAATGAATGATGGAAATCTTGCCTCTATTGAAAAATATTTTGATAGATATGATGAAGAAGAGAAAAACAAGATAAAAGATATATTTGTGGAGCATATGATCTCCTTAAAAAAGAATCGAATTGAAATAGAAGGTCAAATTAGTAAGGACCTATTTGAGAGACTAGAGGAAAGAAAGAAGAGAGCCTTAAATGAAGACACCAAGATGAGATAGGATATTCTTCTACAAAATATTCCTACCATGATAGGGAGTGAGATGGTAGAGTGGCTTAAGAAACTAAGGACCAAAACTAGAATCATCAAGTTTATGGCTCAAAAATATGAAGGGGTTGAGAAAGAAACACATGACAAGGTTGGACAACTACTTCTTGAGGAGTGACTTGATCTTGGAAAGTCTACAAGGACCCCAACGCCATTGATCATCTCCACTGAGCCTAAAAATGCTAAACTTGCATAAGAGGTTGCAGTTCCTAAAGAGACACATGTAGTAGATACTACCTTACCTGATTTCTACATAGACAATGTTGGAATTTCATTAGACATAGAGTAGGATACATCTGATCCATTTTAGATAATTTAAACTTTGGCCAACATTGATGCAATAGTAAATAATCTTGAGCCTCCCAAGATCTCTCAATAAGAATCGGCTAAGAAGGAGCAAGAAAAGGAGAAAAAACCTGAAAAAGAGCACGTAATAGAAGAAAAAGATGAAGAAAAAGAAAAGGAGAAGTCATAGGAAAAGGTAGAGGAATAGGCAAAAGGACTACTACCTATCACCCATTTTTCTACACCTAGTTTGTTGGAAAGTGAATCCCAATCACTTCCAACCAACTTAGAGGATATGGATGTAACAGATCTAATGCAATGGTCAGTACTTTCTTTTGCCAAAGCAAATGAGAAATCAGAGAAAAAGACTAATAAGATTGCAAAGACAATCCAACAAGCAACACAAGTCTTGAGTAAGTTTTTTTTATTACACCTCCTGTAGATATTGGAGATCCTATAAGTAATCTAGATAATGTTATAAGTACTATAAAACAAAATTTTGATACATTCAAAAAAATAACAAGAATAAAAGTAGTTGAAGATTTCAAGAGGTTAAGAATGAAAGATACTCTTGATGAGATCAAGAGTGATCTTAACACATTGATTGCCTCTAAAAAGGGAATCAAATCTTGTCTTAAGGATGGAAAAGATCCATATAGACTCTGCATGACTTTGCATAAGCATGTAAAGAGTCTATCAGATATTATAGCTCAAGATGAAGAGGCTTTGGCAAACCTCTCTAAGGATTTTGAATGTAAGAAAATTTTGGACATAAATAAGGAAGCAAAAATGATCATTGATAAAATCCATATCCTACAGTTGGAAAATGACAGAGTTTAGAGAAGATTATCATAATTAAGGACCTTTTTGACTCCAAAGATCAATGTCTTGGGGAGTACCCATGAGGACCTTCAGCTTGGCCTCAAAAGATTTCAAGGATTAGTATCTACTGATGTAGAGGAAGCAGACAAGGTCACATTTCATCTCAATGGAATGATTTAGGTAGCAGAGGTAATCAAAGCAACTTGGGATGCTAACATGCATATTTTGAAGACAAACTACAAAGATGTACTATAGATAGTTAAGTTGTAATTTTGTTTTGGTAACTATTTTTGACATTTTGGTGCCCTTTTCTATTGATGTCAAAGGGGGCAAGATAGAAGAAAAAATGCAAAATGTAATGTGAGAAAGAGAGCAAGTGTGTGTGTAAAATGAAAAAACAATAGACATAAATGAAGGGAAGTTTCTTTTAAATCCTATGTGTTGAATTCTTATGTGTTGCATTTTTGTAAGTATATTTCCTTTACATTTTTTCTTTGATGATGCACTTAGTCATTTTTTCACTAAGTGTTGCCATCAATGCCAAAGGCGGAGATTGTTGGCAAGTGGTTAGAACATGCACACATATGCACATGCACATATATGTAATGTTATCATTTATGGAAATACTTATCATTTTATGGTCACACATATTAGATATGATGAATATGTTTGAATTCAGTTGATAAATGGAAAAATACCTAAGTCCATAGACTGTTCCAATAACCCATTTTGACAGAAAAGCTTAGCAAGCTTCATAGAAGTTGTATTAAGGCTTGCGATCTTAATGGAATGCTTGTAGGACACCATTGAACACATGTTTTAGGTCACACATATTGATATTAAAGGATCAAAGAGATATGCTCAGTTGATTGGATGCAAAGACAGTAAACATAAAATAATATGTTAGTGATCATTGAGAATGACCTTGTGAATGGTTGGAAAGTTATTTTTGGATGCTATCTTGTATTTAAGGTTGACTGAGGATGTTAATGAAGCATGCAAATGTGCTTGAACTAATATGATGTTTAGCTAGAGTAATGTCAACTAGCTTTTGTAATTATACCTCTACTAGGGTATACATATACAAACACTTTTGTAAAAGAGTGCGATGATAATGGATGGATGTTTAGATGTGAATTGTGAAGACATCCAAAAGGTAGAGTAGAAATCAAGAGGAAGGAGAACAAGAGGAGTTATTATAGGAATACTTTGTTAACTCTTTGTATTTAGGACAATAGAATTGTTGTAAGTACTATTGCACCTATTGTACACCCCTAGCAGGGTTTTTTTCCCTTTAATAGGGCTAGGAACTTTAACAGGGTTGATTCTTAAATAAGGATCTCATTGTATACATCCCCTAATATGGATCTGCTGATGGGGAGGCTAGGATAGACTAGCTTAGTCTATGCCCCTAATCCTCTCTAGGATCCAAGTGTTCTTCTGACACCACTGCTGGTCTATAGGACTCCTTATTCCTCCAAGGATCCCCTAACTTGCCTAACCCACCCACCAAGTTAAACTATCTCATCTACCAACATTACAAGCTTTTCTCTCAGGCTACTATCCCTTACATAGGCTCATAAGGGTCTTTTAGACTTCCAACTCTTTCCCAAACTCCAAAAGTGAATTTTATGAGTTCCAAGATGTTTTTAAGGCATTTGAAACCTTTTCAATGCATTGGCTTGATTGGGTCATCACCCAATTTGAGGGTTGCTTTGTATTTTAGGGCTACAAGGAAGAGGCCTAATTAGCCCTCCTTCTGGTTTTATAGGGAATTTGACACCCTTTCCAAAAAGAATCACCACCCCTGTTCTAAAGAACATTTTCTCCTAATGACCCATTCTCAAGGATTTTTGGGGGCTTGGGCTTCCAACAGGTTGTACAGTACCTTTGGCAAATTTGAGGGTTTTAAGGGTTTGGGGGACTCTTCACTGTCTTGGTCTTCAATAGTACCTTTCCAAAGCTCTCCAAACCTTCTCCTTCTCAAAATTGAGCCTTCATACAACCCTCTTGACTCCCTCCAAAGGGCATGCTTTGAAACTCCTCCTACTGTCTGCTAGAGCTCTCGCACTGCTGCTTGCTCCTAGCCGAGCTCTGCTAAACTCGCCTAGGGCTTTGTCAAACCTGTGTTTGCACTTGCTTGCTGGGCCCTTGCTTTCATAGTGTTACAAGTTAGGGTCTATATTCTTAGATTCCATGGTCCCATAGTGTGTCTATGGTGGAATCAAGATCTACAACCCCATATGTACAAAGCTCTCCAAAACTGGCAGAGCACTAAACAAATGAAAAAAAACTCAACTAAAATGCACACCAAAACTTCTAAGAACTAATATAATACACACATGTGAAGGATAAACACACAAAAAACAAATTCTCACACAAAAATACACTCCAAACTGCAAAGATTCACATAATAACAGTCTAAAACAGTGACTGTTTCACACCAGCAGCGTTTAGACTGGCCTCTTTCATACTGAACTGTACAATATGTTCTCCAACCCTTGCATTAGGGTTTTTCAAGACTTATAAGGACTTCTCCTCGGTATGTGTGTGAGGTTAGGGCTTCTTAGCTGCTAAGGTTAGATTAGGTTATCTCAATGAAAAAGTTGCTTAGCAACTTTTAAAAGTTGCTGACAACTTTTAAGCAACTTTTGTTGCCTAAAACAACCTTGCCTCCATTCTTCAATGACCTCTAATGAAAGCCTCCTAAAGCACTCACATGTGCTCAAATTCAACCAAACTAACCTAAGACTCCAAACCTCCTATCAAAGCACTGATTTCAAGATGACAACATTCCTTGAATCAATGTGCCATTTACATAGGAAAGACCATCTAAACTTCTAGGACCTAGACTAGGCCTAGACACTCACAAAATGAGCTTAAAGCTCTTATTCTAATTACATACTTCATGAAATAAGTTCACACAACAAAAACTAGAAGGTGGGAGCCCTTAGAAGGGTGCTCCTGCACCCTACTCCCCCTCAGCACAACTAAGGCACTTTGGGGTCAAGAAGAGCCAAATCAATACCAAACTTCTTGAACTATCCTTCCTCAATCTAGGTGGCTTTAGATTTAGGCTGATCCTTCCATTTGATTAGGTGCTCCATGTAAACTTGATGCCTTGTGGTCTTCTTCACTCTGGATTCAAAAACCTTCTCTGCTTTGGCTGGCTTCTTCTTGGGCATTGCATTGGTGTCTATATCTTGCAATACCTTTGGTGGAGCTGTACCTTGCTGATTGATATCTCCTTTGAATCTGATTAAGTCTACAACATTAAACACTAGTGAGATGGCTAAGTCTAATGGCAAGTCCACTTTGGAGGCATTCTCTCCATATTTGGCTAGAATCTTGCATGGGCCTACTCTCCTCCTCTGTAGCTTGGTGGGCATGCCTTTTTGCATCCTTGATTTGTTAAGATGGACCATGACATAGTCCCCAATTTGAAACTATACATCTTTTCTCTTTTCATCTACTTTAGCCTTGAGTTTATGAGTGGATTCCAAAATAGACTTCTTCACCTACTCTTGAACCTCCTTGATGGTTTGAGTGAAATCTTCAGCTTGTCCACTCTTCAACTCCATAAAACCTAAGTCTCTTAACTCACACACTCCTCTAGGGTGTCTTCCATAGACTATCTCAAAAGGACTTCTTCCTGTGGTCCTGTTTACACTGTCATTATAAGCATATTCAGCCTGAGATATAACAAGATCCCAAGTCTACCCATACTCCTTTGTCAAACACCTTAGTAAGTTGCCAAGCACCCTGTTGATGACCTTAGTTTGACCATCAGTTTGAGGATGGTATGCTGAACTGAAAGAGAGGTTAGTTCCCAGCCTTTTCCATAAGGTTTTCCAAAAATGGCCCATGAACTTGCTATCCCTATCTGACACAATACTGAAAGGGAGTCCATGGATCCTAACTATCTCCTTGAAAAAGAGATGTGCTACATAGCTTGCATCATGAGTAGTTTTGCAAGGAATGAAATGACTCATTTTAGAAAACCTGTCTACTACAACATAGATGCTATCCATACCTGATTTGGTTTTAGGGAGTCCAACCACAAAGTCCATACTTACACACTCCCAAGGCCTATTTGGAATTGGTAGAGGTTGATAGAGTCCTACATTGCTTGAACCTCCTTTAGCTCTTTGACATACTCCACATTGCTCTACATACCTCCTGACATCCCTTGCTAGCTTAGGCCAAAAATAGTATCTCTGTACTAACTCTAATGTCTTGTTTATACCAAAATGTCCACTTAGGCTGCCATTATGCTTCTACTGAATCATATTTTCCCTCATGGATCCTCTAGGTACACAAAGCTGATTACCTTTGAACAACAATCCATTTTGAAGGGTGTAATCTACAAACTCACCATGGAAATGGTTCTCAAACTCTAGGCACACCTTGTAGGCTTGTGAGAAGTCTTCATCCTCCTCATATAAGTCTTTAAAACCTACTATTCCAATGCTTTGTAGCTGTACCTCTTGGAGAGTCAATAACTTCCTACTCAAGGCATCTGCTACCTTGTTGAGCTGCCCTTTCTTGTGCTTGATTGTGAAGGTAAAGGATTGGAGATACTCCATCCACTTCAAGTGCCTATTACTAAGCTTCTCCTAAGTGTTTATGTAGCTTAAAGCCTAATTATCAGTAAACACCACAAATTCTTTTGGCAAAAGGTAATGCCTCCACTTCTTGAGAGATTGTACCAATGCATACAACTCCAAGTCATAAGCTAAATACTTCTTCTTTGCCTCATTGAGTTTTTCACTAAAGAATGCCATAGGCCTTCCTTCCTAAATCAATACACCCCCTACTACTACACCACTTGCATCAAATTCAATGGTGAACAACTTATCAAAAGTAGGTAAGAGTAAAATTGGTTTGGTAGCTACCTCTTGCTTCAATGTTTGGAATGCTTTCTCAGCTGCCTTAGTCCATTTGAACTTTGTTTTCAGTCCTCCTTTGATGGTGTCAAACACTGGTGCACATATCCCACTAAAGTTCCTCACAAACTTTCTATAAAATTGTGCCAAGCCATGAAAACTTCTAACTTCAGTCCCTGTTTTAGGGGCATGCCAATTCAAGATTGCCTGCACCTTGCTTGGGTCCA
Organism: Chamaecyparis obtusa; assembly: GCA_027943335.1. NCBI lineage: Eukaryota > Viridiplantae > Streptophyta > Pinopsida > Cupressales > Cupressaceae > Chamaecyparis > Chamaecyparis obtusa. The sequence continues at coordinate 1,928,462 of BSBK01002821.1, read as the reverse complement.
TTTTTAGAGTACCCTAGGACACCACAAAGCCTAAGTAAACCAGCTCTTGCTGCATGAACTCACACTTTTCCAGATTGATGGCTAATTTCTCTTCATGTAGCTTCTTCATAACTAACCTTAAGTGCTCAAGATGCTCTGCTTTTGTTTTGCTATAGATGAGTATATCATCTAGATACACCACTACAAATCTACCTGTGAAGTCCTTCAAGACCTCATTCATTAACCTCATGAAGGTGCTTAGGGCATTGGTAAGCCCAAATGGCATTACAAGCCATTCATACAAACCATCTGTGGTCTTAAAAGCAGTCTTCCACTCATCACCCTCCTTGATTCTGATTTGGTGATAACCACTCTTTAAATCTAGCTTGGTAAAGTACATAGGACCTCCTAAACAATCCATCAAATCTTCTATTTTTGGAATTAGGAACCTATACCTGATAGTGATCCTATTGATAGCCCTTGAGTCTATGCAAAGTCTCCATTTTCCTCCTTTCTTGGATGCTAAGACCACTGGGACTACACATGGACTAATACTCTTCTTGATCAGCCCTTGATCTAATAACTCTTGCACTTGTCTTGCCACTTCCTTATTCTGGTCTGGGGTAAGCTTGTAGGCTTCTTTGTTAGGTAGAGATGCACTGGGTACAAAGTCAATTTGATGACTTATAGCTCTTCTTGGAGGTAAGGTGGCAAGGGTTCCATCACTTACTATATCTCTAAATTCTTCCAGAATTTGCTGCACTTCCAATGGTGTTTCAACTTGCAACTTCTTGTCCTCCTCCTTTGGCTTCACCATGATAGCACATCCTATGGTCTCCTCATCATGTAGTGCATGTAGAAACTCCTTACCACTACTAATCAACACACTAGGTGTTCTAGAAGTTCCCTCTTCATTCTCTATTAAGGACTGAATTTTGAAAGTCCTCCCATCCTTCCTTAAAGAAATGGAGTTTTCCTCTCCATCATAGATCACCTTCCTATCAAATTGCCAAGGTCTTCCCAATAGAAGATGGCATGCATCCATGGGCAAGACATCACAAAGTACTTTGTCTTTATAGCCTCCAATGGAAAACTCTACCCATGTCTACTCATTAACTAGCACACTTTGCTCCTGGTTCAACCAAGTCACCTTGTATGGATTTGCATGGGGAACCTTGGTGAGTTTAAGCTTCTTTGATACTTCCTCTGCTATAATGTTATCAGTGGACCCTGAATCCACAATAACCTTGCAAACCTTGCCTTGTATCTTGCACCTGACTCTAAAAAGAGCCCTCATTTACTTAGGTTCACCTTGATTGGGCTGCCTTATGAGTACTCTCCTGAACATCAAGTTCTCACCCATTTCTGATTCTAACTTGCTGACTTCATTAGTGCATGAGCTGCTGCTATCTTCTTGGGTATATGCTACCCTCTTCTCATTATTTGAGGCTGATGGTTTATCAGGATACCTATAGGCAGGGTGTCCAAGCTATCCACATTGATAGCACTTCATAGTGCCAAAGTAGGAGCTGCCTCTTCCTGCTCCTCTTCCTCTATTCCCTTGAGAACCTCTTCCTCTACCAAAAGATCCTCTTGTACTAATTTCTAAACTTTGTTCCAAGATTCTGCTCTCTCCTTGGCTTCTCGAGTCACCACCTCTACTAGAACCTCCTCTTTAACCCCCTCTAGAGTCTCTACCTCTTCCCCTATTCTTAGAGTTAGGTTCTTGCTTTCTTCTTTGTTTCTCTTCAAGCTTTTGTGCCATATGCTAACATCCAAGTACTATGGTGGGAGTAAACAAACTCATTTCCTCTGCTATGCTCCATTTCAAACCACTTAGATACCTTGCCACTTTAATGCTTTCTTCTTCTTTGATCTTGGATCTCAAGCTCAACTTGTGGAACTCTTTAGTGTAGGTGGCTACATCCATCTCCTTCTGTCTAAGATTCAATCTCCTCCTATGCTACTGAATTTCATAATCTACTGGTAGGTATGCTTCCTTCACTTTATTCACCATTGCTTTCCAATTAGAGATTGGTTTCTTTCCCTCTTTCTCCCTTTCACCTTGCAAGTAGTTCCACCAGGTTAAAGCTTGTCCTCTTAACCTAGACTTGGCCACTTTGACCTTCTGTGCCTCTGATATCTCTTCACACTCGAAGTGATTTTCCATGCCTTCAATCCATTGCATCACAAGCTTTGTATCCATCCTGCTAGTCATTAATGGGGCACCTTCAAGTGCCTTGCCTGTGATAGCCTTCAGGGCTTTAAGAAATTTCTCATCTTGAGTTGGAGGATCAGGTGTAGGTACATCATCATCAATGGTTGTCTCTTTCCCTTTGGCATCTTGCTCCTCCATCCTATCTTTCACCTTATCTACTTTTGCTTGGACATCATCCAAGAGTTGCTCCATTTGCATCAATCTTTCCTGTAGGAGTCTATTAGCTTCCTCCTGATCTTCCACTTTCTTAGCAAGCTCTGCATTAGTCACCATTTTCTACTTGTGTGATGATCCAACTAATTCTTTTGATGGTTGAAACATCCACTATTCACTTCCCAAGCCTTAAGTGCTCTGATACCAATCTGATGGGGAGGCTAGGATAGACTAGCTTAGTCTATGCCCCTGATCCTCTCTAGGATCCAAGTGTTCTTCAGACACCACTGATGGTCTATAGGATTCCTTAATCCTCCAAGGATCCCCTAACCTACCTAACCCACCCACCAAGTTAAACTATCTCATCTACCAACATTACAAGCTTTGTTCTCAGGCTACTATCCCTTACATAGGCTCATAAGGGTCTTTTAGACTTCTAACTCTTTCCCAAACTCCAAAAGTGAATTTTATGAGTTCCAAGATGTTTTTAAGGCATTTGACACCTTTTCAATGCATTGGCTTGATTGGGTCATCACCCGATTTGAGGGTTGCTTTGTATTTTAGGGCTACAAGGAAGAGGCCTAATTAGCCCTCCTTCTAGTTTTATAGGGAATTTGACACCCTTTCCACAAAGAATCACCATCCCTGTTCTAAAGAAAATTTTCTCCTAATGACCCATTCTCAAGGATTTTTTGGGTCTTGGGCTTCCAACAGGCCGTACAGTACCTTTGGCAAATTTGAGGGTTTTAAGGGTTTGGGGGACTCTTCACTATCCTGGTCTTCAACAGTACCTTTCCAAAGCTCTCCAAACCTTCTCCTTATCAAAATTGAGCCTTCATACAACCTTCTTGACTCCCTCCAAAGGTCATGCTTTGAAACTCCTCCTACTGTCTGCTAGAGCTCTTGCACTGCTGCTTGCTCCTAGCCAAGCTCTACTAAACTCACCTAGGGCTTTGTCAAACCTATGTTTGCACTTGTTTGCTGGGCCCCTGCTTTCATAGTGTTATAAGTTAGGGTCTATATTCTTAGATTCCATGGTCCCATAGTGTGTCTATGGTGGAATCAAGATCTACAGCCCCATATGTACAAAGCTCTCCAAAATTGGCAGAGCACTAAACAAGTGAAAAAACTCAACTAAAATGCACACCAAAACTTCTAATAATTAATATAATACACACATGTGAAGGATAAACACACAAAAAACAAATTCTCACACAAAAATACACTCCAAACTGCAAAGATTCACATAATAACAGTCTAAAATAGTGACTATTTCACACCAGCAGCGTTCAGACTGGCCTCTTCCGTACAGAACCATACAATATGTTCTCCAACCCTTGCATTAGGATTTTTCAAGAATTATAAGGAATTATCCTCGGTATGTGTGTGATGTTAGGGCTTCTTAGCTGCTGAGGTTAGATTAGGTTATCTCAATGAAAAAGTTGCTTAGCAACTTTTAAAAGTTGCTGACAACTTTTAAGCAACTTTTGTTGCCTAAAACAACCTTGCCTCCATTCTTCAATGACCTCTAATGAAAGCCTCCTAAATCAATCACATGTGCTCAAATTCAACCAAACTAACCTAAGACTCCAAACCTCCTATCAAATCACTGATTTCAAGATGACAACATTCCTTAAATCAATGTGCCATTTACATAGGAAAGACCATCTGAACTTCTAGGACCTAGACTAGGCCTAGACACTCACAAAATGAGCTTAAAGCTCTTATTCTAATTACATAATTCATGCAAGAAGTTCACACAACAAAAAATAGAAGGTGGGAGCCCTTAGAAGGGTGCTCCTGCACCATCTGCCTATATTGTAATAATCATCTCCTAAGAGGGCTAGAACTCCTAACATGATATAACTCCTAACAAGGTTTCAAGATTCATAGTGCATAATTTATTGGGTACCATCCCCACCAGGGTTTTTCCCTTAATAGGATTTCCATGAAATCAAATATGGTGTTATGAATTATTCTATGTTTATCTTTGTTGCATGGTTGTTAATTTTTTGTTATATCTTTATATTTTGCTTAAGGAAGATAAAGAAATTGAAGAATTCTACCAGTATTGTAACACTGATTCACCCCCCCCAGTGTTGCCAAATCCTAACAACATAAGGGATAATATGTAATCATAAGCATGAACAAGGGAACAATCCCCATAAGCACATATACCATCAAGAAAATAAAGTGCTTCATGTACTGTCAAGATAATTGTATCAAGAAACAAAGTGGCCACCATATAGAGCATGAATGCTCTCATGCTCCATCATGCCAATATACAAAGAGATGTCACCCTATTTTTTCTAAAAAAGCATAAGACCTACTTTAGTTGATATTCCAAATATAAACACTCAATAGAGAGGTATTAATATATTTTAATAACTACCTAGAAATATTATCCATAACTAAAATGACACCCACAAAAAGTGATAACACATCAAACTATCCATACATAGAATGTATATGAGTCATAACAAGTGAATCTCATATGACCAACACATACAATACATAACATGTAATCATAAGCTCTAAGTTCTAAACCTATCAATGAGTAACATATACATCTTGGAACTCTCACTGCATGGGTAATGAAAATCTAATAATGATGAAATCATATCAATTCTACTAATAGTATTACATACAAGATGTAATATGTTGGAATATGTTTGTCATTAATGTCAAGTGGTAAGGGTGATTGTTTGTACTTTGTTATTTGTTTGAACAAATTTGAATGTAATTTTGATTCAAGAGGTGATAAGGTAGAGACTTTTGATAAAGATGTCTTCCCATTGATAAGAGTAATAACTTGTTCAATATTGCATTATGTACTGATACTAAGATAGACATAACTATCAAAGTGTAGATGAGTTTAACAGTGAAGAAATTTTGTGTGAGCAGTATAGTTAAAGTTATAAGTTATTTATAGACTAGATACATGGAAAGATGCATTGCATATGTTATTAATATGTTTTCTTGAATCTCTAATGCATAATAGATAGTTGGGGCTTGATGTCAAAGACTTTCCAATATAAAGGTTTGATTCTTCATGGTGACAGGAGTAGAACAACAAGTGACAAGAATATAATGGTAAGCGATAGGAACTTTAAGTAATCGTAAGTAAACATATAATATCCAATGATAATGACATTAGTCATTAAAATTATAACTAATACTATGTTTATGGTTGATATTCTATCCTCAACATATGTGGGAATGAGAATCAATTTTCAAATGTTAATTGATATCTCTAGTTACAAGTCTTGTGTATGAAAAAATGACTTGTCTCTATTAACTGGTTTTTTGAGATACGATGGTTTTGTTAATAAAAAGAAAATATGAAATAGTATTCCAGTGCATGGGATCAATTTGATGAAATTAAGGATTGAAAAATAAAAGTTTTGGTTTTGGTTAGAGTGTGTAATTGTTCTTATAGTGATGGTTTGAAAAAACAAATAAAATCCTTAAAATAAATAGTTTTATTCCACTACAGTTCTCACAATAGCTTGCATGGACTAATAACAACACCATGCGAATAAACAATAGTAATACCACGACACTCAAAACACATATTGTTTGAAACTATTTATTTGGAAACCACGCATCACACAATAAAATATGTTTAAAAGCACCATGCGAATAAAAATAATTATACCATGGTATACACAACATTTTGTGTTTGGAACCGCTTATTTGGCTATGATACTTAAAGGATAACGTAGCCAAAACAAAGAATGTTGTGAGATATTCTCAAAGAAAATTATTTGTTGTTTTGTTCTGTTAAATTAAATTAAAAATTCTATAGTGATCTACAAAAGAAGATATGTATTGTGGCATTCAAAAAGACATTTTTTTGTTTGAAACTATTTATTTGGAAAATTGTTTTGTGTGAGATTCGAGAAGCCAAACATATATTATTTTGTTCCAATACATTTATTAACAAATTCTTTGGTGAAACAAAAATAAGATGGTTTTCTATGATTAAACAAAATACATTATGGTTAATAACAATTTATAAACAAGCATTCAACAAAACATGAAATAGTTAATAGCTTGCATAGGCTAATAACAATACATAGTTTTCAAAACCTGCATAGTTTTGTTCTTCTATTTTATTAACAAATGATCGATTGATACAAAATGGCATATGTTTTCTATCAAACAATACAACATTTCCATAAAACAAAATATGTTTGACAACACCATGTGAATAAAAAATAATTATACTATGGTCCGCAACACATTTCATGTTTGTAAGCGCTTATTTGGCTATGACGCTTAAAGGATAATGTAGCCAAAACAAAGATTGTTGTGAAAGCTTCCTCAAGCAAAACATTATGTGTTTTATTCCGAAAAATTAATCTAAAAATTCTATAGTGATACAAAATAAAGTATGTATTATGTCATTCAACAAAACATTAAATGGTTAATAGCCTTCATGGGCTAATAACAACACCATGCAAATAAAAAATAGTAATATCACGACACTCAAAACACATATTGTTTAAAACTATTTATTTGGCAACCATGCATCACACAACAACATACATTTAAAAGCACTATGCAAATAAAAAATAATTATACTATTGTATGCAAAACATTACATGTTTGTAAGCACTTATTTGGCTTTGATGCTTAAAGGTTTCACATAATTTCTATTCAGATTTTACGTATACTATAATGACATCAAATTAAGACGGATGTTTGTGTTTTCTATATATGCAAATATTTCCACTCTCATTATTATATCATATCATCTATACAGGGTTCCATTCAAAAGCATTTTATCATTTTCATGGTTTAGAATGAAGATTCTATGGTTTTAATGCTTTGATTCTTATACTGGCGAGGATGATAATTTTTCCCAAAAAGTTTGTCTACAAGGCATCCAACAACCTGGAGATGTTGCAGTGATTCATGTTGGATATGTATTGTGTCATTTAACAAAACATTATTTGTTTGAAACTATTTATTTGGATACCAAAATAATATTTGTTTAAAACTCTTTATTTTGGCAACGAAGCTTCAAGATTTGTGTAGACAAAACAAATCATGTTAAGATGAATTCCGGCTTCAAATCATGCATAGTTTTCTTTCGCTATATTTATTAAAAATGATCGATTGATACAAAATGGCATATGTTTTATATCAAAATTAAATCAATTTGATTTTATTCATTAATTATAAGCCAAAAATGTCTATGAAATAGTATAAATTTCTCCTCATATCACAAGTTTACAAAAGCACATCAAAAATTCGAGACCTACATAGAGTGTACAAAAATCAATTTTAGAAATCAACCAAATTTCTTCTCATATCACAAGTTTACAGATGCACATCACACAAGTTTACAGAAACACATCCAAAAATTGAGACCTACATTGAGTGTACCAAAAAAAGCCTCAATATTCACTCAAACAGAAATAGAAATGATATTTTTCAATATTTTTTTCTTTAATTAAGAAGTTAAATTTTTTTTCTTAAGCACCTATTTGGCTATGGCACTTAAAGGATAACTTAATCAAAACAAAAAATGTTGTGAAAGCTTCCCGAAGAAAAACATTAAATTTTTTGATCTGATAAATTAATTTACAAATTCTATAGCGATACAAAAGAACATATGTATTGTGTCATTCAAATAAAAAATGAAATGGTTAATAGCCTGCATGGACTAATATCAACACCACACGAATAGAAAAAGTAATAGCACAACACTCTATTAGATAACTGAGGGGGGGAGGGGGGAAAATCAGTTAATACAAGTTATCCTACAATCCCAGAAACTTCCAGATGTACATATAAAAACTTTTCAATCAATTAATCAAATCGGTGAGCTATCAACAATAACTTTCTCTTCCTTTACCGATTGTTAGTATAAACAATCTTGTGTTTACCGATTAGACTAATTATAAAATGTGTAAAGTAAAATATCAATCTAATCACATCAAATACACATAGAACAAAGATTTTAACATGGAAACCCTATTAGGGGAAAAACCACCTAGGATCGGAAACCCAAAATATTTCACTCTTTTGAAGTGAGATCTGTTAGGAGCCAACCCTATTAAAGGTTACAAAACACATTGTGAGGTGTGACCTAGTTAGAGGATTTATCACTAGTAGTTCACCCTTGACCAACATTCACTATGGGGTCAACAAGAAAATCAACAACATTCATTGAATGTCATATTGAAATACAAACAAGATTGTTAAGTCCATTCGGTTAAGAGATTTTGTTGTAACAATGGTTAAACGGATACAATAATGATCTGATTCAAATACAACTAATATTTATAGATTTTCAGATCTATGCTAATCTCAAAATACCTCGTCTGATCAATATGCAATTTAGTCCTTCATATCCTACAACTTCATTCAACTTATTCCACTCGGTGAATAATTCTTTGTCACTCGGCAATGCTTGCAGCTCTTCTCGGTTATGTCTGTAACTAGTTTGATCAGTGGTGCATGAAAATAGTCCTTCTACACAAATTCTCCTACAGAGTCAATTATCCCAGACTTAATAATGAATCTCATGTCTCTTTAAATAGATGTCATAAACCATTTTCTTATCATCCATTAGATTTTGCCTCTTAATCTCCATCATTCCTTTTGCCGCTTCAAGCTTCCTCGATAGTTATGTCTATAACACATTTCATCCTTCTCCATTTGATCAATCTTCAATTTTGTTAGTTGTTAGATCATCATAAAAACTCTATCATCTACCTCAGAATCATAAGCAACCTTCCAACTCATCAATTCAGTCAGTTGTTATAAAATTTATTATTTCCCTCACTCAGTTAATACTAGAATGTGTCGGTGAATACTAACTCAATTAATACTGTACTCGGTATACACTACACTAGCTTGGTGTATACTAAAACCTTCAATTACCGACCACATAAACTTGTTCAGATCCGATCTTCAATAAATAACAAATTCACGTAATACAATCAAGTCAACAATATGATGCCATACTATCTATCAACTTTCTATTATGGAGAGAGATCGAGTGGGAGGAGGAGAGGGGTTTTTTTTTTTCAAATTTGAGCATGGGCAGGAAACTAGGAGATGGAGGGTTTACTGCAGGATTTGCAATAGGGGATGTGGGAATTGCTATAGATTTAGTATTAGGGAATGTGGAAAAGGCAAGTGGGTCACCTCTGGCTTTGTCCATTAAGGACTTTTGTCCCTCCAAGGGGTCAGAGATGGAAAAAATCATTAGTTTTAAGGTTGGAGAAAGGCTTAAGACTTCCACCTTGGAGCCTCATGGAGGCAGGCTGAGTGGTTTCTCTTCGCTTAATAATAAAGGGAAATAGTTGGGTTTATTTGGTGTTAAGCCTTTTGGGAAATCTTCATTCCCTGAAGTTAATATTATCTCTAACCCAGAAAAAGGAGCTTTTGGTATTTTTATCCCAGACCCACTGGTTGACCATACTATGTTAATAATGGCTTCAACTCTGGTTGGTAAGTTTGTGTGACCTAGACCAAATATTGATCTGGTTAGATCCTTTGCAGATAAGAAGTGGAGACTTAAGGGCCAGGTGGATATAGCAACAATGCCAAAATGATTTTTCTCTTTTGAATTCTCTAATAGGGAAGATCTATCCAAAGTGTTGTGTGGTGGTCCTTGGATGATGGGTAAATCTTCTTTGTCACTACAAAATGGTCAACTAATCTGGACTATAATGATAACTTCTTTGTTGTAGCCCCTATGTGGGCTAGGCTTCCTGGTTTGCCTTTGGAATATTGGCATGAGGATATTTGTGTTGGTCTCGCTGGAGCTTTTGGTGAGCTTCTATCTATAGATCCGATGACTACGACAAGGACTAGACAAGTGTATGCAAAGATTTGTGTGAACATTCAACAATTTGATGATCTTCCAAAAGTCATTACCATAAACTCAAAACTGGGTAAATGGATTCAAGAAGTGTAATACGAATCAACTCCCTTTGCTTGCTTTTTTTGTAAGAAGTCAGGTCATTGGGCGAAACAATGCTCTCAAAAGGAAAAAAATAAGATGTAGGAAAAGTCTACAGGATGAAAGTTTTTAGTGGAAAGAGAAAATATGTCCCATCCCAAAGGGAATAGAGGAAGTTTCCCCTATTCCAATAGCTTCTAAAGAGGTTTGTGCCTAGAAGCCAAATAAACTTCCTTTGGGCTCAAGGTATGTTGAGAACCATTGGAGTCAGCAAGATGTTCTTGCTGGTGAAACTCAAAAGGAAAATGAACAAGAAAAGGAAAAGGTGGTTTTAGAAGAAAGTGTTAATAAGACTACCAATCTTGACTTGAGAAAAAAAGGAGTGGGATATCCTAGGGGAGAAGAGATTGTTATGGAATCAAGGGTGGAAGATTCCTTGAAAGGGTTGGAATCTATTGAGCTTAATTAGGTCATAGAGGAAGGCTAGGGATGTAATATTTTGGATGGGTAGAATCATAGTGGTTCCTTAACCCCAATAGGAAAAAGGTCTTGGGGAAGTCAAGAAAATATGGAAAATCTTGATCTTGATGAAAAGAAGAATCCTTGGATTGAGGTTGGGGAGCTTAAGAAAAAAAATAACTCAGGTAAGAAGGGCTCTCCTCTAGGACCTGCTACCTCAAATGACCAATCCTATTATTTAGGGAAGAAAAGAGATACTATTTCTAAGGGAGGATCTAGTCTTAGAATGATCAAGAAGATTGGTGCTTAGAAGCAAGGAGGAGTCCAGACTAGAGGGAACAAAAAGTAGATGTTGGTACCCCAAAAAGAGAAAGAGGAAGAAAATCAGATATAGAGCCGAGAGACCAAGAAGCAAGATATAACATAGTGGATGGAAAAAAGATGACCATCCCAGAGGTATGCTCTCCAAAACCCTTATGAAGATCATATCATGCAACATTCAAGGACTTAATGGTCCTCACAAGAAAGATGTAGTTAGGAATCTCATTAGGGAATCTAAGCTAGATTTTTTACTTATTCAAGAAACTAAAATGAGGAAAGAAAAATTTGAAAAGATTAAACTATTTAAAAATGGGGGATGCCTTGGTTGTAGCTCAGAAGGAGCCTCAGGGGGTATGGCTATTTTTTGGAACCATGTTAGCTTTAACTATCAGCTTTTGCATGAGGATAATTTTTTTTTAGCAGGCAATGTTTGTAGTCATAAGGAAAAATTTTCTTGGATGCTTATTAATGTCTATGCCCCTAACACTAAGACTGAAAGACTCAAGCTATGGAAGAAATTGCAGGATTTCAAGGAATCTTTTCCTAATAACCTATGGATAATAATGGGGGATTTTAATACTCTCCTAAAAGAGAAGGACAAGGTGGGAGGGAATACTTCCCAAGTGGAAAGAAGGGTTGACTTGATGGACTTTATTAGTAATGAAGGTTTGTTGAATATTGAGTTGGAAGGGATAAATTATACCTGGACAAATCATAGAACTGGTGTCAACCTTATTCAAGTTAAGCTTGACAGGGCTCTCATTTCTCTGGATTGGTTGTCTCAATTTTCTTGCTCTTTGTCTTCTCTTGTTAGAATTGGCTCAAACCACTTCCCTATTTCTTTCTCTGCAAGTCCCTTTAATGGTAAAAGAAATGATCCTTTCAAATTTGAAAAGATGTGGTTAGATCACCCAGATCTTGAGAATAAAATAAGGGAATGATGGAACTTTAAAGTGGATGGTATAGCCATGTTCAAAGTGGTTAAGAAACTCTCAAATGTAAAATCTAAAGTGAGAGAATGGAATAAAGATGTTTTTGGGGATATATTCCATGCTAAGAGTAAAATTATAACAGACCTTAAAGATATTCAGGATGATATCTAAAGAGGTGGTTTGACTAAAGAGCAGAAAATCTAGGAGAATAATCTTCTTGCGGACTATCATAACATTATTTCCAAAGAGGAGACCTTTTGGAGACAGAGATCGAGATCTCTTTGGCTTAATCTGGGAGATAAAAATACTAGATTCTTCCACTTAACAAACCTAAAGCATAAGGCTATCAACAAGATTCATTCTTTATCTTTGGCAAGAGGAATAATTTCTAGAGAGGAGGAAGTCAGAGAAGAAATAAGGGGGTACTTTTCTTCTTTTTTATCTAAGGAAAAAATTCTCATTCTGGAAGATCAAAATAAGCTGTTGGAATTCATCCCTTCTATTTTGGACAAGACACCTAATGATAGTCTTAAATCTATTCCGTTTGATAAGGAGATAAACAAAGCGGTTTTCTCTTTTGAAGGAGAGAAATCTCTAGGTCCTGATGGGTTTCAGATGTTCTTCTTTCATAAAGTTTGGAGCATTACTGGTAAAGATGTATGTTTTTCTGTTAAGGAGTTTTCTGGAATGAAAACTATCCTTAGAGAACTCAACTCCACCTTTATATCCTTTATTCCTAAAAAAACTGGGAGCTAATACTGTTGATGGATTCAAGCCTATAAGTCTCTACAACTCTTTGTATAAGATTTTGTCTAAGGTACTCACCTCTATAATTCTAAAATTTCTGCCTGTGTTAATTTCTCCTCAACATAATGGTTTTGTCCTGAGAAGACAAATTCTAGACTCTATTATTGTTGCTCATGAGAATATCCACTCTCTAGAAGCATCTAAAAAATAAGGTTTCTTAATGAAGTTATATTTGTCTAAAGCTTATGACATAGTTCATTGGGTGTTCTTCTCTAAAATTATCTTGTCTTTTAGTTTTGATAATGGGGTGGTCAGATTGATCATGCAATTGGTTAATTCAATTTCTTATTCTGTCATTGTGAATGGAGGTTCCTCTAACTTCTTCAATCCCTCATGAGGTTTAGGGAAAGGAGATCCTATCTCTCCTATTCTTTTTTCTATAATGACATAGAGTCTTGGAAGATATATAAATAAATTAGTGAATGAAGGGCAGATTAAGGGTCTTGAACCTTCATCTACTAGACTGAAGTGCTCTCATGAACAATTTGTGGATGACACTATTATGATGGGGGAAGCTACGGTCAAGGAATATAGGAATATGAAGAAGGCTTTGATGAACTATACTAATGCTACTAGATACCTCATCAACTGGGAGAAAAGCTCTTTATATTTCAGTAACACTCCAAAGGAAATTTTTTGCTATTATTGGGTGTAAAATAAGATTGCTCCCTGCGTCCTATCTTGGTCTTCCTTTATACCTGAAATTGGATGATTCCTTCTGGAATAATTTATTGGATAGATTTCATCAAAAACTTGCTGGATGGAAAGGGGTAACATTAAGCCAAGCTGGAAAAGTCCAATTACTGAAGGCTACTTTGCAAAACCTTCCTGTGTATGCTCTTAGTCTTTTTAAAATCCCTCAAAAGTATGCTGATTTGATTGAGAAAATTCAAAAAAATAAATTATTTGGTCAAGGGTTGAAGAGAAAAAAAGGCTTAGCCTTATTGCTTGGGATAATTTTTGTAAACCTAAGAGATTTGATGGTCTTGGAATAAGAAGTATCAAAAACATTAATAAGGCTCTGCTGGCTAAACAAATCTGGAGGTTTTTTGAAGAGAAGAAAGAATGGAATTCTATCTTAAAAAGTAAATATCTTTTACTCTCTTTAGAAGACTATTTAAGTAATCAAGAGGATATTCAAGGATCTTAAATTTGGAACAATATCAGTAAAGCTAAGAATCTGGTAAGAAAGGGTGCCAGATGGAAGCTGGGAGATGGTAGGATGATTAAATTCTAGGATGATAAATGGATGCAAGATAGTCCTCTTGATGAGAACCAGGAATGGAGGAATGCTATTTAGGTTTATAGAGATGCTATAGGTGAAATGGTTTCTAACTACTGGGTAAATGAAGAATGGATTGATCTTGGTCTCATTGATGAAAATCTCAAGGTTGTGAATTTGCAACTTTGTTCGTAGTTTATAAGAAATAATGAACAGGATGTTCTAGTGTGGGACCCTGATGCCAGTGGTAAATTTTCTATCTCTTCTGCTTTTGATCTCTTTTTTAAGAAAGAAGATCATCCTTTTTTCTCCCAGGTCTGGAATAATAAACTTATCCCCAAGATTAATATGTTATTTTGGTTTCTTGTTCAAAACAAGATTCTAACTGTGGATAATCTTTGTAAAAGGGGCTTCAATATGCCTAATAGGTTCTTTTTGTGTGTTGATGCTGAAACTAGTAACCATACGATGTTGCACTATTCCTACACTAGAAAAGTCTGGGAAGCCATATTCAATAAGATCCAATTGGACTGGGTTAACCCTCAAAGTATTCAAGATCTTGTTAACCAATGGATTTGGCCCTTCCTTGGTAAAGAGATCAAAATAATATGGAAAATATTTCTCCCTCATTTCACTTGGAGAATATGGAAGGAGAAAAACAATAGAGTGTTTAGAGACAAATACTACTCCTTTGATATTGTGGTTGACCAAGTTTGTAGAAACCTAATGGAAAACTTTAGAATCAATCTTTTGTATGATTCTAAATTCTTGAACAACTCTCAAGAATTTAAAAAAATCCATAATTGGGAATTTTTGGGACAAAAAGCCAAAGATCCCAATCCCAGAGAAAACATAATATGGACAACACCTCTGAATGGATGGTATAAATGAAATTTTGATGGTTTGACCAAAGGTAACCCAAGTAGGGTAGGGGTTGGAGGGTTAGTTAGAGATTGGGCTAGTAATTGTCTGGGAGCTATTGCCGCACCTTTGGGAATTCAAACAAATCATATTGTTGAAGTCAAGGAGGCTCTCCAAGTTGTGATGTTGGCTAAGGAGTTGGGATGTACAAAGCTTTGGCTGGAGGGAGACTCATTAAATATAATAAATTATATAAGATATAATATTGTGGCCTCTTGGACTATAACACATATTATAGAAAAAATCATATCTATTCTTGGTACTTTTCAAGAAGTGTATATTTCCCACATGTATCGGGAAGGAAACAAGATTGTGAATGGGCTTGCTAATGTGGGGCCCCATAATGAAGCCATCATTATATGGAAAGAGGAAATAAATCTTTAAAAAGATATTTTAAGTCTAATCATGTTTGATAGACTTACTCACAAGGAAGGGGTCATAAATAAAATTAGTAATGATGAAGAGGACACTTAAGTTTTTGAGGAGTGCGATTTGGCAGCTAAGGTATGCAAAAATAATGAAAGAGTTAATTACACACGGATTGTGGGTCATTTTATGCCTACTGAAACAAAGAAGCCAATATTATTTTCTTGATTTCACGCTTGAAGTTAAAAAGAGTAAGAAAAAGTTTGCAGAAGACATGGGAGGTGGGTTGAGAAGGGAGGAGCCATAGGATTGTGAAAAGTGGAAGAAAGAAGAGCATTTGGAGAAAGCTCCAGAGAGGAGGGGTCTCACCTTACCTGGAAAGACTTCATGGTTATGACAAGGAAGTTAGAGAGAAGTTTTCTGTTGGATGGCCTAATGGTAGAGTAAATTTGATGGGTAAATCCTTTCCTCTTTCATTGAACCTCATATCTGAGATTACAGGTATGCCAGTAGATGGAATGAAGTTTTATAGGAACAATAAGCATATGGGGTCACATGCTTTAAATCTTTTTCCAAAAGATGAGGAAGAAGAAGCAATGCTGGTTAAGTGCTCAGGGGATTATATGGAAATGGACATGATTAAGATGATTTGGGCCAAAGTTCTAAAAGTTATGATGGAATATTTCACTCTTGATGGGTGTTATATGAAGGTGTATAACTTTCATTTTGTGTTGGTCAACCATTTTAGGTATCAAAAGAAAATATCTTTTCCCTATTACTAGCTAAGCTCTTTGAATAATAGTATATTGGAGAATAGGAAGAAGCCTAGTCACCTGGTGTTGCATGAAGGGTTAATTCTGCTTATTGCAGACTATGCTAGGGATAATATTCTTGATTCTATTCCTAAAATGGTTAAAGGGAATAAGAATAAAGCTAAAATGGAAATTTCTGGGTTTGTTTCTAAGAAGAAAGAAAAGGAAAAAAGTAAGGGTAAGGGAGAGCTTAGAGAGGAAAAAGAAGATGATAACTCCTCTATTTAGGAGAATGAGGAAGGCATGGTGCTAGAGGATAACATGGATGATATTTTTGTGGAAGAAGAAATGGATCCCAAGGCTAAGTATAAGGGCTCAACCTCTAAGGTTAAGAACAAGAGGGAGGAGAATAATCAAAATGATGAAGATTTGGGTGAGGAGGAAGAAGAAAATGAGGTGGAAGTAGAAGTTGATAAGGAAGAGGAGAGGGAAGAAGAGGGTTTAGACAAGAGAGATCTAAGAAGAGTAACAAGGAGAAAAAATGAAGAAAGAGGAAGGGATTCCGTACAGGAAGCCTAAAACAAGGGCTGGGAAAAGATAAGAGAAAAGGCAAAGAGTAGGGAAGGAGAAGGAAAATTCGACTAGCTTTGATGTTGATGATCACATTCTACAGGAGGTTAGGAGTACAACTGGACATGGCATCAACATGGAAAAATGGCTTAGTAAGGAAATGAAGGAAATGGGTCTCAATCTGAAGGCACTGGAAGAAGAAATGGAGTCTCTAAAAGGAAGATTGGAAAATTGCACCAAAGAGGTTTTGATGGAGGTAAATATTATTAACATTGATGATAACCGAATGCTAGAATTTCTACGATTATGGATAAAAAGATGAAGGATATTAATGAAAAAATTATCTATAATGGTTATTGTATTAGAGAAATTTTGAAGCACAGTAATGAGGGCCTCAAGGTCTCTGTTATGAACTTAAAAGATTTGTATGCCTACCTGGAGAGAATTATGCTGGAAAAAACTACCATTATGGTGGTTGATGATGCTAGGGGTAAAGTTCAGTCTTCGGGACTAGGTACCAGAACTAGAAGCAACCTCAAGAGGAAAGTTCCTAAAATTCCTAAGGCACTTACAAGCCTCAAAGAGTCCATTCTAAAAATGGAGGAAATGTAGAAAGAGGCTGAAAAGGCTAGTGAAGCTAAGATGTAACTTGTGCATGCTTTTTGCTAGAAGGTTGCTGGTAGATCTATTGTTGACTATTTTTTTGGCATTTTGAGCTAGTTTATTTTTTGTGTTGTGTGTAGGGTTAGGGTCCTGCCTTTTGTTTCTTTGCAAGTGATCTATGTTTGTATGAACTTTATTGAAAACTTTAAGCTTCTTTTATAAATGGTTTCAGGGCCCATTCAAAACCTTTATTTACCTTAATCACAAATAATATGATACCATAGACTCATCAATAATTTACCCAATTTATACCTTAGCTATATCTTTCACATCCATCTCATCTTCATGTAGATATCTCATTTCTTTACCATTTTTCTTCTTCAAATGTTGTAACTATCATGATAGGTACAATCAAGACTAGTTGACATCAATGACAGAACATTGACTGATTTAATTGTCTTACATACCACTTTAGTAGCTCGGTGATCTCTAATCACTATCTTTCACTTGTCCATTCATTCCACCAATGTATTCAATTAGTTGTAGGTTATCAATCTATCAATATCTCCCTTTGGCATTGATGGCAACACAATATGAAATATGCCATAAAATACCAAACATCTGTTCTACAACTCTATAGATAAATGTTGTAGCTTGGTAAGCTCTCCCTAGCTTGTACATTTAATATGTTTAATCACTACACAACATTTCATGCAGACTCTCCCTACAGATTTGATCTTCTTCTTCCTATAATTCTTCTCTTGATTTCTCTCACTTTGATGATTCTTCTTTCCCACTGGATAAATATTTCATTAACTCATTCTCTCCCTTTGAAAATAATGCCAAAAAGAATAAACAACTCTATATAGCCAAACTATTATCTCTGGTGTTCAGTTTAGATCAAGTACCTTCATGTACCAATAGGTAGTGTTCTTTGCTCAAGCTTTCACAACCTTAGGAAACCTAAAGTGTGAATAATATGCATCAACATCATTTGATATTCTGATAAAGTATAGGCTAATGCAACCTCTTGATCACCTTAGTGACCAATAGATAGGGGACTGACCCCTTGTCTAGTCCTCAAGTACTCAAATGTATCCTTAGGCAAAGGTTTAGTAAATATGTCTGCAAGTTGTTCTTTTGATTTCACATACTCCAGTTTCACTTGCTTTTCTTGTACTTGTTCCCTCGAGTAGTGATACTTAATAGATATGTGCTTTGTCTTTGCATGCATTACTAGATTCTTTGAAATATTTAGAGCACTTATGTTGTCATAATATATTATCACTGGATCAGTGATCTCTTCATTCATCCCTTTCAAAAGTTGTTTTATCCATGAAATGTTTGAATAATTAGCAAAAACAACAACATATTCTGCTTTGATAGTAGACTGGGAAATACATGCTTTTTTTTTGCTTATCCAAGTAACTAATCTTTCTCCCAAAAATAATGCTCCACCGGTAGTACTCTTCCGATTATCTATATTTCCAGTCCAATTTGCATCAGTGTAAACCTATATTTCAAAATTGCCCTCTTTCTTGTACCATAAATCATAATTCTCAGTGTTCTTCAAGTATCTCAGTATCCTCTTAACAACATTCATACATGATTCCTTAGGATTAGCAAAAAATCTTGCTATGATCACAATAGCATGTGCAATATTCGGTCTACTATGCACAACATACATTAGTTTTCCACTCATTGATCTGCATTGTATTTGATTTACCTCGGTTGATTGATCATCTTTTGTCAATTTGCATCCTATGACCATCAGTGTGCCAATTGGTTTTGAGTCTTCCATTCCAAAAGTCTTCAACACTTCTTTGATGACTTTTATTATGTTATGAATATCCCTTCATTTTGTTATAATATTTGCAAACCAATAAAAAATTTAATCTTTCCAAACATTGACATTTCAAATTCCTTCTTCATTTCATCAACAAATGATTTGCATAGATTATCATTTCTTCCAAATATGATATCATCAACAAAAATTTCAGCAATAAGAATCTTGTCATCAATTCCATCTTTCAAATATAAATTGCTATTGTCACTTGTTCTAAAAAATCCAATACTAATAAGATATGAATGTAGTCTTTCATACCATACTCTCAGTGCTTATTTCAATCCATACAGTTCTTTGTGTAACTTACATACCATGTTTTTTTGATTTTGATCAACAAATCCTTTAGGTTGTTCTATGTATACCTCTTCCTCAAGTATCCCATTCAAAAATGTAGATTTAACATCCATTTGATATACTTTAAATCCTTTGTAGGCAGCATATGCAAGTAGTATTCTAACTCCTTCAATACTTGCCACTGGTGCAAAAGTTTCACCATAAGCAATTCTTTCTTCTTGTGCATACCCTTTGCATACAAGTCTTGCTTTGTTCCTAGTGACTTCACCATTCTCATTCAACTTGTTTTTGAATATCCATTTGGTTCCAATAACATTTTTATCACTTGGTCTTGATACCAATGTCCATGTTTTGTTCTTCAGTATTTGCTCAATTTCCTCATTCATTGCTTTAATCCATTCATCATTCTCAAGTGCATCTCTAACATTTTTAGGTTCAAATTCACAAACTAAACATGTAGTGTTTCTCAACTTACTTCATGTCATCATGTCAGCTTTCTTTTCACCAATAATATGATTCTATGGATGGTGTCTTCTCACAAATTTTTCTAACACTTGTTCTCTTCTTTGTTCATCAGTCAGTGTAGGTTCAAGTTCTTCTTCGGTAACAATTTCTTGATTCTTGGTGTCTATAGGCTGATGCTTGGTGCTTTATCCTAATGCTCGGTAGCTTCAACCTATTTCTCAGGTTGAATTTTAGGTAGCTCAATGAATGAATATCTACCATAGTCTTCTGGTTCTTTTTTACTTTCTTCATCATTTTTCTTAGCAAATTCATCAACTCTCACATTTGCACTTTCAATCATTTTGTTAGAAACCTTATTCAAACATTTGTAAGCTTTTCTCTTGGTAGAGTATCCTAAGAATATTCCTTCATCACCCTTAGAATCAAATTTTCCATTTATATCATCTTTCATAATGTAACATCTACTTCCAAATATTTTGAAATAACTTACATTCGGTGTGTACCCATACCATAACTCATAAGGTTTCTTGTTTGAATCTTTCTTCAGTTGTACTCGGTTTAATGTGTATACTGCAGTGCAAATAACTTCTCTCCAATACATTTGTGCAACATCTTTGTCAATCATCAATTTTCTAGCATAATCAACTATGGATCTATTCCTCCTTTCAGTAATCCCATTCTGCTGTGATATTCTAGGTGCAAAAACCTGTCTCTTAATTCCATGCTCATTATAAAAGTTAGTGAATTCATCAGAAATAAACTCACCTCCTCTATCAGATCTTAAGAATTTTAACTCTTTTCCACTTTAGCTTTATACCATTTAAACATCTTGAAGGCTTTAATTTTTTCTTTCAAAAACATAACTATCATCATCCTAGAGTAGTCATCAACAATAAAACAAAGTATCTATCACCATAATAACTATGAGTTCTCCTAGGACCACATAAGTCGATGTGAACCAACTCCAAAATAGATTTAGATGAATAGGTCTTGCTCTTAAAAATAGATTTTGATATTTTTCCCATTTGACATTATTTACACATGACATGGTCAGGTTTAGATAAGCTTGGTAAGCCTCTAACTTTTATTTTCTTACTGATCTTAACCATGTTGTAAAAATTCACATGACCTAACCTTTTGTTCCATAATCACACATCTTCATTTCTAGCCAACAAACAAGAAGTTTCAACATTGTCAAGATAAAATAGATATCGACCAACTTTCCAGTCTCATCATAGATTTTCACCTTTCTTCTTTCAAATGCAACTCAATGACCTGAGTTATTCAATTGTGCTACACTCAACAAGTTATAATTAAGTCCTTTCACCCAATATGCATTCTCACATCTAATCTTATTGTTCAACAAGATAGATCCTTTTCCTTTTACTAGACAAGGTGTATCATTTCCCATTTTAACTAATCCTCCATTATAATGCTCAAGGTATTCAAATTTGTCTTCATCACTAGCCATATGATGTGTAGATCCACTATCAATAATCCATGTATCATTCTTGCTAACTTTATAAATAAGTGTTGTTTCTACATACCTTTCTTCTTCTTCTGAAGCTTCTTTCAAAGCTACGAATACAACCTCAATGTCTTCATCGGTGTCGGTGTCAGGTTCATCATCATCTTCAATAAGATAACAAACCTTCTTGATTTTGTCTTTATAGTCTCAGTTGCCTCTTCTATCATACCGTTGGTTACCTCTGTGATCTCGGTTATATCTTCTATCAAACTTTCTATCACCTGATGGTTCTATGTCTTTTTCATCATCATTTTGGTTAGGACACCTAGCTGCAATGTGACCAATCTCTTTATAGTTAAAACATACCAAAGATAATTTCCCTTTGTATCTTCCTTTACCTTTTTGCAGTCTCCTAGACATTAATGCTTCAAGTTCATCAAGTTCATCCTCATCACTGTCACTGTCACTTTCATTTCTTATCATATGCTTACTACTAGATTTACCAATTTTCAAGGACAACATAAATGCAGATTCAATTGTTGGAACAATATTATTATCATAGTTATTCAAATCAAAAGTATAGTCAATTTACCGATTAGGCTATCAAGTGTAAGAACATTACCCGATGTAGATCTCATTTCATGGATTGTAGAGATTCTAATAGCATAGACATGCAGCAAGGTTCTAAGAATTTTACTCACAACAATGTCTTCATTAATAACACCTCTTGCTCCTTTGATAGCATTGACAATCTCCTTAATTTTGTTACTGTACTGTGAAATGTTTTCTCCTTCTTTCATCTTCATATCATCAAACTTTCCTCTTTAATTAAGACTCTCAACTCTTTCTTTCATCACATTCACATCTCCTCCATGAACTAGTGTAAGTTTGTCCCACATTGCTTTGGTTGTAGTGTGTGTCTTAATATCTTCAAATTCAGTATCTGATAAGGTGGAAGTAATCTCTACCATTTCCATATTATGTTCATGTCTATTTGTCAACTGATCAAAAGTCAAAGGTCCAATAGTCAGTTTTATGTAACCATTGTCCAAGTAAAATACTACAGATTCTCTAATTTTCTAGATAAGTGCAACCTAATTCTACTTTGCTATGTGGAGAAGTTTTCTTTATTCAGCTTTGGCACCTCTCTCTTATACATCTTGTGATCTTTAGCTCAAGTCTTTTAAACTTTCCTTCCAAGAAACCAATGGAACTATGATACCAATTGTTATATAACTGAGAAGGGGGGTGAATCAATTAATACCAATTATCCTACAATACCAAAAACTCCCAGATGTACATATAAAAACTTTTCAATCAATTTATCAACTAGGTAAGCTATCAACAATAACTTTCTCTTCCTTTACTGATTGTTAGTATAAACAATACTGTATTTACCAATCAAATTAATTATGAAATATGTAAAGTAAAATATCAATCCAATCACATCAAATACACATAACACAAAATTTTTAATGTGGAAACCCTGTTAGAGGAAAAACCACCTGGGACTGGTAACCCAAAATAATTCACTCTTCTAAAGTGAGCTTGGTTAGGAGCCAACCCTATTAAAGGTTACAAAACACATTGTGAGGTGTGACTTGGTTAGAGGATTTATCACTAACAATTCTCCCTTGACCAACACTCACTATGGGGTCATCAAGAAAACCAATAACATTCATTGAATGTCATATTGAAATAGAAACAAGATTGTTAAGTCCACTCGGTTAAGAGATTTTTCTATAACATTGGTTAAACTGATACAATAATGATTTGAATCAAATACAACTAATATTTGTAGATTTTTAGATCCATGCTAAGCTCAAAATACCTCCTCTGATCAATATATAATTCAATCCTTCATATCCTCTAACTTCATTCAACTTATTCCACACGGTGAATAATTCTCTGTCACTCGGTAATGCCTGCAGTTTTGCTCAGTTATGTCTGTAACCAGTTTGATCAGTAATGTATGAAAATAGTCCTTCCATGTGAATTCTCCTATAGAGTCAATTATCCCAGACTCAATAATGAATCTCATGTCTCTTTACATATACGCCATAAACTATTTTCTTCTAATCCATTAGATTTTGCCTCTTAATCTCCATCATTCCTTTTGCCACTTCAAACTTCCTTAGCAGTTGTGTCTATAACACATTTCATCCTTTTCCATTTGATCAATCTTGAATTTTGTCAGCCGTTAGATCATCATAACAAACTCTATCATCTACCTTATAATCATAAACAATCTTCCAGCTCATCAATTTACTCGGTTGTTGTAAAATTTATTATTTCCTTCACTCGGTCAATACAAGAATGTGTTGATGAATACTAACTCAGTTAATACTGTACTCGGTATACACTACAATGGTTCGGTGTATACTGGAATCTTCAATTATTGACCACATAAACTTGTTCAGTTCTGAGCTTCAATACATAAAAAATTCATGTAATACAATCAAGTCAACAATATGATGCCATAGAATCATCAATAAGTTACCCAATGTATACCTTAGCATAGATATCTTTCACATCCATCTCATCTTCATGTAGATATCTCATTTCTTTACCATTTTTCTTCTTCAAATGTTGTAACTATCATGATAAGTACAATCAAGACTAGTTGACATCAATGACAAAATATTGACTGATTTAATTGTCTTACATACCACTTTAGTAGCTTGGTGATATCTAATCATTGTCTTTCACTTATCCACTCGTTCCATCAATGTATTCAATTAGTTGTAGATTATCAATCTATCACACTGAAAACACATATTGTTTGAAACTATTTATTTGGAAACCATGCATCACACAACAAAACATGTTTAAAAGCATGATGTGAATTAAAAATAATTATACCGTGGTATGCAAAACATCTCGTGTTTAGAACCGCTTATTTGGCTATAATGCTTAATGTCTAACATAGCCAAAAGAACAAATGTTGGGAGATCTTCCTGAAGCAAAACATTAAGTGTGTTGTTCTGAAACATTAATTTACAAATTCTATAGCGATACAAAATAAGGTATGTATTGTGTCATTCAACAAAACATTGTTTGTTTGAAACTATTTATTTGGTAGCCAAAATAATATTTGTGTAAAATTATTTATTTTGGCAACAAAACTTCAAGACTTGTGTGAAAAATAAATCATGTTAAAATGAATTCCGGCTTCAAAACATTATAGTTTTGTTCCGCTATATTTATTAAAAATGATCGATCGATACAAAAATGGCATATGTTTTGTATCAAACAATACAACCTTCCAATAAAACAAAATACGTTTAACAACAACATGCGAATAAAAAATAATTATACTATGGTACACAAAACATATCGTGTTTGTAAGCGTTTATTAGTCCTTGCCTTATATAAGGTAGGGAACTAATGTTTTTGTTTGACCCTCCTATTTCTTTTTTTTTTGTTGCAAAAGTACCATCATATTTTTAAAGTTGTGAGCTGTTTATTTTTTTAATTCATTTATCAGAATGAAAATATTTTTTTGTGATTGGTGGAAGGCTATTTTACTGGGCATATATCCTATTTTTTCCAATTGAAAATTGTAGAAAAAATGTAAAGGATAAGACTGTAATTAATATTCTTATCAAAATTTATTTGATATTTTCTAGAAAATTTCCCACATATCAATATGTGTCAAAGGGAAATGAATACAAACGCTTGAAAAAATCAGAGAAAACGGTCATCATATATAAAAAATAGAGTTACCTATTATATCAAATTGCTAGTTGCGCCTTGCTATCCACTTTTATTAAAAAAATGAAGAGATGTGACTGGCATAGGCTACAGTGCAAACCTTAAAATATAAATGACCGACGGATCACTGATTAAAAAAATTCAGATTCCTTCAATTCAAAAAGTGTAGGATGCTTCAGTCTTCACAACAGAGTAAGAAATTACAAGGATTCTTTTTTCTGAGATGGATTGTGTGCAGAAAAATATCATTTGTATTTTCAGCTTGGGTTATTTGGCTGCAACCTGTCTATAGTATGTGGACTTTCCTATAGAATACCAAGTTCTTTCACATACCACTTATCACGGTGAGCATGATGTGGCATGGCTATGACCCTACTTGGTCTAGGCAAAAAAAGTATCTCCTATTCGACAGTCATAACTGGTAGATAAGTTTGTAGCCATGGTTTCTCCATGGTTAAGTTTTTGTAGGCTTGGAGAATTCTAGAATATTGGAGAGATTTATTTTTCTAATTTTTTGTATGGAGAAATTATTTTTACCCTTGGAAAAAATGCAACTAACCAATCAAAAAATAGGAAATACTGACTCAAAATTAACTAAAAAATAAACTGATTTTTTTAACTTTAGAAACTCATTGATTTTGATTGTGAAAATTAATTGTGACCTCAACTTAAAACATTAGTTCCCTACCTATGCATAGGCAGGGACTAATAATTCAACTATGGTACGCAAAACATTTCATGTTTGTAAGTGCTTATATGGCTATGACGCTTAAAGGATAACATTTAAAACTCTTTATTTTGGCAACAAATCTTAAAGTTTTGTGTGGACAAAACAAATCATGTTAAGATGAATTATAGCTTCAAAACATGCATAGTTTTGTTCTGCTATATTTATTAAAAATGATCGATCGATACAAAATGGCATATGTTTTATATCAAAATTAAATCAATTTGATTTTTTCATCAATTATAAGCCAAAAATATCTCTGAAATAGTATAAATTTCTACTCATACCACAAGTTTACAGAAGCACATCCAAAATTTGATACCTACATTAAGTGTACATAAATCAACCAAATTTCTTCTCATATCACAAGTTTACAGATGCACATTCAAAAATCGAGACCTGTATTGTGTGTACCAAAAAAAGCCTCAATATTCACTCAAACAGAAACAATAATGATATTTTTCAACATTTTTTTCTTTAATTAAGAAGTTAATTTTTTTTCTTAAGCACCTAGTTGGCTATGATGCTTAAAGGATAACATAATCAAAACAAAAATGTTTTGAGAGCTTCTAGAAGTAAAACATTAGATATTTTGATCTGATAAATTCATTTACAAATTCTATAGCGATATAAAAGAACATATGTATTGTGTCATGCACACAAAACATGAAATGGTTAATAGCTTGCACATACTAATACCAACACCATGCGAATAAAAAAAGTAATATCACGACACTCAAAACATATATTATTTGAAACTATTTATTTGGCAACCATGCATCACACAACAAAATACGTTTTAATTTACAAATTCTATAGCAATACAAAATAAGGTATGTATTGTGTCATTCAAGAACATATTGTTTGTTTAAAACTATTTATTTGGCAGCCAAAACAATATTTGTGTAAAACTATTTATTTTGGCAATGAAACTTCAAGAATTGTGTAGACAAAACAAATTATGTTAAAATGAATTCCGGCTTCAAAACATGTATAGTCTTGTTCCGCTATATTTATTAAAAATAATTGGTCAATACAAAATAGCATATGTTTTGAATCAAAAAATACAACCTTCCCATAAAAACAAACTACGTTTAACAACAACATGCAAATTAAAATAATTATACTATGGTACACAAAACATATCGCCTTTGTAAGCACTTATTTGGCTATAACGCCTAAAGGATGACACATAGTTTTGTTCTGCTATATTTATTAACAAATAGTTTTGCTCCGCTACAGTGCTCACAATAGCCTATATGGACTAATAACAACACCATGCAAATAAAAAATAGTAATACCACGACACTCAAAACACATATTATTTGAAACTATTTATTTGACAACCACGCATCACACAACAAAATACGTTTAAAAGCACCATGTGAATAAAAATAATTATACCATAGTACGCAAAACATTTCGTGTTTGTAACCGCTTATTTGACTATGACACCTAAAGGATAAAATAGCCAAAACAAAGAATCTTGTGAGATATTCTTGAAGCAAAATATTTGATGTTTTGTGCCGATAAATTAATTTACAAATTCTATAGTGATACAAAAGAAGATATGTATTGTAGCATTCAAAAAGACATTTTTTGTTTGAAACTATTTATTTGGTAAATTGTTTTGTGCGAGCTGATTCGAGAAGCAAAATGTATATTGTTTTGTTCCAATACATTTATTAACAAATTCTTTGGCGAAACAAAAGGTGAAGGGTTTTCTATGATTAAACAAAACACATTATGGTTAATAACAATTTATAGACAAGGCATGGACTAATAATACTTTGAAAACTAAAACAATATTTGTTTAAAACTCTTCATTTTGACAATGAAGCTTCAAGACTTGTGTGGACAAAACAAATCATTTTATGATGAATTTCACCTTCAAAACCTGCATAGTTGTGATCTACTATTTTTTATTAACATATAGTTGATCGATAAAAAATGGCATATGTTTTGTAGCAAACAATACAAGCTTTCCATAAAACAAAATAGATTTCACAACACCATGCGAATAAAATATAATTATGCTATGGTATGTAAAACATTTCGTGTTTGTAAGCGCTTATTTGGCTATGACGTTTAAAAGATAACGTAGCCAAAACAAAGAATGTATTGTGTCATTCAATAAAACATGAAATGGTTAATAGCTTGCATGGGCTAGTAACAATACATACTTAAATCAAAACATGCATAGTTTTGTTCTGCTATTTTATTAACAAATGATCGATCGATACAAAATGGCATATGTTTTCTATAAAACAATACAACATTTCCATAAAACAAAATACATTTAACAACACCATACGAATAAAAAATAATTATACTATGGTACGCAACACATTTCATGTTTGTAAGTGCTTATTTGGATATTTGGCTATGATGCTTAAAGGATAACATAGCCAAAATGAAGATTATTGTGAAAGCTTCCCGAAACAAAACATTATGTGATTTGTTCTGATAAATAAATCTATAAATTCTATAGCGATACAAAAGAAAGTATGTAATATGTCATTCAAAAAAACATTAAATGGTTAATAGCCTTAATGGACTAATAAGAAGACCATGCGAATAAAAAATAGTATTATCACGACACTCAAAACACATATTGTTTGAAACTATTTATTTGGAAACCATGCATCACACAACACCATACGTTTAAAAGCACTATGCAAATAAAAAATAATTATACTATCGTACGTAAAACATTAAGTGTTTGTAAGCTCTTATTTGGCTATGATGCTTAAATGTTTCACATAATTTTTGTTCAAATTTCACGTATACTATAATGGAAACAAATTAAGATGGATGTTTGTGTTTTCTATATATACATATATTTCCACTATCATTATTTTTATATCATATCATCTATACAGGGTTCCATTCAAAAGCATTTTATCATTTTCATGGTTTAGAATGAAAAATCTATGGTTTTAATGCTTTGAATCTTGTAGTGGCAAGGATGAGAATTTTTCTAGAACTTTTTGTCTACAAGGCATCCAACAACCTAGAGATGTTGTAGAGATTCATGTTGGATATGTATTGTGTCAGTTAACAAAACATTATTTGTTTGAAACTATATATTTGGATACCAAAATAATATTTGTATAAAAATCTTTATTTTGGCAACGAAGCTTCAAGACTTGTATGGACAAAAAAAATCATGTTAAGATGAATTACGGCTTCAAAACATGCATAGTCTTCTTCTTCTATATTTATTAAAAATGATCGATCGATACAAAATAGCATATGTTTTATATCAAAATTAAATCAAATCAATTTTCTTCATCAATTATAAGCCAAAAACGTCTATGAAATAGTATAAATTTATCCTTGTATCACAAGTTTACAAAAGCACATCAGAAATTCAAGACCTGCATAGAGTGTACAAAAATCAATTTAAAAAATTAATCAAATTTCTTCTCATATCACAAGTTTACAGATGTACATCACACAAGTTTACAGAAGCACATTCGAAAATTGAGACTTGCATTGAGTGTAGTAAAAAAAGCCTCAATATTCACTCAAATAGAAATAACAATGATATTTTTCAACATTTTTTTCTTTAATTAAGAAGTTAAATTTTTTTCTTAAGCGCCTATTTGGCTATGACGCTTAAAGGATAACGTAATCAAAATAAAAAATGTTGTGAGAGCTTCCCGAAGCAAAACATTAGATTTTTTGATCTGATAAATTAATTTACAAATTCTATAGCGAGACAAAAGAATGTATGTATCATGTCATTCAAACAAAACATAAAATGGTTAATAGCCTGCATGGACTAATACCAACACTATGCAAATAGAAAAAGTAATAGCACGACACTCAAAACACATATTGTTTGAAACTATATTTGGCAACCACACATCACACAACAAAATATGTTTAAAAGCATGATGTGAATTAAAAATAATTATACCGTGGTACGCAAAACATCTCGTGTTTAGAACTGCTTATTTGGCTATAACGCTTAATGTATAATGTAGCCAAAACAACAAATGTTGCGAGATCTTCCCAAAGAAAAATATTAAGTGTGTTGTTTTGAAACATTAATTTACAAATTCTATAGCAATACAAAAAAAAGTATGTATTGTCTCATTCAACAAAATATTGTTTGTTTGAAACTATTTATTTGGCAGCTAAAATAATATTTGTGTAAAACTATTTATTTTGGCAACGAAACTTCAAGACTTGTGCGGACAATACGAATCTTGTTAAGATGAATTCTAGCTTCAAAACATGCATAGTTTTGTTCTGTTATATTTATTAAAAAATATCGATCGATACAAAATGTAATATGTTTTGTATCAAATAATACAACCTTTCGATAAAACAAAATACGTAAATAAGAACATGCGAATAAAAAATAATTATACTATGGTACATAAAACATATCGTGTTTGTAAGCGCTTATTAGTCCCTGCCTTATATAAGGCAGGGAACTAAGGTTTTTGTTTGACACTACTATTTATTTTATTTTTTTATAAAAGTACCTTCATATTTTTAAAGTTGTGGGATGTTTATTTTTTAATTCATTTATCATAATGAAAATCCTTTTTTGTGATTGGTGGAAGGATATTTTCCTCAACATATATCCTATTTTTTCCAATTGAAAATTGTAGAAAAAATGTAAAGGATAAGACTATAATTAATATTCTTATTAGAATTTATTTGATATTTTCTAAAAAATTTCCCACATATCAATATGTGTCGAAGGGAAATGAATACATATGCTTTGATTCTTGTACTGGAGAGGATGAGTATTTTTCCAAGCGTTCTTATTCATTTTCTTTATGTTTCATGTTGCGTGGTTCTCACTACACTCTATATGCTAGATTGTCACACACACACACACACACACACACACACACACTATAGTGCTCACAATTCAATTATCAAACTAGATTTCCATCCTCTTAATCCATTATGTTTTCTAAATAACACGGGGTTTAATAGCCTGCATGGACTAACAACAACACCATGCGAATTTAAAATAGTAATACCACGACACTCAAAAAAATATTATTTGAAACTATTTATTTGACAACCACACATCACACAACAAAATCTGTTTAAAAGCACCATGTGAATCAAAAATAATTATACCATGGTAGACAACACATTTCATGTTTAGAACCACTTATTTGGCTATGACGTTTAGAGTATAACGTAGCCAAAATAAAGAATGTTGTGAGATCTTCTCGAAGAAACACATTGGGTGTTTTGTTCCGATAAATTAATTTACAAATTCTATAGCGATACAAAATAAGGTATGTATTGTGTTGAATGTAACAATTTTTTTTTTGTTTTCAGGAAACTATTTATTTGGCAACCAAAACAATATTTGTTTAAAACTCTTTATTTTGGCAACGAATCTTAAAGACTTGTGTGGACAAAACAAATCATGTTAAGATGAATTCTGGCTTCAAAACATGCATATTTTTATTCCGCTATATTTATTAAAAATGATCGATCGATACAAAATGACATATATGTTTCATATCAAAATTAAATCAATTTGATTTTCTTCATCAATTATAAGTCAAAACGTCTCTGAAATAGTATAAATTTCTCCTCATATCACAAGTTTACATAAGCACATCAGAAATTCGATACCTACATTGAGTGTACAGAAATCAATTTCAGAAATCAACCAAATTTCTTCTCATATCACAAGTTTACAGATGCACATTTGAAAATTGAGACCTGCATTTAGTGTACCAAAAAAGCCTCAATATTCACTCAAACAGAAACAACAATGATATTTTTCAACATTTTTTTCTTTAATTAAGAAGTTAATTTTTTTTTGAAGCGCTTATTTGGTTATGACACTTAAAGGATAACGTAATCAAAACAAAAAATGTTGTGAGAGCTTCCTGAAGAAAAACATTAGATGTTTTGATCCAATAAATTCATTTAAAAATTCTATAGCGATACAAAAGAATGTATGTATTATGCAATTCAAACAAAACATGAAATGGTTGATAGCCTGCATGGACTAATACCAACACCATGTGAATAAAAAAGGTAATATCATGACACTCAAAACACATATTGTTTCAAACTATTTATTTGGCAACCACACATCACACAACAAAATACGTTTAAAAGAACGATGCAAATTAAAAATAATTATACTGTGGTATACAAAACATCTCATGTTTAGAATCATTTATTTGACTATAATGCTTAATGTATAACGCAGCTAAAACAACAAATTCTATAGCGATACAAAAGAAGGTATGTATTGTGTCATTCAAGAAAACATTGTCTATCTAAAACTATTTATTTGATAGCCAAAATTATATTTGTGTATTTAACTATTTATTTTGGCAACGAAACTTCAAGAATTGTGTAGACAAAACAAATTATGTTAAAATGAATTTCGACTTCAAAACATGCATAGTTTTGTTCCGCTATATTTATTAAAAATGGTCGATCGATACACAATAACATATGTTTGAATAAAAAAATACAACCTTCCCATAAAAATAAACTACGTTTAACAACAACATGTGAATTAAAATAATTATACTATGGTACACAAAACATATCATCTTTGTAAGCACTTATTTGGCTATAACACTTAAAGGATGACACATTGTTTTGTTCTGCTATATTTATTAACAAATAGTTTTGTTCCACTATAATGCTCACAATAGCTTGCATGGACTAATAACAACACCATGCAAATAAAAAATAGTAATATCATGACACTCAAAACATATATTGTTTGAAACTATTATTTGGCAACCATACAACAAAATACGTTTAAAAGCACCATGCGAATAAAAATAATTATACCATGGTACACAAAACATTTCTTGTTTGGAACTACTTATTTGATTATGACACTTAAAGGATAACGTAGCCAAAACAAAGAATTTTGTGAGATATTCTCGACGAAAAATATTTGATTTTTTGTTCTGATAAATTAATTTACAAATTCTATAGCGATACAAAAGAAGATATGTATTGTGGCATTCAAAAAGATATTTTTTGTTTAAAACTATTTATTTGGCAAATTATTTTGTACGAGATTCCAGAAGCAAAATGTATATTGTTTTATTCCAATACATTTATTAACAAATTCTTTGGTGAAATAAAAGGTAGATGGTTTTCTACGATTAAACAAAACACATTATAATTAATAACGATTTATAGACAAGGCATGGACTAATAATACTATGACAACTAAAACAATATTTGTTTAAAACTCTTCATTTTGAGATCGAAGCTTCAAGATTTGTGTGGACAAAACAAATCATGTTACGATGAATTCTGACTTCAAAGCCTACATCGTTGTGTTCTACTATTTTTATTAATATATGGTCGATTGATAGAAAATGGCATATATTTCGTATCAAACAATACAACCTTTCAATAAAACAAAATACGTTTCACAACACCATGCGAATAAAATATAATTATCCTTTGGTACGCAAAATATTTCATGTTTGTAAGCGCTTATTTGGCTATGACGCTTAAAAGATAACATAGCCAAAACAAAGAATGTAATATGTGTCATTCAACAAAACATGAAATGGTTAATAGCTTGCATGGGCTAATAACAATACATAGTTAAATCAAAACCTGCATAGTTTTGTTCTGCTATTTTATTAACAAATGATCAATCGATACAAAATGGTATATCTTTTCTATCAAACAATACAACATTTCCATAAAACAAAATACGTTTAACAACACCATGCAAATACAAAATAATTATACTATGGTTTGCAACACATTTCTTGTTTGTAAGTGCTTATTTGGCTATTTGGCTATGACACTTAAAAGATAACGTAGCCAAAATGAAGATTGTTGTGAGAGCTTCCCGAAGAAAAACATTATGTGTTTTGTTCTAATAAATTAATCTACAAATTCTATAGTGATACAATAGAAAGTATGTATTGTGTCATTCAACAAAACATTAAATGGTTAATAGCCTTCATGGACTAATAACAACACCATGCGAATAAAAAATAGTAATATCACGACACTCAAAATACATATTGTTTGAAACTATTTATTTGACAAACACTCATCATACAACAACATACGTTTAAAAGCACTATGTGAATAAAAAATAATTATACTATCGTACGCAAAACATTAAGTATTTGTAAGCGCTTATTTGGCTATGATGCTTAAAAGTTTCACATAATTTCTATTCATATTTCACGTATACTATAACAACAACAAATTAAGATGGATGTTTGTGTTTTCTATATATACAAATATTTTCAATATCATTATTATTATATCATATCATCTATACAAGATTCCATTCAAAAACATTTTATCATTTTCGTGGTTTAGAATGAAGAATCTATGGTTTTAACGCTTTCATTCTTGTACTGGCGAGGATGATAATTTTTCTAAAAAAGTTTATCTACAAGACATCCAACAACCTGGAGATGTTGCAGTGATTCATGTTGGATATGTATCGTGTCATTTAACAAAACATTATTTGTTTGAAACTATTTATTTGGATACCAAAACCATATTTTTTTTAAACTCTTTATTTTGGAAACGAAGCTTCAAGACTTGTGTGGACAAAAAAAACCATGTTAAGATGAATTCCGGTTTCAAAACATGCATAGTCTTCTTTCACTATATTTATTAAAAATGATCGATCGATACAAAATGGCATATGTTTTATATCAAAATTAAATCAATTTGATTTTTCTTCATCAATTATAAGCCAAAAACATCTCTGAAATAGTATAAATTTCTCCTCATATCACAAGTTTACAGAAGCACATCAAAAATTTGAGACCTGCATAGAGTGTACATAAATCAATTTCAGAAATCAAAAAAATTTCTTCTCATATCACAAGTTTACAGATGCACATCACACAAGTTTACAAAAGCACATCTGAAAATCGAGACCTGCATTGAGTGTACAAAAAAAAGCCTCAATATTCACTCAAACAGAAATAGCAATGATATTTTTCAACATTTTTTTCTTTAATTAAGAAGTTAAATTTTTTTCTTAAGTGCCTATTTGGCTTTGACGCTTAAAGAATAATGTAATCAAAACAAAAAATGTTGTGAGAGCTTCCCAAAGCAAAACATTAGATGTTTTGATCCAGTAAATTAATTTACAAATTCTATAGCGATACAAAAGAATGTATGTATCGTGTCATTCAAACAAAACATAAAATGGTTAATAGCTTGCATGGACTAATACCAACACCATGCGAATAGAAAAAGTAATAGCGCGACACTCAAAACACATATTGTTTGAAACTATTTATTTGGAAACCATGCATCACACAACAAAATACGTTTGAAAGCAAGATGCGAATTAAAAATAATTATACTGAGATACGCAAAACATCTCATGTTTATAACCGCTTATTTGGCTATAACACTTAATGTATAATGTAGCCAAAATAATGAATGTTGCGAGATCTTCCCGAAGTAAAACATTAAGTGTGTTGTTCCAAAACATTAATTTACAAATTCTATAGCAATACAAAAGAAAGTGTGTATTGTGTCATTCAACAAAACATTGTTTGTTTGAAACTATTTATTTGGCAGCCAAAACAATATTTGTGTAAAACTACTTATTTTGGCAATGAAACTTCAAGACGTGTGTGGACAAAACAAATCATATTAAGATGAATTTTGGCTTCAAAACATGCATAGTTTTTTTCTGTTATATTTATTAAAAAAGATCGATCGATACAAAATGGAATATGTTTTGTATCAATTAATACAACCTTCCGATAAAACAAAATACGTTTAAGAACAACATGCAAATAAAAAATAATTATACTATGGTACACAAAATATATCGTGTTTGTAAGCACTTATTAGTCCTTGCCTTCTACAAAGCAGGGAACTAATGTTTTTGTTTGACCCTCCCGTTTCTTATTTTTTTGCAAAAGGACCATCATATTTTTAAAGTTTTGGGCTGTTTATTTTTTAATTCATTTATCAGAATGAAATTTTTTTTTGTGATTGGTGGAAGGCTATTTTCCTGGGCATATATACTATTTTTTCCAATTGAAAATTATAGAAAAAATGTAAAGGATAAGACTGTAATTAATATTCTTATCAGAATTTATTTGATATTTTCTAAAAACTTTCCCACATATCAATATGTGTTAAAGGGAAATAAATATAGATGCTTTGATTCTTGTACTGGCGAGGATGAGAATTTTTCCAAGTGTTCTTATTCATTTTCTTTATGTTTCGTGTTGCGTGGTTCTCACTACACTCTATATGCTAGATTGTTACACACACACACAGTACAATGCTCACAATTCAATTATCAGACTAGATTTCCATTTTCTTAATCCATTACAGAATGTTTTCTAAATGATATGGGGTTTAATAGCTTGCATAGACTAACAACAACACCATGCGAATTAAAAATAGTAATACCACGACACTCAAAACACATATTATTTGAAACTATTTATTTGACAACCACACATCACACAACAAAACATGTTTAAAAGAACAATGTGAATTAAAAATAAGTATACCATGGTACGCAAAATATTTCATGTTTAGAACCGCTTATTTGGCTATGATGTTGAGAGTATAACGTAGCCAACACAAAGAATGTTGTGAGATCTTCTTGAAGCAACACATTGGGTGTTTTGTTTCAATAAATTAATTTACAAATTCTATAGCGATACAAAAGAAGGTATCCATTGTGTCATGTAACAAAACATTTTTGGTTTGAAACTATTTATTTGGCAACCAAAACAACATTTGTTTAAAACTCTTTATTTTGGCAAAGAATCTTAAAGACTTGTGTGGACAAAATAAATCATGTTAAGATGAATTTCGGCTTCAAAACATGCATAGTTTTGTTCTGCTATATTTATTAAAAATGATCGATCGATACAAAATGGCATATGTTTTATATCAAAATTAAATCAATTTGATTTTCTTCATCAATTATAAGCCAAAAACATCTCTGAAATAGTATAAATTTCTCCTCATATCACAAGTTTATAGAAGCACATTAGAAATTTGATACCTACATTGAGTGTATAGAAATCAATTTAAGAAATCAACCAAATTTCTTCTCATATCACAAGTTTACAGATGCACATCTGAAAATCGAGACTTGCATTGAGTGTACCAAAAAAAGCCTCAATAATCACTCAAACAGAAACACCAATGATATTTTTCAACATTTTTTTCTTTAATTAAGAAGTTAAATTTTTTTCTTAAGTGCCTATTTGGCTATGACGCTTAAAGGATAACGTAATCAGAACAAAAAATGTTGTGAGATCTTCCCGAAGCAAAACATTAGATGTTTTGATCAGATAAATTCATTTACAAATTCTATAGCGTTACAAAAGAACGTATGTATTATGTCATTCAAACAAAACATGAAATGGCTAATAGCCTGCATGGACTAATACCAACACCATGCAAATAAAATAGGTAATATCACGACACTCAAAACACATATTGTTTGAAACTATTTATTTGGCTACCACGCATTGTGCACAACAAAATACGTTTAAAAGCACGTTGTGAATTAAAAATAATTATACCATGGTAAGCAAAACATCTTGTGTTTAAAACCGCTTATTTGGCTATAACACTTAATTTATAACGTAGGTAAAACAACGAATGTTGCGAAATCTTCCTGAAGCAAAACATTAAGTGTTTTGTTTTGAAACATTAATTTACAAATTCTATAGTGATACAAAAGAAGGTATATATTGTGTCATTCAAGAAAACATTGTTTGTTTAAAACTATATATTTGGTAGCCAAAACAATATTTGTGTAAAACTGTTTATTTTGGCAACGAAACTTCAAGAATTGTGTAGACAAAACAAATTATGTTAAAATAAATTTTGATTTTAAAACATGCATAGTTTTTTCCGCTATATTTATTAAAAATGATCAATCGATACAAAATAGCATATGTTTTGAATAAAAAAAATAACCTTCCCATTAAAAAAACTACATTTAACAATAACATGCAAATTAAAATAATTATACTATGGTACACAAAACATATTGTCTTTGTAAGCGCTTATTTGGCTATAACGCTTAAAGGATGACACATAGTTTTGTTTCGCTATATTTATTAACAAATAGTTTTGTTCCGCTATAGTGCTCAAAATAGCCTGCATGGACTAATAACAACACCATGCAAATAAACATTAGTAATACCACGACACTCAAAACACATATTGTTTGAAACTATTTATTTGGCAACCACGCATCACACAACAAAATACGTTTAAAAGCACCATGTGAATAAAAATAATTATACCATGGTACACAAAACATTTCGTGTTTGGAACTGCTTATTTGGCTATGATGCTTAAAGGACAATCTAGCCAAAACAACGAATGTTGTGAGATATTCTCGAAGCAAAACATTTGATGTTTTGTTCTGATAAATTAATTTGCAAATTCTATTGCGATACAAAATAAGATATGTATTATGGCATTCAAAAAGACGTGTTTGTTTGAAACCATTTATTTGGCAAATTGTTTTGTGCGAGATTCGAGATGCAAAATGTATATTATTTTGTTCCACGACATTTATTAATAAATTCTTTGGTGAAACAAAAGGCATATGGTTTTCTACGATTAAAAAAAACACATTATGGTTAATAATAATCTATAGACAAGGCATGGACTAATAAATCTATGACAACTAAAACAATATGTGTTTAAAACTCTTCATTTTGACAACGAAGCTTCAAGACTTGTGTGGACAAAACAAATCATTTTAGGATGAATTCTGACTTCAAAACTTGTATAGTAATGTTTTTCTATTTTTATTAACATATGGTTGATCGATAGAAAATGGCATATGTTTTGTATCAAACAATACAACTTTCCATAAAACAAAATATGTTTCACAACACCATGCAAATAAAAAATAATTATCCTATGGTACGCAAAATATTTTGTGTTTGTAAGCGCTTATTTGGCTATGACCCTTAAAAGATAACATAGCCAAAAAAAAGAATGTATTGTGTCATTCAACAAAACATGAAATGGTTAATAGCCTGTATGGGCTGATAACTATACATAGTTAAATCAAAACTTGCATAGTTTTGTTATGCTATTTTATTTACAAATGATCGATCGATACAAAATGGCATATGTTTTCTATCAAACAATACAACATTTCCATAAAACAAAATATGTTTAACAACACCATGCGAATAAAAAAAATTATACTATGGTTCGCAACACATTTCATGTTTGTAAGTGCTTATTTGGCTATTTGGCTATGACGCTTAAAGGATAACATAGCCAAAATGAAGATTGTTGTGAGAGCTTCCTAAAGCAAAACATTATGTGTTTTGTTCCAATAAATTAATCTACAAATTCTATAGCGATACAAAAGAAAGTATGTATTGTGTCATTCAACAAAATATTAAATGGTTAATAGCCTTCATGGGCTAATAACAACACCATGCAAATAAAAAATAGTAATATCATGACGTGCTCAAAACACATATTGTTGTTAGATAACTGAGAGGGGGGGTGAATCAGTTAATACCAGTTATCCTACAGACCCAAAAACTCCTAAATGTACATATGAAAACTTTTCAACCAAATTATCAACTCGATAAGCTATCAACAATAACTTTCTCTTCATTTATTGATTGTCAACATATTCAATACTGTGTTTACTGATCAGACAAATTATGAAATGTGTAAAGTAAAATAACAATCCAATCACAACAAATACACATAACACAAAGATTTTAACGTGGAAACCCTATTAGGGGAAAAACCACCTAGGATTGGTAACCCAAAATAATTCACTCTTCTGAAGTGAGCTTGTTTAGGAGCCAACCCTGTCAAAGGTTACAAAATACACTGTGAGGTGTGACTTGGTTAGAGGATTTATCACTAACAGTTCTCCCTTGACCAACATTCACTATTGTGTCAACAAGAAAACCAATAACATTCATCGAATGTCATATCGAAATACAAATAAGATTGTTAAGTCCATTTGGTTGAGAGATTTTATTGTAACAATGGTTAAACTGATACAGTAATGATCTGATTAAAAAAAAACAAAGATTTACATATTTTTAGATCTATGCTAGGCTCAAAATACCTCATCTGATCAAATATTCAATTCAATCCTTCATGTATCCTCCAACTTCGTTCAACTTATTCCACTTGGTTGATAATTTTCTTTCACTCGATAATGCCTGCAGTTCAGCTCAGTTTTGTCTGTAACTTGTTTGATTAGCGGTGCATGAAAACAATCCTATCACATGAATTCTCCTGAAGCGGAGATAATCTAAGACTCAATAATTAATCTCATGTCTCTTTAAATAGACTTCATAAACCATTTTCTTTTCATCTATTAGATTTTGCCTCTTAATCTCCATCGTTCCTTTTGCCACTTCAAGCTTCCTCAGTAGTTGTGTCTATAACACGTTTCATCCTTCTCCATTCGATCAATCTTGAATTTTGTCAGCCGTTAGATCTTCATAACAAACTCTATTATCTACCTCAGAATCATAAGCAATCATCTAGCTCATCAATTCAGTCAGTTGTTATAAAATTTATTGAACATTCCTTCACTCGGTCAATACCAGAATGTTTCAGTGAATACTAACTCGGTTACTACTGTACTCGGTATACACTACACTGGCTTGGTGTATACTGAAATCTTCAATTACCGACTACATAAACTTGTTCAGTTCTGATCTTCAATACATAACAGATTCATGTAATACAATCAAGTCAACAATATGATGCCATAGACTCATCAATAAGTTACCCAATGTATACCTTAGCCATATCTTCCATATCCATCTCATCTCTATGTAGATATCTCATTCCTTTACCATTTTTCTTCTTTAGATGTTGTAACTATCATGATAAGTACAGTCAAGACTAGTTGACATCAATGTCAAAACATTGACTGATTTAATTGCCTTACATATCACTTTAGTATCTCGGTGATCTCCAATCACTGTCTTTCACTTGTCCATTCATTCCATCAATATATTCAATCAGTTGTAGATTATCAATCTATCAATTATTTGAAACTATAATTTGGCAACCACACATCAGACAACAACATACGTTTAAAAGCACTATGCGAATAAAAAATAATTATACTATTGTACGCAAAATATTCTGTGTTTGTAAGCGCTTATTTGGCTATGACGCTTAAAGGTTTCACATAAATTTTTGTTCAGATTTCACGTATACTATAATGGCAACAAATTAAGATGATTGTTTGTGTTTTCTATATATGCAAATATTTTCACTATCATTATTATTATATCACATCATCTATACAGGGTTCCATTCAAAATTATTTTATCATTTTCATGGTTTAGAGTGAAGAATCTATGGTTTTAATGCTTTGATTCTTGTACTGGCGAGGATGAGATTTTTTCCAAAAAAGTTTGTCTACAAGGCATCCAACAACTTGGAGATGTTGCAGTGATTCATGTTGGATTTGTATTGTGTTATTTAACAAAACATTATTTGTTTGAAACTATTTATTTAGATACCAAAACAATATTTGTTTAAAACTCTTTATTTTGGCAACAAAGCTTCAAGACTTGTGCGGACAAAACAAATCATGTTAAGATGAATTCCAGCTTCAAAACATGCATAGTCTTCTTCTGCTAGATTTATCAAAAATGATCGATTGATACAAAATGACACATGTTTTATATCAAAATTAAATCAATTTGATTTTCTTCATCAATTATAAGCCAAAAATGTCTTTGAAATAGTATACATTTCTCCTCATATCACAAGTTTACAGAAGAACATCATAAATTTGATACCTGCATAGAGTGTACAAAAATCAATTTCAGAAATCAACCAAATTTCTTCTCATATCACAAGTTTATAGATGCACATGACACAAGTTTATAGAACCACATCCAAAAATTGAGACCTACATTGAGTGTACAAAAAAAAGCCTCAATATTCACTCAAACAGAAATAGCAATGATATTTTCAATATTTTTTTCTTTAATTGAGAAGTTCATTTTTTTTCTTAAGCACCTATTTGGCTATGACACTTAAAGGATAACATAATCAAAACAAAAAATGTTGTGAGAGCTTCCTAAAGTTAAACATTAGATGTTTTGATTCGATAAATTAATTTACAAATTCTATAGCGATACAAAAGAACGTATGTATTGTGTCATTCAAACAAAACATGAAATGGTTAATAGCTTGCATGGACTAATACCAACACCATGTGAGTAGAAAAAGTAATAGCACGACACTCAAAACACATATTGTTTGAAACTATTTATTTGGCAACCACGCATCCCACAACAAAATATGTTTAAAAGCATGATGCAAATTAAAAATAATTGTACCATGGTATGTAAAACATCTCGTGTTTAGAACCGCTTATTTGGCTATAACGCTTGATTTATAACATTTCCATGCAAGATCTTCCCGAAGCAAAACATTAATTTACAAATTCTATAGCGATACAAAAAAGGTATGTATTGTGTCATTCAACAAAACATTGTTTGTCTAAAACTATTTATTTGGCAGCCAAAAAAATTTGTGTAATATTTTGGCAACAAAACTTCAATACTTGTGTGGACAAAACAAATCATGTTAAGATGAATTCCAGATTCAAAACATGCATAGTTTTGTTCCACTATATTTATTAAAAATGATCGATCGATACAAAATGACATCTGTTTTACATGAAACAATACAACCTTACAATAAAACAAAATACATTTAACAACAACACGCGAATAAAAAATAATTATACTATGGTACACAAAACATATCGTGTTTGTAAGTGCTTATTAGTTCATGCCTTATATTTAGGTAGGGAACTAATGTTTTTTTTAACCCTCCTATTTCTTTTTTTTTTGCAAAAGTACCATCATATTTTTAAAGTTGTTGGCTGTTTATTTTTTTAATTCATTTATCAGAATGAAAATCCTTTTTTTTGATTGGTGGAAGGCTATTTTCCTGGGCATATATCCTATTTTTTCCAATTGAAATGTGTAGAAAAAAGTAAGATGATCGATGAGGTATTTCATGACTAGTTAGGAGTGATTTAGGAGCGTACTGGGTATATAGTGATTTGAGCAAGGTTTATGAAGGCGCCGTAGTAGTAATTAAGGAATTAGAAACATAAATGGCCTCTTGGAAGAAGGAATAAACTAAGTTGATGGCAATGGTTTCTCAAGTGAGTGAGGTGCAAAAGTATAGCGTGTTGAAATTCTTGGA
Organism: Chamaecyparis obtusa; assembly: GCA_027943335.1. Classification (NCBI taxonomy): domain Eukaryota; kingdom Viridiplantae; phylum Streptophyta; class Pinopsida; order Cupressales; family Cupressaceae; genus Chamaecyparis; species Chamaecyparis obtusa. Next base: position 1,885,513 of record BSBK01002821.1, on the reverse strand, counting down.
AAAAAAAATTGTACTTGGCTTATATGACAACATATTGTATGTATGTATGAAGAGCACAGAGTGGAGAAATTATATTATGAAATAGGGTGAAGAGGAATTGGTTAAGCTTTTAAAATAACTGACAGAGCTTACTTAGTCGATGCAACATGATTTGAAATGCATCAATGTCAAATGCCTAAAAGAAGATGACATAACTCTGGAGGACACAATATCATAATCCAATCTTTCAAAGAGAAATTTGATTGTATAAAAGAAGCAAATATTTTAATGACATAATATTTCCCTGGAGTGGCTAAGGTGGAATCCTTGTTGAATCTCTACATCAATCAGATCAAGAATCATGTAGAGAAAGTGGCACAGGTAAGGAGGGATAAAGAAGTGTGGAAGCAACAAATTACCAATTGGGCTTCCCAATTTTCCACTAATTCAGAATTTCTCTACAACTCATATGGAGTGGAAGAAACAACGTGTCACTTCTACAGGGAAAGACCAACCACCAACTAGGCGATTCCACTACACCAAAATATTGATCATGCTATCGGATTTCTGCATTTTATTTTAGTTTCCTTGGATAGCATAGATTATTTTAAAGTCAAGTAAAAATTGAATCTTACAATGGGGCAGAGTTAAGTAACTCTGTGCTTTAAAGACAGTTAGCCCTATGTTGGCTATATATATGTTTTAAAATGACTTTGAAAAGGTTAGAGTATTTTCTGAGCTTATAGACATAATACTCTTATTTTAATATATGATATTTTGCATAAATAAATTTTTATCTATGAATATAAGTTGATGGATAGTTATTGCATGCTCGAATCTGTGTATTTGAGTTTATGAGAATAAATTTCTATGCGAGTTTATTTTCAATGTGATAGTTATTTATCTTTGGAAATTTATCATATGTCATGTAGTGAATCTTGTTAGTCTGTGAGCTCAATTTGATTAAGTTTATTGGAAACAAGATAGAGTCTGTGTACTTTGTTTATTGAAGATAATCACATTAAAATCACATTCGTAACATGTTTATGTATGAATGGTAGTTTTCCTTTGGTACTTTCTGGTTAAAAGTAGGATTAACATTTTATTTTTAGTTTAATCATTCATTGAATATTATCCAAAGGGAGATGTACAACAATTCAGAGGGTAAATAATGTTGATTTTCCCAAACTGTTGGTTATTGATTTGATCCTTAAAGGGGGTTATAGAGTGTCCAAGATATAAATACTATTATGAGGACAAATATTTTAACCAACAGAATCCAGATTCACAATTTTTTTCCTATCTTGGGTGTCTAATGTAGGAGCATCTAGGGTGTAAGAGCAATCTTGCAACATCCAATAAGAGTGAGTGAGTGAGTGAGAGAGAGAGAGAGAGAGAGAGAGAGAGAGAGAGAGAGAGAGAGAGAGAGAGAGAGAGAGAGAGAGAGAGAGAGAGAGAGAGAGAGGAGAGAGAGAGAGAGAGAGAGAGATCATTTACACATGAAGATTACTTAATCTTAGTTGGCAAAAGGTAGTTATCATAAAGTTAATTTTTGTAACTTATCATTTAATAAAGTGCATATAATTATATATTAGGTGGCATTTTATAAGATGGAAGGAATTTAATTATTTAATAAGTTTCTTTAGACATTTATTAAATTACATCATCCATTTAATATTTTTAGTAGGGTAGTTATAACTTCCATTTCCAAACTTTATCCCTACACATTGGTTGTGATTGTAATCTCTTCAGTGGCAAGTGCCTATATAAGCAAGGCATATGCTAATTTTAAAGGAGCTTTCTTCTCTTTAACAAGTTGTAGCTCTCTTCTTTAAGAAGATGTAGTAATGATATCATCTTGTAGAGGTTGTAATGATCTCTCTTGTAAGAGGTTTTAATGATCTCAATTTGTAAGAAGTTGTAAGGATCTCATCCTTAAGCATTTGCGAGTATTGTACATATTCAAGTATTATCAATCTATGCTTTCTGCAACATTTTTATTTTATCTTTGTCTCTATGCTATTTTGTGTTTTGATATGAGCTTGTAAGGGTGATGTGGCCTTTCATCAAGTGGTATCAAAGAATGTATTGAGTGTGCAAGGGGAGTATCCTTCATCAAAGTTTGAAAGCCCAAAAACATAGAAATGTCCCAAATTAAAATTTTTAAGACTTATTTCTATTTTCACTTACTTAGTACACAAGGAGGATGACACTTAGGTCAAATCACAAACAAATACCCAAACAAGGATTTCTCCTACCAGGGTATGTGCAGGATCATGGTATACCAAACTATGGCCTTAAGTGGCAATGAAAAATCAGAAAACTAGGGTTAGTCAACTTGACGTAAAAAGTTGAACATCTTATGAACCTTATGTGAAAAAGTTGTAAGAATAGAATCTACAGGAAATTGAATGTAGTTTCTAAACTACTAGCCCTTGTTTGAATTTCTTTTAATCTAATTGTTCAAAATTTTAGATTTCAATGTAGTAGTACAAAAATTTCAGGGAAAAGATAAAAAGTACGTGTATGTCTGACCACTTTAATCACAATTAAATGATGATATATATTTTCCCAAGATTCTAGATATAAGTAGCAGACTCATGCCCGGATATGACGCATATTTTTTTGTAATTTTTTGTCAAATAAATAATTAATTATGATTTTTTTGCTACAACTTTTTCAGAATAAAAAAACTCTCGTGTTTGACCACCTTAACTAATTCTAAACTTTACAAAATTCAAAACTTTTTTTTTTCTTATAGTAGTTGAAACATAGAATGTGACACATGCTTTAGATTTCAAAAAGGTTAAGCAGTTTGAAAGTTATAATTGTTTTTCAATTAGCATGTCAATTACGACTTTAGAGATAACTCAATTAAAAAATAAGTAATAATTACTTATTGAACTCAAAATTTGACAGCAATTATATTGATGGAAACCTGATAATGTCTTTAAGAAACCCTTTTCGTTTCATCAATTCAAGTGAAAAAATAGTCGTCAGCCACATGGTCAAAGTCTCGATATCAAAAACCATCTCCTAAACATGCCTAAAGGGTTGACCACCCATGTTTGGTATTGCCCAAGAAAATACCAAGCCTAATCGGATATCCAAAACTTTCGGATATCCGATAATATTAGATATACAAAACTTCCCGCCTATTTTAAAATTTTAGTTGCACCTCTTTTCTCAAATTCAAGTTTCATATTAAATTCTATTTTTTTTATGTTAATATTAATTGTGTTGTGTATTTTTTTCAATTTTAAAATATATATTACAAATTATTTTTTTAATATTAATATTAAATAATAATAGCATAGCATTAATATTATAATATAAATTTTTATATTAGTATGTATTATATTATTATTATTATTTATTTATGTATTTTATAATAGTATAATATTAACTTAAAAAATATTTATATTGTATGTTCAATATTAAACCTAAGGGAGAGAGAGAGAGAGAGAGAGAGAGAGAGAGAGAGAGAGAGAGAGAGAGAGAGAGAAGGGGAAGGGGAGAGAGTAGGAGAGAAAGAGAAGGGGAAGGGGAGAGAATAGGAGAGAGAGAGAGAGAGAGAGAGAGAGAGAGAGAGAAGGGGAAGGGGAGAGAGTAGGAGAGGGAGAGACAGAGGGAGATTTCAACAAAATTTGGGTGGGAGATTTCACATATTCGATAAAATCAAATATCCGATGTGTTCAGATATCCGATTCTTTTTACTGGCATTGAAATGTAAAAACTTTATGGTCAAAGACAAGAGACAAGGTATGAATTTTTTTATGAGGTAGCATCCTTTTAAGGGTTTTTTGGATTGTCAAAGACCATGAAATTTTGGTAAGGAAGAGAGTGGAATAATTTTTATGTCAACATTTTTTTTTCCCTGTTTAGAAATGGGAACTCAAAACTAGAATATTTACCTGTCTTAATGACCTCCTTAAAAGATTTTGATTGAAGCTTTTCCTTTTTCATCATCTTCAATCCGACGATCTTCCTTCGTTCAACACAAAAACTCTCTTGACAAATGGAACTACCAGACAAATCCTTCTTCACACTTCCAGCGACATCAGCTTTAGGGTTTCATTGCAGAGCATTAGTATTATAATATAAATTTTCATAATAGTATTTATTATATTATTATTATTTATTTCTCTATTGTACAATAGTATAATAGTACAATACAAAAACTCATTTAAACAGCTAATTTTTATATAAAAACTATAAATTTCTATTAAAAAATAACAAAAATTTGAAGATTGGACTACCTTAGATTAAACAAAAATCGGATAGGCAATTTCAATTTACTGGCAAATATTGGATATCTGATTTAGCCTTTGCTTTGGCTTTTGGCTTGGCCAGGTTTACTGACACCCATGCCTACTAAAAAGTCAACAAATCCATTTGTGCACTTTTGGATGAGTGAAAATAGGTTTTTTTCACATCACCACTTTTTGGCATACCATGATCTTGCACATACCCACAAATTATAAATTAAGGAAAAATGAGGCCTAAGTGCACAAATAATGAGGTTTAAGTACACAAATAAATTGAGACTCAATAAAAAAAATTCACAATGGGATTTGAGTCCCAACATGAACTAATTGGGGACACATGTCTCTTGCAAATGTAAAAAGAATTTCCTATAATATAGAATTTCCCTCAATGCTAAAGAAAGTGCATATGGCATCGAAGAGAGAAAATTGCTAGGACAAATTATCTCTAAGGATATTAAAAAGATAGATATAGAATGGGTTAAAGAATTGATCCTAATCCTAAGCCAAAAATTGTTAAGGGCATATAGTATAGTCCTTTATGAAAATAAATTTCTTGAGAAGATTCGAGTCAAACTTTACCAAGAAGACAAAGGCAATTTCCAACATGATGAAAAAGAGACAAACAATCACTTGGACTAGTGAACCAACTAAAATATTCATGGAAATCCAAGAATGCATCAAAAAGTGTTGATTTTGGTAAGCTTGGAATATTCCAAAATCTTCCATTTGTTCTCATTTGCCTTGTTCCATACTATTTCTTTAATGGTACTCCAAAATAACAAAGATGGTATGAGCATCAAATTGCATTCTTTAGTAAATCATTGGAAGGGGTAGATTGAAATACTCAATGATAGAAAAACACATATATGGGCTAGTCAAAGTTGTCAAAAAATACAAGTCATATTTGATTGACCCAAAGATAGTTGCATGTGTGCCACACACAATGGTCAAGGATATACTTAGTTTAAAAAATCAGCAATATGGAATTGATAGGTCTCTACTTTTGAGAAAATGGTTTTGTATCCAACTATAGAGGAACAATATGTTCGAAGAGGTATTCTTTGTATGCTTTCACTTTTTCATATTCAACCCAGTAAAATACTTTTAAATGGATCTAGTAATTTTTATCAAAATTCCTTTCTTTGTCAGCTTTAATCTCTTATCAATGTAGATAATTTTACGTTCAACTTCTATACGCAAGTTTGCACCTATATATTTTCATGTATTGTTTGACCTCTATTATTGTATCCATCTTCATTGTCCAACCTACATTTTGATTCAACCAAACCCTTGGGATTCTTATTAGTTTGAATTGCATCAACATGTTTCTTAGTAGCACATCTTGTCCACAATCAATCTCAACCATAGTTTCCTAATCAATATCTAACCATCAAATTCTTCCATGCAATTTAAAAAATTGTAGATCTACTCGTTATCATTAAATACTTCTTTAGTTGTGGATATTTTCATAACTACTAAATCTTGTTTTGACCTCATACAAAATTGATACTAAGATGGGGTTTAATTCTGAAAAACAAAATTAGATGCCTCAAAAACTATATCAACATCATTAATATTATTTTTTGATCTATTAATGCACTCTAAACCATATGCATCAAACAATACTATTGTATCCAAAATAACATTCTCACACCTTTTAAAATTATTAATTTTTATTTCATATTATATTTTTGATCTACAAAACAGTAAGTTATGATCTCACAATATTTTTATTCACTTAACTATATGCTTACATACAACATTCAAGTCAAGTGTCAATGCTTCATATTCAACAAAAGTATTCATCCACTAAAATGTTAACTTGAATACATATTTGATTGATTCACACCTAGGTGAATCAAGGACAACTCCACCCCATGAACCTTCTCTAGAGACTTCATCATCAAATGGTATAGCCCACATGTCATTAATATTTGTAATAGTGCTAGAAGGAGAGAAGGGTTGAATAGCCTCATTACTCCAATTGACCTTCCACATTGTAGACAACACTTATAACATTGACCTCATGATAATCTATGGCCAAGTACTTCTTGTAGGACTTGGAAACTTTCAATCCTGAGTGATTCATGATTGTGAGAGGCATAATTATTTTTGAAGTAGAAAACTTTACTATGTAACTGCATAAACAATACACCCATTAATTAAAACAATATGGTGGAAGTTTTTCAACTAGTTTCAACACTTCCCAATTACAATTTACATGGTTTATCTAGATTAGAATGCCTAGTTAAAGACAACCTAACCAAACAACCAAACAAAATTAGAACAAGAATAAAATTATCTTGCAAATTGAATGCACAAGTCTTGAAAAGATATTGAGTACTTCTCATTGGCTTCATTCAACTTCTCACTAGAATATGCAATGGTCTTAACTTCTTGGCACAAAATTCCTATGATTGTCCCACTTGCATACAATTTATTTGAAACACTTTATCAGAATCCAAAAATGCTAGAACCAGTTATCACTTCCTTATTTAAAAGTTTTAAGGTTTCTGTACTACAACTATCAAATGAAATTTATTCCTACCACTATTAATTTTTCATGGTAGATATACAAACGTCTCTAAAATTTATAACATACTTTAAAATTATTTATAAAAACTCACCTTGAAACACAAAAAATTGTTGCTTCAAAATGCCCATTGTTCATGAAAACTTTGTATTAGCCTTGATATTTTTATAGTCCACTAGTAAATTTTCTTAAAAAATTATAAAGCCAAAGTACACTAACTCCATTAAAGTACACTTTTCAAGTTGACCAACTTCTCTTCCTCCAATCTTGTCAAAACTAACCTCAAATGCATCGGATGTTCTTCATTAATTTGTTCACCAATGGCATGAATGTACTTGGTGTATTGTTCAATCCAAATCTCATAACCAACCAATCATACACCCCATCCTTTGTTTTGAATGCAATTTTCCACTCAGCCTCTTCTCTAATCTAGATTTGGTGATAACCACTCTTCAAGTCAATCTTTTTGAAATATTTAACATGACCAAATCATCCATCCAAGGTAATTAAAGTCTATTTTGTTAATGGCTAGGGAATCTCTACACATGTCATCTTCATCCTGGGTTGCTAATACTAATGGTACAACTCTCTTACTAAGCCTTTGTACATACTCTTGGACTTGTCTCTTCACTTCCTCATTCTCCACGTGTAATCCTATACATTTCCTATTTTAGGAAACTTGATTTGGGAATCAAATCCATATGGTGGTTGATCCTTCTCATTGGTGGTAGAATTTCAAAATGCTCTTTTAGTAGCTCCTTCACTCAAACATTCTCCTCTCTTAAATAGGCTTAAGAATGAAAGTATAACAAGCATTCACTTATTTTTTTCCCTTTTGGAAACTAATTTATAGAAATCAAACATAGATTATTGTTTACATCTTCCACTTTATTCATTAATTGACTCAATGTAAATTCATTTATATTCATTCACATTATTGTAGGTATTCTTCCTACCATCATAAACAACCTTCCTATCAAATTGACATGATCTTCAAAAAAAAAAAAAGTGACAAGTGGCCATGAACATAACATCATGTAAAATTTCATCCTTATACACACTGATCTAAATATTTACCAAATGTTGTTCACTACCAAGATCTAATACCCCTTTTATAGCCAAGAAACATTGAATGGGTTTGTGTGCTCAATTCTCTTCAATCTAAGCTTCTCTACCATCTTAGACACCAAATTATTTGTACTTCCAATATCAATAATGAATTTGCTTCATTTTCCTCTAGATTTACATACAATTCAAAATATTTTTTTTGTATTCATTGGTGCTCTTCCTTGGTTTCAATAACACTCTCTTCATCATGACATTCTTTTTGTTTAGGTTCCTCTATGCAGCTGAGTGAAACAACACTATCCTCATACATATAGGTGAAGAAACACTCTCCTCATCCACTTGGGCTATGTGATTTCTTGCCTTTTTAACTCTACCATTGTTTTATACCTATGAAAAATCAAATCTTTAAGGACTAGTCCCCTCATACCTATAACAAGCTCCAAGTAGTTGTCTACCTCTTCCTTCTCCGTAATAAGCTCCAAATAGTTGATAAACCACTTCTAATAGCAAAGCCTATAAACATAGCTTGAAATCTTTTTCTTTTCCATTCTCTGCATGACCAACTTGAATGTTAAGCTAGTCCATTAAACTTTGATAAGATTTCATCTGTTTAGTTTTAGATTTTACAACTTCATAAATAAACTTATTTGATAATCTAGTAATAAAAAATTGATTTTCAATATTGTAACAATTTGATCCTAAGATTTAAATATCTTGTTTTCTCTTCTCTGTCTCTTTGTACATGATCCCACAATAAAGATGCATGAAATTTTAACTTGATGTAGGCAAATGTTATATATTTTTTTAATCCTCCATCAACTTGTTATCAAAATACTTCTCCATATCCATAATCTAGTCTATAAGCTCCTCATGGATTAAAATCCTATATTGTAGTTAGGGGTTTCCTATTATTATCTCATTCATGAGGAGCAAACCAAATGGAAGGAGCCTGCTATGCTACAAAAGAAGTTCATATTGTAAGGAAGCAAAGGTGTGCAAAAATGCTTCCTACACTAATCTTGAGAGGGCGGTTATGCAAATTTCAACTTAAATATCGCAAAGATCTCAAGAAATGCATAATAAAACATAAACAAAATAACAATGAACACATAACACAATGATTATTGTGGGGAAACTCTTTCGGGAGAAAAACCCCACCCTCCAAGACCCACACAATGTATTATCAAATCAAGATGATTACAATACACTTGCAATGCAAGTTCTTTCAAGAGCGCATCACAACAACTCAAACTTGGAGAGACTCCTTCTAGCATCCAATCTTGCAAACTAAACTCAATTATCAAACACCTGCCCAAGCCCTCCTTTTATAGTGATTTTACAACCTGGAAACCACTTGTGGTTTTACAAAACCATGGGCTTAACCACCATGCCACATGTTGCCCATTTTTGACATTTACATTTCCAAGACAGAAAAACAACAAGGTTAAAATAGTAATCCCGTCCATAATTTTGTCCTCTAGTTTAGACCCCATAAAAGTCACAAAATGAGTCATCAAGGCTCTAAAAATAACCCACCTATATTCTACTATGAACAAAACTTATTTTTGACAACTCGCTAACCATTTTCAATGCATAAACATGTGGAAAACTACCAACAAAAATATTAGACTTATTTGAAACAAACTGCAAGATTGAGACACATATTTCTCAACACATATAACCATAAATACCAATCTCCAATGATCACGCCTTACAAAAGTTTTGCCCAATATCTTCTATGCCAAGATCAAGAAAATCTTTCCAAGAACCTGCGTTGAGTATGTGTGCCACAATAAACTTGCAACCAATCATGTTCAGATTAGATAGTCATGGCAAAAGGAAAGAGTCCAACGATAATACCAGAAAAGCTATTGCCCAACTCTAAAGCAAACCTTATAAATTCTTAACCGATGATATTTTTTTGACTAGTCAATAATCATTGCCAGTTTAATGGAAATCACACACAGGAGAAAAAAACCACAATCTGGAACCTCATGACTGAATATTGCAACCAGAAATAATTTTCCTTGGCAATAATACGGTGGCCAAAATATAAGATATGGTCGCTCAAAGCAACTCACGATATTTTCCCTTTCAATGTCTTTTAACCCTTGAGAATAATCTGATTGCCAGTTAGGAATCAAGCGCCTACCAGATATAAACTTAGTTGCCTACTTTGATATTTACTTTTCCAAATGCATTCACATATTTTACTTTAACTATTGAATTTCATATTTTTACCCAATAATATTTATTCAAGTATCAACATAGCCTATATTTTATTTATATAATATAAACTTTATTTCTGTCAAAATATATTTATTGTCAGCACATCAATTCTTTTTATAGAAAAATTGTCCAACTTAGAAATATTTTAATCGTTCAAATGTCTTCATAGAACTCTCCAAAAATAAATATTGGATTACTCAACATACAAACTTTATTCACTGACAGTAAGTATCAAATTTCCAAAATCTCCTGCATCAAATTAATATCCTGGACAATAATATTTTCTTAAGAATATTTTGTTCTGTAAATTTGTTTCTAATGGAGACTCCACAAGTTTGAAATATTCTACTTCCCAAAACTCTTAAGAGTTTCTATCTTGAGAGTCTAAACTTGCAACCAAATTCTCCAAACCTGTCATTAAAATATTTTTCCCAATAATTTCTCCTCTCAAAAAGCTTCCTTTTATAATAACAATTGTTAGTTGTTATCAAGATGAATTACGTGAATTTAAATAATCTCAATTTTATAAAAGAAGCTTTATTTGATAATTATTTGATATTACATTTTAGATACGTATATAAAATAATTAAATGTAATTCTTTTTTGACTCACTTTAGCCTTTAGGAATCAATCAATATTTGTTACATTTCTAATTTTACTTAACTTCCAGTGTTTGAACTAGCTTTCAAAAATCAACTTTTCCCTTCATCCATTTAGTATTCTACTTCAAGATTTTGGCCTTTTAGTTCCTCTTCATCATCATGTGCATCCTCAACACATTCAATCTAGTTATAGTTCCTCTTAATATTTCTATTATATCAATCCTAGGAGCTCTTAGTTTTCTTCTATACACTAGGTCTTCCACCCATAGTTCTTTGCAGTTGCAAGACCCACACAAAAACCTACAACAATTCTTCTAAAGCTTCTTCAAGACACAACTCAACAAGAAACATAAATTCACTACCACTTGGTGTATTCTAGATCATATTACCCAGTTGACAACCTAAAAAACTCAAAACAATAATCAAACATGCTAAAGGGAACAGCTAAAGGGACCAACAATCAAATTTGCTAGCATTAAAATTAGAATCCAGATTCAAAGGTTTACGGACATAGTAGTATAACAAACTATCAACGGCATAAATCTATCATATTCAATGAATGAACAAACTATTTTGGTTTATTTGTCTTTTTTATTGGCTATCCTCTTATATTCCCCTATTTTCCTCGATGCCCTCCCAGAATGGTTGGCCTCTAGTTGTCACAATCTATTGGTCATCATTTCACCTTCACTATGTAAACATTTCTTCTTGTGCGAATTTAGAGAAGATTTTCAACCAAAAATGGCTTGCTTGCAAAGGCTTTTGGATTGATTAATCGACTCTTGACACTACATGATGACTTGCATGAATGTGAATCATCATGACATACCATTTAATTGCCATACATAACAACCTCTAATTCTTGTTGGTTCATTTTATTCGAGAAATGTTGTTATTCACAACTTTTCATCAATTCTATTCAATCTTATTTAAAATCATGAAAAAGTTTGAACAATTGACAATTGACGAGTGTTTCAAAAAAAAAAAATACTCGCCAATAAAACCATGCGATCCATTTGACAATTCGAGGCTTAAAAGAAGTCAATATGTGCAAAGATGATCCATTTGACAATTTGAGGTTTAAAAGAAGTCAATATGTGCAAAGATGATGCCAGATATCCTTTGAGATTCGTGTCATCAAAATCACCACTATCAAATCACTCACATTTTGCTGTTAAACTCATCCAAATTATTGTTGTAGTTAATAGTGCTATTACAGCGAATCCATGATGATGTTGAAGATGATAGGCTATTGAAGACGTGAATTGCCAAGGAAATGGCTTATAAGTTGCTGCTAAAGTGAATTCACATTGATCTTAAAAATAGCAGATTGGTGCGAGCATGCAACTTACCTTTTGTTAATGTTGCCAAAGTGAAATCAATCACTATTGAAGATGCACTATATTTGTCTAACTCTCTATTTATCTAAATATGCCATGGCACCTAAATCCACATTCCAAAATCAAAATTTTCAATTACACCTAAATCCACATTCCAAAATCAAAATTTTCAATTATCATTATGTTGTTTTTAGCTATTGAAGATGCACTATATAATAAGAACATTCTTTGAACTCTATATTTACCTAAATATGCCATTTCACTTAAACCCACAACCAAAATAAAAAATCTCAATTTCAATTATGTTGGTTTTTCAATTTCCATTATGTTGTTTTCTTCACTGAATATCGCAACCACATTCATCTTTGACCAGATTACAGTCCAGCATTAGAAAGAAGATTGTGGTAGCTGTTCATAACCACCAAGGGTCAACAAATGAAGTTTGAATGCATTTCAGATATGCATTCTACAAATACTCCAGAGCATATGCATCTACCAATAAAATATATTAGCTCCAAAGAAATAATCGGCTTCAGAAGTATGAAGTTAATTCCGCGACATAGTAAATTATAGGCATCAATAATATATTGAAATATGGGGCCACTATTTAATAAAGTACTCAAATTTGAAAATTTTTCAGCCAAAATATAGTTTATTTGCTCCAAATCATAACTGTATTCCCTAGCATAAAACACTTTATTCTGAAAACCTAATAAATATTTCTGAAATTTGTCTTCAATAATCCAGTTATGAACCCACACAATGATGCAGTTGGAGTTTTGTCCAGTCCACCCATCTCGCAAAGGCTGAACTTGGTTCAATCTTTTGATAAACAAGATTTCATAGAACATTCAAATGTCCAATCCTTCTACAAAATATTTTTTATAATAATTTAATAATTCTTCTAAAATTTATGATGACATCTGTCTCCTAAAAGAAGGTCAAAGCATGGAAAGTTGCAGCTGCAGCTCTCATTAAGATTTTCTCTTAGACAAACGTAAGTCTCTGGGAGAAGGTAGTGATTTGACCATCTTGAACCTTCAAAAATGATGTGTTTGGAGCAAACAAGTTGAACGGGTGATCCCAGGCTTGGAATGTGATGGTCACCCCTGCCTGTAATATGAGTTTTTTAATAATGGTTTGATCATTTTAATATCTTTTATTTTATGTTTTAAGGAAAATATTGATTGAAATTTTTTATTTTTTTAATTTAAGAATAGTTTATATTAATTTAAGTATTTTTATTAATTTAATTAGTAATACATATCAAATATAATAAATATTTTGTTTATAATAAAATAGTACAAATAATCCAATTACTAATTTAATACATATTATTATATATGTAAAATTTCAAATTACTTAAACAAATTTCTAAATTCAAAAATTCTATTTGAAAAAGATTTTAAAATAATATAAATATATAAAAAATAATATAAAAATATGTATATATATTACATATAATATTATAAATTAGTAATATATATAATTTCAACTTTACTAAATAAGTTTCTAAAATTCAAACATTTTATTTTAAAAAAATATATAATAAATATTATAAAAATATATATATTAATAATGATTATCTAAAAAATTATTAATAATGACAAGTTCTTAAATTCATATTGAAATATTTTAAAATTTAGAAACATTCATATCTTACTATTTTAAAATATTCTAAATAAATGTTATTTTATAATAAATATTATAAAATAATATATATTTATATTTATATTATACGTAAAATACTATATTGTCAATAATATTTTTTTAAAGTTTATTAATAATTTAAAATGTTATATTTACGATTTTATATTAATATAGACTATCAATCTATACGGTCCAATAAATTTACAAACTGTCATATCTCATTCAAAATTGGAAAAAAGGCCAATAAAGCCATCAAATTCAAATTCCAAGTCTTTGATTGTATCTCAAAGATTTATTTATCTCGTCATAATCTTAATCAAGGATAAAGAGACAAATCTGTTTGCATGCGATATTAGAAACACAATTTAACGTGGTTTAATTTTATCTTTAGTTGATATCTTCCTCGACTGTCTCACTAAGGAAGGATCTCTAAGAAACATGCATCATAATTTTCATGAGGGATAAGGAGACAGATTTATTTATTTATTTATTTGTCATGTAAATGGACAAATGCGTTTGTGGCAAGAGGTCCAGGTAACAAAATTTAAAATATGTTTTAATTTTATTTTGGATTGATGTTTTCCTAGATGACTCACTAGATAACTAACTCTAAAAAAATGAACGTGAATGTGCACACACATGCTCAGCTATATCTATATAGTTATCAAGCAAAAACAGATAAGAGGGAAGAGAAAGCCAGAAGCAAATAGTTCGATAAAAACACAGTTGCAAGAAGATCTCAAATTTAAAGTTGTCACGAAGAGAATATTTACACTTCATCAACAAACGCTATTTTATACCTATCCATGATTTTGTTCAAGAACATAACAGTTCTCCCCCTACAAAGACCCTTGCGCCTTTAAATATGATTCAAAAATGAATACTGAATGAGTTTTCATCAAAATAGTCTTCAATATGTAAATCAACAGGTACATTCTGAACACGAAATTGCACAAAGGAAAGTAGATTCTCTAAAATTTTGGTTCAATAATGATACAAAACCTCTCTCAATGTATGTGTCGAGTGAATTCTCCTGAGAGTGAAATTCTGGGCCTTAATCACAAGGAAGAGAAGAATATATACTTCCAAATTTCCATTAATGTCTTTCAGCTGAAACATTGTTCCTTTCACTGCAATGCTATCACTATATTTGCTCCTGACTATTTCAATAATTGTAGTGTCTAAATACTATTGCTATACATACAGATCCAGTTTATTATGTCAGTAATGAATCGCCCATCTAGAAAAATCTAATCATTTGATATATGTGGAGAAATCTCTGCATATTCCTGAACAATTAGAGCATGCTGAAAAGTTGAAAACAATCGACTTTGGATCCAAACAATTTGACCACTTCTGTTAGTGCCGCCTTCGCCTCAAGTTTACATGTCGACGCCTACAACAGTTACTCTGTGAGTAGAGCAGTATAGAAGCAACGAGAACCAGTTCCAACAGTGGCAACACCTTTAATTCTGTCATTAACAATTTCAGTAAAATCATTTACTTTTGCATGGACATTATTGATAATGAATCCTTTCACTCAAGATCTAAAGTCCCCGTTTCTAAACAGTAATCACTATTTGTCACCAAAAAATCAATCTTCAATATCAAGAGCATTGTAAGGGAGTTTATAGCGTCATATGAAAACTAAAGAGTTTATAGCATCATGTCAACTAAACTATCACATTACCCTTCAGCTTTTGTATCAGGCCTTGGATTTCCTTCTCATCTTGGTTCAATGACACTAGATCATCTTCTGACAAAAGTTTCTGTCTGACATGTTCTCTTTTTTGCTTTTTCATAGTGAAACTATCACTGTATGCTGAATGTTTATCAATCAGTTTCCCATCAAAAGCCATTCCAGTCTTCATGCATGTATTTGGACATCCTATTTTCCCAGAATATTCATCACTTCCATCACAACAATCTGCAAGCAAATTGGCCTGTCAGTAGAAAGCCAATATGAAGGCGTACTCTATATCCTTAATGAAATTTGAAGTAAATGAGAGAAGAAATTCAAAATCCGCTATCTGATAGTAATTTTTTTTAAAAAAAACTGCGCATACAACTATTCACTCAAGAGGAGTCACACAGAAACTGACCTGATGGTAATAGAAGCTAGCCGATAGAATTCGGAAGACTCCAGACATCCCACTCAAGAAACAAAATAAATAACAGATTGATTTCCAAGAAGTTTATGGAATCACTCAAACCTTTCCTTTGACAATATGGCAAAGCATATTTATGATAGTTGATCACCTTTATGATTTGAATAGACAGTAGATGTTTTATGGATTTGAGTTAAATCGTCATTATACAACACATTTTGATTTGATAAAGTAACTTAATGTATCAA
Organism: Chamaecyparis obtusa; assembly: GCA_027943335.1. NCBI lineage: Eukaryota > Viridiplantae > Streptophyta > Pinopsida > Cupressales > Cupressaceae > Chamaecyparis > Chamaecyparis obtusa. Next base: position 1,869,488 of record BSBK01002821.1, on the reverse strand, counting down.
TTATATAAGCACCTGGTTTCTGAGACTTTATCCTTATCATTTCACATGGCAACTTTCTCCCAAAAACAATCGGTTACATCTGTATCATGTGGAATCATAGTTCATACACAAGGATGGCAACTCTTAGCAAACAATTGAACTAGAGAATTGCATGGCTCATACTTCACTTACTTAAACCACCCGAAGAGTTATATTGCATCAGATAACATTAGGACTGGCAACTCCTTCGGAAAACTAAAAAGCTATATGTTTCTGTAAATCGTTTTAGTTATTATACAGATACTTATTTGGTGAGCTATACTTTTAAAAAAGCATACATGCCTTACACATATGTTGTGAGAATGCCTACAACATATCAAATGAAAGAAAAATATTGGTGTTGATATATGATATGTGCCAGTCCAGCTGAAAATAATCAGTTCTCTGCCAAGGTATACTAATATTAAATATGTAAAATGAAAATATTAGAACCACAATGACTGGCATAAACAGTGCTCATGCAAAGGATTTGGACTCTTGATATTTTTTATTGTTTTAGAATCAAGCTTATAAACAAAATCGCCACAAAATTTTGTTACTAAAAATTTCAATGAATTCTCAAAGTAAATTTCTTAAGGATTTTCTAAGCTGTTAAAACCCTACAAAGTGTCCAGATTACTTCAACGACTACTTGATCAATTTTCAAGCATTTTGATATTTGATTGTTACTAGTGTCCTTGTTGCTTGGCAGAAGTCTACTAGTCATTGTTTTTGGTCACAAATATTTTATATATTCTTTGATTCCCATGAATGCTCTAGTTGATTTAATATTTTGAGTGATTGTTTGTCTCTTTTCCATCATGTTGGAAATTGCTGTAAGATTTGACTATGAAAGTAGCCACCCACAATCTAGAGGCCTAATGAAAAACACAATAACAAGATAGAATATATATGACAAGAATAAACTGTATTCTCACCAAGAATGCGATAGAATAGAATGGATTAACTGAACTCACTTCATTGACTCAACTGGAATTTATATTACAAAGGAGACCCCTTGGTTAAGTAGGCCATGATGAGAACATAGGAACGCAAAAGATTACGACAAGTGTCATAATCTTATTGTGATAACCCTCGAATAAGTACCTTACAATTGTAATTTTATAAATAAATCATTGTCATTTTTCTCTTTAAATGCATATATTTAATTATATCTGATAATTCTATATTATTAAATAATAAAGAATTAAATTATAAGATTGTAACATTATAACCTTCAATGATAATGAAACTTAGTCAAATTATAAATAAATTATCATCATCAATAAATTGTAAAAATTATATTATCCTAAAGAAAAGGAATTATAATCAAATTTTAAATATTATAATATTTCATGATTATAAAAGAAAATAACATAAAATATATATATAATACTATACATTATAATATATATTATAATAATAAATATTATAATATATACTATAATGCACGGGGTCACATATATCCTAATTCCGATTAAGTTGAACAGTCGCATCCTTAGTGATGCGTCTGATCGCAAGGGTTAACCTGCCTCAGTCGCACCACTAAGAGGTGCGACGTGTGGGGAGGGACGTGACTCCCCTCCCCACACTAAGGTATATAAGCGCCCACGCACTGTGTTTAAAGGGGGGCGGAAAAAGACAGGAAGAAGACAGAGAAACATTTGGGAGACTCAATCACGATCTGCTACCAGCGGCAGAATCTAAGGTATAAAATCATGTGCTTATATATATATATATATATATGAATATTTATTTATATTGTATTTAAATTTCTGAATGTATTTGTATATATAAATATATATATGTATGTATATATATTTATATATATATGATTATGTTTTCCTTCAGAATATATTTAATCTTAGAACCTTAGTATTCTTGTGGATAATTGCATTATAATTAATGTAAGGAATTATTTACAATTATTTTTCTAACATGAATTTAAATTATCATATATGTTAATTGATGATATGAACCATCATAATGAGTAAGTCATTAAATGATGGACATCATATCTGGGGGGGACTAGAAGAAATCTTTATGATTTCCTAGTCTCGAGATTTATATCTCAACAATTGATGATACGGATGGATCCCCGTATCAGGAGGGGACTAGTGGGAATTCAGCCATTTCCCTAATCTCGTAGGCAGTATATATACTGATAGCCCAGTCATATGCATATGCGTAGGCTTGGAATGCCACTAGTTGGAAAGCAACTAGTTGCTTCCAAGAGGACCTTACGGGCAGCGTTCTGGGAATGATGTGCCGAGGACCCGAATGCTTAGAGGGAGCGAATGTCTCTCAAGCCGGGGGCGCTATGAAGCCGACTCAGAGGCAGCCTTAAGGGCCAACTTCCCCTTATTAACTTAGAGTAGAGCATGAAGTATATATATATTTTTATGATATCATGTACTAACAACGGTTTTGCAGGATTTTATAGAAGTAGAAGAACAAGGGACATTACACTTATGTTATGACATGATAATCAAAGAGACAAATTAGCACCCACCTAAGGTGGAAAAGTGAAGTGTCACATGTCCACTAAAGGTGGATCACCCTCCAAATGTGGAAAAGTGATAAAATGATAAGTCCACCAAAGGTGGAAGTCCCAATTAATGTGGAAAAGTGATAATGTGATAATACACCTAAAGTGAGAATATTCCTATGTGGTCCCTAAATAAATGTAATGTCCCCGAAACATTTAAATACTTTAATTAAATTAATTCGTTAAGTGGTCCCAATTTTAAATAATATCATACAAACTACTTTAATTAATTAATTTAATTATAAAATTAAAAAGTGATAAAATGGTAAATAATAAGTCATGTCAGCCTATGGTAACCTTCCGGAAACTTCTTGTTGGCCTTTATAAGGTGATGGCTGGCATCGTAGGGAATCACTGTGAAATTTTATATTTCTTGCATATCACGATGCAAGTTGGAATTGAGTGTTCTAGTGTGTTGTTTTGGAGGTGCAAGATCCTCCCTAGTTTGGTGATTGCAATTTCGGTGGGAGTCACTGTTCATCCTAATCTGCCTATCTATCAAAATCTGTGAGGTCTTCACTTGAAGACAAATTTGTAATAATCTCAAATATTCTATCATCATTGTCAAGGATTTGCTTCTTGTTGGTGTATGATCTATGTTATTTCCTTTATCAATGGTAATACATTTGGCAATTGAGAAATAGTTCGATATTTGGAAATAAATAAAGCAATATCACCGTACGGAAGGATACATCGTGGGGCCCGAGCTTTTCATTCCAATTTTGAAGGCGACTATTTTATTCGGAGATTTCATAGCTCATTGCCAATGTATGGGTGTGAAGTAGGGGTGTTGTACGACACATCTTGCCATACGGAAGGGAAAGAACTTTGGGAGAGGGGGGGGGGGGGTTCTTCCTATTGGCCATATATGTGAAGGGTCAAAGAGTTGCACTTATAATTACATACTTGGTGTTGAGGATCTCATTCAACGTATAGGAAAGAAATCAATAAATTGCCACACAAGTGGAAGTGGGAGACCGTACGGTTAATTTGGCCATACGGGTGGAGAGAAAACATCGTACGGATGAAGAGCCACCTTGTCATAAAATACGGTGTGCAAGACCCAGGACCATATGGGCCTTGTCGTGCGGTTGCTAGGGAGTCAAATTAGTGATTTCACCATTCGGAGCCTTGTCGTGCAAAGTCAAACCTATGTTCGATACATTACAATGGTATTAGAGCTGGTTATCTTGCTAGCCGGTCAAGTAATGTTGTGATGCAAGGCGATCTTGGTTTCCTGGCAGTTGGAGGAATTTCCTTGTGGATTGTTGGAGTTCCTTGTTGTTGTGAGCAATTTCCAAAGATTTTGTGTGCAGTTGAGTTGCGGAAATCTTTGGTGTGTGCGGTGAAAAGGGTTTGTTCCTTTGTGTTTGTAGAGGTTGTGTTTGCGATCGCACCTCTTCAAGTGGTGTGGTTTAGGTGATCTGGCTTGATCTTTGCTGATCGGTTGTGTTCTTCATATCACCGGTTCAATGTGAGTTCACCAGTTGATCGTGGAGGATTGCGGTGGAAGATTTCAAGTGATGGAAACATATGGCGTGGATTTTGAGGTGGACCTATGTGTGGCCAACGTGGTGGTTGGATCGCACCTACTGAAATAATTAAATGTTGCAATTATTTGGGATCTAGGCCAACTTGGTGTATTACGTTTGTCTTGGGATATGTAATATCTTGAATGCCGACCTATGGCGACTAGTGTGTAAAAATTTAGGGTTTGTGGTTGTAATTGGGGGTAGGATGGAGTAGCCCTGAGAGAGGGGAGGGTAGCAAAGAGCTAAGAGAGGATCACTTTGAGGTTAGACAGATCAATTGAGGATTTGAGCCTTGTTTTGCTTTGTATGTAGCCGTAATCGAGAAAGCCTTATAGCTCGACATGTTTGATGTAATTGGATGTTTTCTTGATAATAAAGAGTTGTTATTTGGTCGCATCTTGTTGTGTTTTCCTCTGCGTTGAATCTTGCTACAAGATTGGACATCTCCATTGGAGGTCTCTCCAGCCTTGACTGCGTCAAGTTGGATGCGGACAAGATCTCAATCAGTAGACATGATGAGGGAATCAAGCACTAAAATGATGACATTGCTACGAGAGCTAACAAGAGGACAACTCAATGAGGCTTTGGTGAAAGGACGACAACAACTTGACTTGAGACTTCGACAAAAGGACAACACCAAATTAGCAAAACACTTGGACTTTTGATAGGACAAATGGAAATCATAAGGTGCACAATGATAATTTTGTCAATGAGAGGCCTCATACACAACGTTCCCACACACGCCCATTGATCTCGACATTTCCTCAAAGAACTAAATAACACAAAGAACAAGAGCCTACCTTCTTGAAAATGCAAGATCATTTCGGGCAAGATTGATTTGATGTCGGATTTGGAGCAGAGTTATCTTTCAACGATTATGTGGAATTGCAGATTAGATATTCCAAGGGCCATGACCATCACAATAATGTTATCAAGCAAAAGGTCGCCAAGCTGAACCTATCTTCTTTTGATGGGTCCAAAAAGACATCAACTAGAGTATGGACGCAAAAGGTAGATACCTACTTTTAGCTCAATCTGATGCTCGAAGATGAAGAAATCAAATTTGCATCCCTTTACTTGGAGGGAATTGCTCACGAATGGTGGCACAATGGGATGGTCACCCTTGGTCATGATTCAGTCACTTCATATGCTTATTTCATAGAGAGACTCATTGATTGCTTTGATGGGATGGATCCAAAACTCAACTTCAAGGAGTTGGCACAACTAAGACACACCGGACCGGTAGATGATTACATCTCAGAATTTCAGAGGCTGTTAGTATTGGTTACTGACATGTCTAAGAGAAGACTTGTAGTACTGTTCATGGACAGATTGATGGAACCCCTCAAGGGTTGGGTAAAAGGTTTCAATCCTAACACACGGTAGCGTACAAGAAGGCACGTGGCATGGCTATGTCATCCTCTTCCTCTAGGAGTTACACACATGCCAAACCACCACTCGCACATAAGGAAAAGGGCAAGAAACCATTTCCGAAGAAACCCTCAATGGACGAGGCCATGAGACAAGAGTTGAGAAGAAGAAAGCTTTGTTTCACATGTAAAGAACCTTGGGAACCGGGTCACCAATGCTTAGGCAAAGGAAAGATCCATTGCATCAAAGTAATGTCCAATAGCAAGGAGTGAAGAAACTGAGGTAGAAGAAGCGATTAAAGAAGAAACTAATCGTGCCGAGAGGATTGCCACACTTGTGTGAAGGGGAGGCACCATTGCCGCACTATCCACGATTCCAAGGTGCAATCTATTTTGGGTCCGAGGCACACTCCAAGGGCAATGAACGCTAGTCATGCTCGATAGGAGAGACACTCAATTCCATGAATTCATCACTCATCACGAGGGGTTTGCATATGGTGGAGCATGAAAGATTCAAAGTCAAGGTGGTAGGAGAAAATTTACTACCATGTACTCATTTGGACCCGCAACTGAGCATTACCATGGGGAACTACACCATGACAAATGATTTCTTTGTTGTAGACTTGGATGATATGGATGTCATATTGGTCATTCAATGGATGGAGACTCTCAACCAGTATACACAAAGTTTCAAGAGTATGGAGTTCTCATTTGAGGTGGACGACAAGAAGGTCGTGTTGAGAGGAATGTCCAATAGGGGTTTGAGGGAGATCTCACCAAAGCGGATGGAAGCAATTTTCAGACATGATGAAGTCATTTGGGCAACACAATGTTTGGTTTCGACCAGATCATTGAGTGGGCAACAAGCATACTGCCAAGATGATGAGCTTCGGGAAGTGTTGGGCAAGCACAATTTGGTCTTTGCAGACATTCTGCCAAGTATATGCCCACATAGAGAGGGTTTGAGAACACGATTGAGTTGGAGGGAGGAGCTAAGCCAATTATCACTACTCCCTATCGCTGCCCCAAGAAGCTTAAGGGAGAGATAGAGAAGACAATGTAGGAGTTTCTCAACAAAGGTTGGATCAGGCCTAGCTCTAGTCCATTTGCATCTTCGGTAGTTTTGATGAAGGATGAAACTCTCAAGATGTACATTGATTACCGAGCATTGAACAAGAAGACAATCAAGAACAGATACCCCATCCCGAGGATCGATGAGTTGTTGGATGAACTACACAGAGCAATCTACTTCTCCAAGATTGATCTCCATTTCAGGTCTCACCAGATCCGCATGAGGGAGCAAGATATCTAGAAGACAACATTATGTTGCCACTACGGACACTATGAGTTCTTGCTCATGCCGTTTGGATTGACCAATGCTTCAGCCACTTTCCAGTCTTGCATGAACCACATATACAACAAGTAGTTGCATAAGTTTTTGTTGGTGTTCTTTGATGACATACTTATTTACAGCAAGACATGGGAGGCACCTGAGACAATTGGACGAAGTATTATGGATCATGGAGTCAATCATTTGGGATGACCAGGATCTTATCCTTGGGACACATCATCAACACCCGAGGACTTAAGGTGCATCAAGAGAAGATTCAGGCAATTCTTGATCGGCCAACACCTAGGACACTCATAGAGCTACACAGATTCTTTGGATTGTGTAGTTACTACAAAAGGTTTGTGAAAGGGTTTTTGCAGCTAGGGGCACCACTGACAGATCTCACAAAGAAGGGAGCATCTTATTGGGATGAGAAGACACAAGGAGCTTTTGACAGGTTGAAGGAATTCATGAGTACGTGTCTAGTTCTGGCACTGCCAGACACTAGACCCGTTTCCCTTGAAGGCGACACATCAAGTGAAGTAATTGGCACAGTCTTGATGCAGGACCATCATCCCATTGTTTTTGAGAGTCGAAAGCTCTTAGGAGCCAAGAGATTGTACTCGATCTATGATAAGGAGATGCTCGCCATCGTGCACTCATTGGCCAAGTTTCGAAAGTGCCTCATTGGGGCAAGATTTGTGGTGAGGACCGACCACAATAGTTTGAGATATTTATTGGAGCAAAAGGATTTGAATGAGAGGCAACAAAAATGGGTGAGCAAAATCCAAGCATTTGATTTGGACATTGAGTATGTGAAGGGGAAGAAGAATGTGGTTGGCCAATGCATTGTCTAAGAGACCCGCTATATGTTCACCGTCACAAATTTCATTTGATTGGAAGGCTCATTTGTTAGTTGAGTGCTCCAAGAACACATTTGCTTGTCAATTGTTGGACAACCAGATTCAAGACAATAGGTACAAGGTGGTGGATGATGTCATCTACTACAAGGATAGGATCTACTTGGTGACAGAATAAAAGATGGAGAGGATCTCGATGGAGATTCATGACTCACCCTTGGCAAGACACCCAAATTACCTCAAGATCTATAGGCAAATTTGTGAGAGGTTCCCTTGGAAGGGCCTCAAGGATGATGTGCTATAGTATGTCAAGGAGTGTGCTAGTTGTCAATAGAATAAATCCGAGCATACTTTTCCAACGGGGTTACTTCAGCCCTTGCTAATATCCAATCAAAAGTGGTAGAGTATCTCGATGGATTTCATCACCAGACTTCCCAAGGTGCAGGGTAAGGATTGTATTTATGTTGTGGTGGACTGGTTGACCAATGACACATTTCTTTGCCATTCCCACAGAGTTTCAAGCAGTCTAGGTAGAAGAGTTTTTCTTTCTAGAGGTGTTTCATTTGCATGGCCTTCCGCAAAACATAGTCAGTGATATAGACAAATGTTTCCTCAATGCCTTTTGGATAGAACTTTTCGATTGGCAAACAGAATTGTTAGCAAGTACAAGCTATCATCCTCACACAGATGGTCACACTGAGATTGTGAATAAGTGGTTCGAGGGTTACTTGAGAAACTATGCAGCAGCATAGCAAAAAGCTTGGATCTGTCGGCTTCATTTGGGAGAGTACTATTGCAACACTACCTATCATATGTCTATAGGTATGACACCTTTCAAGGCTCTTTATAGATATGGGGTTGCATCATTTGTGGATTTGGCATTGGGAGACAATCAAGCACCAAGGGTCAAGGAGTGGTTGCAAGAGAGTCTCAATATCCTTAGAGCTCTCAAGGATAATCTACAGCAGGCCCAAAATCAACAGATGATATACGCTGATCGGCACAAGATTGAGCGGAGTTTTGACGTGGGAGATTTGGTCTACCTCCGATTACAGCCATATAGGCAATCTTCTTTGAAGAGTGGTGCCAGGGAGCTCAAGCCTTGCTACTATGGACCATACAAGTGGTATGGAGAGTAGAAGTTGCCTATGAGTAGGAGCTTCCTGAAGGGGGTTGGATTCACAACGTATTTCATGTCTCATGCCTTAAGAAGGCGGTTAGGCAATGTGTCACGATCTCTAAAGAGCTCCACCTATTGACGAAGAGGGTATACTTGCTTTAGAGCCTGTAGAAATCATTGATGTTAAAGAGAGGAAGCTAAGGTCACGCACCATCAAGGAGTACTTAATGCATTGGACGGATTTACCGATCGAAGATGCCACGTGGGAGAATGAGCAAATTTTGGAGTATCCAAGTTTGCAATTGCTTGAGGGCAAGCAATCATTGGGTCAGGAGGACAGTAATGTCCCCGATATTTAAATAATTTAATTAAATTAATTGGTTAAGTGGTCCCAATTTTAAATAATATCATACAGACTACTTTAATTAATTAATTTAATTATAAAATACAAAAAAATGATTAAATGGTAAATAATAAGTCATGTCGACCAATGGCAACCTTCTAGAAACTTCTTGGAGACCTTTATAAGGTGATGGCTGGCATCGTAGGAAATTGTCGTGGAGTTTTATATTACTTGTGTATCGTAATTCTAGTTGGAATTGAGTGTTCTGGTGTGTCATTTTGGAGGTGCAAGATCCTTCCTAGTCTGGTGATTGTAATTTCGGTGGAAGTCTCTCCTCACCCTAATCTGACTGTCTATCCAAATCTGTGAGGTCTTCACTTGAAGACAAATTTGTAATAATCTGAAATATTCTAATCATTGTCAATGATTTGCCTGTTGTCGATGTATGATTTGTGTTATTTTCTTTATCAGCAGTAATATATTTGGCAATCAAGAAACAACTCGATATTTGGAAATAAATAAATAAAGCAATATCATCATACGAAAGGATACATCGGGGGGCCCAAGCTTTTCATTGCAATTTTGAAGGCGAATATATTTTATTTGAAGATCTCATAGCTCATTTCCAATGTATAGGTATGAAGTAGGGGTGTCGTACGACACATCTTGTCTTATGGTAAGGGGGGGTCTATTGGCCATATGGGTGAAGGGTCAAAGATTTGCACTTATAATTACATACTTGGTGTTGAAGATCTTATTCAACGTGTAGGAAAGAAATCAGTAAATTGCCACACGAGTGGAAGTAGGAGACTGTACAGTTAATCTGGTTGTACAAGTGGAGAGAAAACACCATACAGGTGGAGAGCCACCTTGCCGTATAGTATGGTGTGCAAGACCAAAGACCATACAAGCATTGCCATGCGGGTGCTAGGAGTAAAAATAGTGATTTCACCATTCGAAGCCTTGCTGTGCAGAGTCAAATCTGTGTTCGGTACATTACAGTAAACTTAAGTAATATATGTGTCTAGAACCTACGAGAATGACTTACTAGATGCAACAATCAAACACAACACCCCCCTTAAGTGCAACTTAGGGAGAATGTATGCACACAATACAAGATGGGTCTTGGCTACTAGACCATGTTAGGTACCCATGTACAAATACAATGCAATCTCATGCAAATAGAGAAAAGGAGAAAACCTAGTGAGACAAAACTCCTCACCAAAAGAGACATGAAAACACAAAAATCTCTAAATTATGAATGAGATGGATAAAACCATATCTGAGGGAAAAGGCTCCCCAAGAAAGAGAAGAGAGACAATGAAGCCACCCTCAATGTAGAATCTCTTGCAATATGGTCCAATGATCTCGAACAACATCCCTCCCATTAACAAGAAATAGAGCTAATGTTGCACCAAGAATGTCAAAGTGTGACAAAACCAAGTACGACTGTTGATAAAGAATCAATGACAAATCTCTCATTTCAATATGATAGAGACTAGGTATGGAGACACCTATATGAGCATCAACTAGATACTCAAACTATGTACATTCTCTGCTAGAGACATGTACCAATTCTTACAAGATAGTTTCTAACCTACTAAATGCATGAGGATTACATGCAATGAAGCCTCAATGACAAAATACATGAAAGATATGACATTTTATTTTAGTGCATTTGCAACATGTCTCATACAAGAGATTATAACATGACATGACAATGATGAAAAATCTAAGATCATGAAGATGATGCCATCAAAGAACTGCCTTGTAGTTGTTGATCGCTGAAGATGCCTCTAATTGGGACGTGCCAAGAAAATGGGAACAACTAGCCCTTCATGGCTGCTGCAAGGAAGAACTGACAGTTGGCCAATATGAGCTCGATAGGTGGACATTAAAATTTGTGTTCCCAAATTTGCTTATTAAACAAGATATTTTCATTTTTTAAAACTTATTGAAAGTTTTTGAAAAACATCTTATAACTTAAAAACTTTATTTAAAAATAAAGAAAAAATTAATATTATTTTTTCCTTTTTATCCTCAAGCTTTCCATTTCAGTGATTACAATTGCCACAATCAGGCTATAATAGACTTAGATCATTATGCAACAATGTTACCCCAAGTTTCCAAAATGGGGGGACATGCAGACTAGTTTCTGGGACTGATTTTTTTCCCAGAGCAAGGGACAGCAGTGGGGATAGCTACATAAAAAACAGGGAAAATTTAAAATATATAGGGAAATTTTGAATATTCATATGAAAACATGGATAAAGCATGCTTATATACATCATAGAACCTTAACATATAATGTTTGTGGTAAATAATTTAAATGGAGAGTTCACATGAGAGTCGAAGTCAAATAGATTATCAAAATTCAAGCATTAATTTTATGGGCAGCTAGGGGACAGGTTTCTAGAAGTTTTTGAGTTTCTAGGACGGGTCAAATTATGTTGGAGACACATCCCCGAGTAACTCTGCTATGCAAATGATCAAATTAAGAGCTATGCATTATAATTGCAAAAATAAGCCAAATAAGGCCATGTGCTAAAAGTATTATTTCTGATCACAATCACTACAAGCTAATAGCACCACTACGAAATACATAAAAAATCATGCACTTTAAAAAAATATTGCACCTTACGAGGAGTGTATGAGCCTGAATAAGGCCTCTAAATTTGCAAAAAGTGGAATTAAGCAATTTCCTAAAAAATCCGTGTTGGAAATTAGAAAAATCCTGCACCACTACTTACAACACTAAATTCTATCCCAAATAAAATATATTGCTTGAAAAAAGAAGCCCATGACTGACATTGCTATTTAACAATCACCTGCATAATTATCACACTTGAATTGCCACCGCACCTCCAAACTTCAAATCCTTGCAAATTTGGCCTCTAGTGTCTAGTTTGGATGAAACAAAAGTCAATCTTGGGGTCTTTGGATCTCCTGATTCCAATGGTAACCTTAGATTTGCACCAACAAGCTTCAAATTTGACACATAATAGAAAGCCACAAAAACAAAATCCTCAAATTGCTCCATATATCTCACAAAGACTATCCAATGGCACTCAACAAGTTATGATACCATGTACAATTTGGCTACGAAGATAGCCACCCAAGATCTGGAGCCCTAATGGAAAGCACAATAACAAGAGAGAATATATATGACAAGAATAAACTGTATTCTAATTTTGATCGCTCATCATTTGTTGTTGACCCAACAAGTATACCACTTTGAAATTTTCTTATAGAACTTGTTATAGTTGTCATTACATGTACCCAAATTGCGTCATCATGCATAGATTGATCATCAAAATTCTTGAATACAAATTCCTTTTTTGCCTTGTTGTCTCCATCAAGATTTTGATTCCACTTAGCATAAAGAATGCTAGAAACATTATGCAACAATTCATCCCTATGGATTTCATCAACCCCTTTAACTATATTTTGAATTTCCCCAATCATTGTATCACCTTCATATTCCTTAGGTGTATTTGGAATAGTTACTTGATTTTATACTTTGTATAAGTGAGCCACACTTAATTGGTAGCAAACTTCATCAAACAAACTTGATAGCAAGAGCCCTGTTGTCCTCAAATTTGAACTCTCAAAATTGAGACAACCCATGCAAAATTGGATCCAAAATCATGGTTTTCTCTCTAAGATAGACATTTTGAGATCAAATCTCAAAGGCAATAGGATACACCATGCCTTGGCCTTAGTTTCTCATCCTTCTGGTGTCATTTTTCGAGATTTTCGTCAAATTTTTCTTGGTTTTCTTTGCAATTTCGGGTTTTATTTTCCTTATTGCAAGTACTCGATTTGTGAAAATCTTGAGTTTTTGATCAATTTTTCTTGTTTAATTTGATCTTTTTGTTTTCCTTTTGTGCCAGATTCTTCGTCCTTTTCGTTTTAAAAGTTTGAGTCATTTTCGTGTTTAAACATGTTCTTTATCTAAAGGATAAACATAACTAATGTTACTTGTAATCAGGTTTTTATTTCCCAATTGCAAGTGATATTCTTCTTCTTTGTGATACTTGTAATCAGGTTTTTATTTCCTAATTGCAAGTATTATATTGAGTTTGTAAAAGATATGTTACTTGTAACATAAATTCCGAAATCCGACTTATTCTTTGGTTGTGATTTTTGAGTTACATTACAAGTTAATAACACTTGTAATCGGGTTTTTAAATTTTGATTACAAGTGATATTGTTTTCCTAATGATACTTGCAATCGGGTTTTTAAATCCCGATTGCAAGTGTGATATTCTTTGAGTTTGCAAGTTAATAATATATGTAATCGGGTTTTTAAATCCCGATTGCATAAATTATATTTTGTTTAAAGACTACTTAACTTGTAATCGAGGTTTTATTTCCCAATTACAAGTAAGTTATCCTTTTAAAAGCATAGAAATGTCTACTTGCAATCAGGATTTTTAAATCCAATTGCAGGTTACGTTTAAAAGTCCTTTGTTTGTATACTTGCAATCAGAATTTTAAAACCCGAATACAAGTTAAGTAATTGTTTTAAAGTGTTTTCATAAACTTGTAATGGCAAAGTAAAAGCCCGACAACACTTTAACGTTGAGTTTTCAAGGGGAAAATAACTTTTAATTGGGATTTTAAATCTCGATTACAAGTCATTTACTTTTTTATTTTCTTTGACACTTGCAAAAGAAAAAACAAAACACAACATACCTTGTACCACTTGCAAAAGTCTTTCAAAATTCCGATTTCTCTACTAACAGGTTCTTTCTCATTCAAAACAAGTGTTTGAAACTTGTAATAAATATAAAATAACCCGATACATGTTTGAACGGCAGCATTTGGACTTTAGTTGAGAAATATATGCATTTTAGCTTGCATCTAGGGTTAAAAAACCCGTAAATAAAGGAATAAACCATTGCAGATTTGATTTGTGGCAAGAGGTGTATATAATCTTAGGTGTCAAGTTTAGTATAGGTTGTTTTCAATAACGGTAGATCGGGGGAGCCTTCCCTTAATTAGGAGAGACTGTGTCTCACATGTTGTGGTTGCAACCATTGTTTTGGAATTGATCCTTAAAATTGTTGGTTGCAATATATTCACCCAACAATTTTTGGCGACTCTACTACGGACACGATACGCATTTGAAGGCCTCACGCTTTTGTTTGAAGTATACCCGTGTCCTATTCATTGTAATTTATTTCTTGCAGTTTTTCAAGCTTTCACCAAGGACATGTAAATGGCTGCCCAAGGTCCTTCGGGAAATGTTTTTGGTCTATTGAATTTGACTCTACTTCTTCATGCTCTTCCTGATGGCCCACGGAAGAATTTTCCCAAGTTCTTCGGTGGTGAACAACAACATCCTGATGAACATATTGCTGCTTTTTACATTGCATGTGGTGTTCATGATGTTGAACATGAGGACGCGTCTATGAGGTTGTTCGTGGAAACTCTCCAAGGCATGGCTGCTAACTAGTTTTACCATCTTGCACCATGGACTATCACAAGCTGGGCTACTCTCATAGCCAAGTTTGAAGAAAGGTTTAAGCCTCCTAAAGATGCTCATGCTTTGTTGGCCCAACTCACTTAGTTGAAGAAGGAATCTTGCGCACCTATGCGTGAATTTGTGTCTCATTTCAACAAGTTGACACGAAAAATTCCAACTATTGCTCAGCCTAGCAAATTTGAAATGTTTCTTTGTCAACACTCAAATTCCCGAAGTCAATTTTTGTTAAGAAGAGCAGCCCCATCTACTCTTGTAGCTGCACTGACTTTGGCAATTGGAATCGAGGACGACCTCATTCTTGTTGAGCGGATAAGAATAGAAGCAAGTGGGTTTGAAGGAAGTTCTTTTTCTTTGGATTCATTTTCTTCTATCACAAGGACGGATCCTGCAATGCAGACGTTGGCAAATGAGTTGCTTGCCCTCAAAAAGCAAATAGCTCAAGATATGTTCTTCGCTCCTCGCAAGGATGTACAAAGGAGGCCTCTCCCAAATGTTGTTCATAGTTTTGGTGGTGGGAATCAACATAAGCTAGTTTCATCACCAAAGAAGCTTGCTATTGAGGCACCATCACTGAAGGCAGCAGCGAAGCATCCTGAATCTGAACCTAGCGATCTTGCTATTCTCTTCCAGAAAAAGGAAGCAAACATAGTTGGCGACTCTCAAATCTGGTTTTTGCATTCTCAAAAAGTCAATGAAAAGCAGAACAATGAAAATCATTCTTCTGATGTTCAAGCGAATGAAGACAATCATGTCATCAGTTATGAAAAGATGGACATGCATGAAGGTCCCATTCAAGCTGAAAACAATGAATCTTTGTTTCAAGGTCATGAACTTGAACGAGTGTTGCATGAATGTACTAGCCCAAAGCTTAAGGACTATCTCATCATAAATAATTCTAATTTTCTTAAGTTTGAATTTTGTGGACAACATACTAAGGTATGCAGTCCACTTGTGTTTTCATCTACATCACATGAAGGAAATTCTATGTTACCCTGAGTTTCTGGGACGGATTTGTTTTTCCTGGAGCAGGGCATGGCAATGGGGATGACTATATAAAAAATAGGGAAATTTTAAAAAATATAGGAAAATTTTAAATATTCATATGAAAGCATAGATAAAACATGCTTATATACATTATAGAACCTTAACATATAACATTTGTGTTAAATAATTTAAATTGAGAGTTCACATAAGGGTGGAAATCAAACAAATTATCAAACCTCAAACATTATTTGAATTAATTTTATGGGACAGCCAAGGGATGGGTTTCCGAGTTTTCGGGACGGGTCAAATTTTGTCGGAAACGCATTCCGGGTAACACTGAGGAAATCATTCTGATCATCTTGAGGTGATGATAATTGATGGACTAGTTATTCAAGTTGCAACCGAAAAGAAAAAATCAGTCTTTGTTTGATCAAGGGGATGTCCCATAAGACATCTTGCTTGGTTGGAGGCCAATGGAAATACATATTCCACTTGTACCTGAGGATGAAGCTATAATTGAAAAAGAAGTCAAACATGCATTTGCAATTCAGTAGGAGAAAGTTGAATCCATGGGTTCCTCTTGGGGCAGCAGTACATTTGTTCATCTTTTCCAAGGAGTGTTGCATCAAGCTTTGGTATCATTACTCTAGCTGTTCGATTTTCATGATTACAAAATTGCCTGTGAACATGCAAGGCACTACAAGCTACTGAAAAAAGGCAACTATTTTGCTGAGCAGGTGAATGGTTTCATCTGAAAGGTTTCATTGTTGGCTAGTTTAAATTAGGTAGGTTTTTCTCTTTTTAATAAGTGTGTTTGCACAAGTGTGCATTTTGTTTTTTGTAATTTTGCTTTGTGTCAGTTGTGTCGTTCTTTTGTTGTTTGGTCGTTTTTGGTTGCTTGACTTTGTAGCCCAATGGATACTAAGGCACTTGGAGATTTTGGATTCTACTACATTTGCTTGCTCCTATGAATGAAGGTAGTTCCCCAATGAGAGTCAGTTGTTGTCCTAAAATTTGAATTCTCAAAATTGAGACAACCCATGCGAAATTGGATCCAAAATCGTAGTTTCTTCTATAAGATAGATGTTTTGAGATCAAATCTCGAAGGCAATGGGTTACACCATGCCTTGGCCCTAGTTTTTCATCCTTCTGGTGTCATGTTGATTTTTTCTTGGTTTTCTTTGTAATTTCGGGTTTTTTTTCTTGATTACAAGCACTCGATTTGTGAAAATCTTGAGTTTTTGATCAATTTTTCTTGTTTTGATCTTTTTGTTTTCCTTTTGTGTCATAGATTTGTTCGTCCTTTTCGTTTTAAAAGTTTGAGTCATTTTCGTGTTCAAACATGTGCTTCATCTAAAGAAAAAACATAACTAATGTTACTTGTAATTGGGTTTTTATTTCCTGATTGTAAGTGATATTCTTCTTCTTTGGGATACTTGTAATCAGGTTTTTATTTCCTAATTGCAAGTATTATATTGAGTTTGTAAAAGATATTTTACTTGTAATATAAATTCCGAAATCCGACTTGTTCTTTGTTCATGATTTTTGAGTTACATAACAAGTTAATAACACTTGTAATTGGGTTTTTAAATTCCGATTGCAAGTGATATTGTTTTCCTCATGATACTTGCAATCGGGTTTTTAAATCCCAATTGCATAAATTATATTTTGTTTAAAGACTTCTTAAATTGTAATCAGGATTTTATTTCCCGATTACAAGTTATCCTTTTGAAATTATAGACATGTCCACTTGCAACCAGGATTTTAAAATCCGATTGCATGTTATGCTTAAAAGTCCTTTGTTTTTATACTTGCAATTGGGATTTTAAAACCTGATTGCAAGTTGAGCAATTGTTTTAAAGTTTTTTCATAAACTTGTAATGGCAAAGTAAAAGCCCGACAGCACTTAAACGTTGAGTTTTCAAGGGCAAAATAAGTTTTAATCGGGATTTTAAACCCCGTTTACAAGTCATTTACATTTTTATTTTCTTTGACACTTGAAAAAGAAAAAACGAAACCCGACATACCTTGTACCACTTGCAAAAGTCTTTCCAAATTCCAATATCTCTACTGATGGGTTCTTTCTTATTCAAAACAAGTGTTTGAAACTTGAAATAAATATAAAAAAAACCCAATACATGTCTGAATGACAGTGTTTGGACTTAGGTTGAGAATGTATGCGCTTTATCTTGCATCTAGAGTTAAAAAACCCATAAATAAAGGAATAAACCATTGCAGATTTGATTCGTGGCAAGAGGCGTTGCTAACTTGAAGTTTTTGTTGCATTTGGTCTTCCAAATTACCACCATGTATTGAAACACGCCCAGAACTGGAAATGTGCATTCAATGGTGGAGTCTTTTACTTGTTTTTTATTTGGGACTCATCTAAACTCCAAATAAACTCACGTTGATGGTTTCCCATACCATTTACAGAAGTTTGAATTCTTAAAGGCGTTTTTGGAAGATTTTTCAGTTTCTTTTTCTTCTGCAAGTAAATACATCATCTATCAAACATGTTTTTTGTGCTCAAACTGTTAGGAATTGTGATCTTGATAGAGAGAATTCAATATAGTTATTTAATTATTCACAATTATATTCTTGCATGTATTTTCTAAACTATATATATATATATATATATATCTGTATTTCGTATATGCTGTGGTAGTAATATTCACACTGTTATTGATATTTTTCCACAGCATAGATGAATACATATATATATGTAATACAATGGTCATGTATATGTAGAGACATGACCGTACGTGGCTTAAGCCATGCACGGTCATGTCTTTACATAGACACACCGTTTCAAGAGCACTGTTTTACATATTGTAATGCACGGTTTAATATACCTGTCGGCATTGTTAATATAATACATCAGTTGGTGTTACGTATAACTATGGTGTGATAGTTATCGTAACACATTAAATATGTGTTATGATAACTATCACACGATAGTTATCGTAACCCCAACATACTCATAGCAATGTAAGTCGACAACAATTGATCAACAACAGACTGCAGTATGCATTGTAATAGATCCATCGTATATATACGTTATGCAGTCAACAGCATATTGAATCCGATCATTATAATATTCAGTCAACAGGATGCCGAATCTGTTCAATATAAATAATGATTTTATATATATATATATATATATATATATATATCGAAGCTATAGTTTAACACTCCCTCTTAGCAAGAGAGGATTGATTAGGATCAAAATCTCAATATGTAAGTGTGTTAAGATGCCTTGACTCAATTCGGAGCTGGATATAACACTTAATTTCTTTATATCAAGACAACCGGTAGGAACTGGAATATATTTAACCCGATGAGAGAATATTATCACAACCCCCGACTCAATTTGGAACTGGATTTTAGTGATAACTAAAACATAACTTCATATCAAGATATCCGACACAGCTCGGGACATTAATATAATGTACTCATCCTGATAGAAGAGTTATCACAATCCCCAACCAATTTGAAACTAGATTTAGCGATAACAATCAAGATATCCGGCACATTCCGGGACAGCAATTTAATGTAGTCTTAATCTTGATTCACATGTTATAATCCCCAACCAATTCGGAACTGGATTTAACAACTCCAAAAAATCAGTGTCATGACTAGTGACTACAGTACATAGTCACACCTGACACTAGGTTAAGCTATTGTCTAAGTCGTCACCTAGCAATAGTAACCCAACACATATGAGAGATCGTCACCTTTCATAATATAACACAAAATTGCAATATTCTATTTTATTTTATTCATGAATATATTAAATTACATAAATTTTGAGATGAGATCTCAGAAATTTAATCACAACTTAATCATACCAAGTTTCTTTCTGAAGTACTCGATTTTCAACTTTGCAAGAGGCTTGGTAAAAATATCAGCATTTTGTTCTTCAGTACTGATGTAGATGAGTTTGATAATATCTCTGTCCACCATGTCTCTTATGTAATGATAAGGAATTTTTATGTGTTTGGAGCGATTGTGAAAATCTGGATTTACAGAAAGTTTAATGCAACTTTGATTGTCACAATAAATTACTGTAGGTTTTAGAGGCTTGCCAAACAATCCAAATAGTGACTTCCTTAACCATACTGCTTCTTGAGCTCCCATAGAGGCGGTCATATATTCTACTTCAATAGAACTTTGAGCAACTGCTGATTGTTTTCTACTGAACCACGATATCATTGCTGATCCAAGACTAAAACAACATCCTGTAGTGCTTTTACGATCGATTGAATATCCAGCCGAATCAGAGTTAGAGAACCCTTGAAGTTGTATCTCAACATTCTCGAATTTTAGGTCCAATTCAATTGTACCACATAAGTATCTTAGTATATGTTTAGCAGCTATTAAGTGGATCTTCTTAGGTTCACACATGAAATGACTTAAAACATTAGTAGCATAGCAGATATTAGGACGAGTGTTTACCAAGAACATAAGTGATCCAATTAGTTGTCTGTAATATGAAGGATCTGTAGGTTCTAAATTTGTTGCTTCTTCTTTGAGCTTATGAAGATTTGTTTCCATCGGAGTGGTTAAAGGTTTACACTCGTTCATGCCAAATCTAGTCAAAATGTCCATAGTGTATTTTCTTTGATTTAGGAAAATGTGGTTCTCTTCTTGTAAGTAGTGTAACAACCCTAGATCCTTCATGTCAAATTCATTTATGAGTTCTTGTTTGCATTTAGCAATAAGATAATCTTCTCCTGTTATCAATAAGTCATCAACATAAAAAACTATAATTACCATTTTACCTTTAAATACTTTGAAGTATATATTAGGATCGGCTTCATTCTTGGAGTATTCTAACTTGGAGAGATAACTGTCTATTCGTTCATACCAAGCCCTGGGAGCTTGCTTAAGACCGTAAAGTGCTTTCTTCAATTTGCAAACATAATTATTATCATGGGTGATGAAACCTTCTGGTTGTTCTATATATACTTCTTCTATAACACCATTTAAAAATGTTGTCTTTACATCCATTTGATGTATCTTCCACCCTTTGGATGCTACAATGGCTATAATAGTTCTTACCAAAGTGTATCAAGCAACCGGAGCAAAAGTTTCTTCGTAGTCAATTCCGACCTTTTGAGAAAAACCCCTGGCAACAAATTTGGCTTTATGTTTTTCAATACTACCATTAGAAGCATATTTGACTTTGAATAGCCATCTGGAGGAGATGACTGATTTCCCTTTAGGTCTAGGCACTACTTCCCAAACATCATTTTTTATAATAGATTGGTATTCTTCGATCATGGCATCTTTCCAGGCTTGACATGCTAGGGCTTCTTTAACATTAGATGGTTTTGATTTTGTAAGTTCTGTCATAAGTGCAAGATAGCACTTTTGATTTCTTGTCCTTTTACTTTCTTTAGATATCTCATCTAGTTCAATATCATTTTCCTCAATCATTTTTCTTGCCCATAATGGTCTTTTCTTGTTAGGATTTTCAACATTTTCAAGGTAAGATGAAGGGAGTTCATTGATTTCTATTATGTTCTCTCTTTGGTTCTCATCATCTTGAAGAACATTCTCCCTCTGATTCTCAATTTCATCATTTTCTATAACATTCTCCCTATGATTTTCATTTGATCCTTCTTCAATGAGTGTAAAAACTTTTAGACCAACGTCTTCTTCAAACTTGATATCTCTGCTAATTTTAATGGAGTTTTGTCCTCGTATGTATACCCTATATCCTTTAGTAGTTTCACTGTAACCAACAAATATTCCTTTCTTTCCAGAGGGATCTAGTTTGGTTCTCTTCTCTTTAGAGATGTGAACATATACAGGGCATCCGAAGATTCTGAGATGACTTAGATCTAGTTTCTTTCTTGTAAAGGCTTCTTCAGGTGTGATGTTTTCTAAAATAGAATGAGGACATCTTTTCTGAATGTATACAGCAGTATTAGAACCTTTGGCCCAAAAAGAGGTATGAAGATTTTGATCATGCATCATAGCCTTGGCCGCTTCAATAATAGTTCTATTTTTTCTTTCTGCTACTCCGTTCTGTTGAGGATTATAAGGTACTATATACTCCCTCTTAATCCCAACAAAAATGCAAAATTCTTTAAAGTTTTCAAAAACTTATTCTCCTCCGTTGTTAGATCTTAAGATTTTTATCTTCTTCCCAGTTTGATTTTCAACTAATGCTTTGAATTCTTTGAATTTTAACAATACTTCATTTGATTCTTTTAGTTTAAGAAAATAAATCCAAGTTTTTCAAGAGTAATCGTCAATGAAGATCACATAGTATGAAAAACCTCCTAGTGAGAGAGTTGACATAGGTCCACACAAATTTGTGTGAATGAATTCTAATACAACTTTGGTTTTATGTTCACTAGAGAGAAAAGATCTTTTTATATTTTTACCTAGAGCACACCCTTTACAAGTACTTGTATGATTTGAGTTTAAATTTGGTATCCCTATAGTAATTTTCTTAAGGGAGGGAAGGGTGCTAAATCCAAGAAGACCTAATCTTCTGTGCCAGAGTTCATTAGGGTTTGATACTTCATGACATAGAACTGATTTGAGACTATTTCCTACTTTGTATAGGCTTCCTTCTCTATACCCTAAGGAGATAGCATTTTTAATATTGGTGTTCTTTGTCCATATTAATACTTTATTTTCTTGGAATGTGACTTGATAGCCTTGATCGGCTAAATCCTAAAATAGAGACTAAGTTCCTTCTTATGCCAGGTACGAAGAGAACATCTTTCAATAGTAGAGTTGCCCTTGATTTCAACTTGATTGAGCAGGTCCCAATTCCTTTTGCAGGATAAGTGGAATTGTCTCCAATTGTAACTTCTTCAAAGGAATCTTCCTCTAGGATTTCAAATTGATCTCTGAATCCTGTTAAATGTCGAGATGCTCCGCTATCGATTATCCAAGTGTTTTTGTTTGAGTTTACTTCACTTGATAATGCCAAGAAAAATAAGGATGTTTCTACCCCTTTGACTTCAGCTAATGCTGCCTGAATTTTCTTCCTCTCAGGACAAAATCTGTGTATGTCCAAGCTTATCACATTTATAGCATTGAACTTTGGAGAAGTCTCGATTTTTGTGACTTTTGTAGAGTTTCCTCTGTGGCTTATGTTAGAGTTTCCTTTCTTATTTTTAAACTTCCTCTTATTGCCTTTAAAGTTTGAATGAGTATGTAGTGCTTGAATCTCATTTCCTTTGGCAGGCCCGATCCCTCTTGATATTAGTCGGGACTCCTCTTGAGTGTAGTCATTCTTGAGTTGGTCAAACTTGGGTAGAGAAGAACGTCCAGTTATACATTGAATAAAAGATTCCCATGTGAAGGGTAATCCTCTAAGAGCGATTAATGTTAACTCCATGTCATCAATATTATTTCCAATAGTGGAGTGTTGATCTCTTAATTCGAAAATTCGAAGAAAGTAAGATGTGAAAGTTCCCCCTTTGTTCATTTTTAGATTCAAAAGTTGTTGTTTGAGAGTAAGTAATCTACTTGTGTTATTAATCTCAAATGTTTCTTGAATAGTTTTGAATACTTCATAGGCGGTTTTAAGTCTTGCAATGGAGGGGAGGATATGATCCTTAACATCAATAATTATGATCTTCTTTGCTTTATTGTTATGCCTTTTCCACGATGACTTATCTGGTTCATCTTCAAGCATCTTTTTATCTTCCTCAACATAGGAATCTAATTCAAGTTCTTGGAGTAATGTTAGGATTCGTATTTTCCATGAGAAAAAGTTTGAAGCAGCTTCAAGTCTGTCTTCTACTTTAATGCTATTGGCCATTATTATTTTCTTCTTATTTATAATGGATCTGATAGAATTTAGAGTTTTGTTTATATTGATTCTTCTCTAGTGAGGCTCTAATACCATGTTAGGAATTTGTAGAATGGTTATCAATGCATAATATACAGAGCAATATAACATATAATCAATGGTACCAATACTAACATGAAACATGAAATACCATACCAGCATACCAAAATACCAAGATGGCGAGGAAATGTTATTCTTTATTTAATACCAGAGAAAACCAACATCAACACAATAAACCAAAGTGCTTATATAAAAGTCGGTTGGTTGGGAAAACCAACGAACGCATCTCCTCGCTCCTAACTACCCACCCGCCAAAACATAGCTAAGTTTAATATAATATGACTTTATTCCGTAGTATGTTGGCATTACTAACCGGTAAGCTCTCTACCGGTCCGAGTGTTGTCATTGATTGGCAAAAGAGGATAGAGATTTGTTGTCTCTATTATAGAGACAACAAGAGAGGTTGTGAAACCGGTCACTACACTAAGCATCAGCAACCGAATAATGCACTCCGCAGAGAAAAGTGTATCCTAGTATCAAGCAAGGACCAGACCTCAACCGGTATAGACAAGTACAAATAAAAGCATATCCAACTAATGTCTATAACACAACTGGAATAGTGCAACCGGTAATCTACCACACCAAAGGCGTGTACCCGGTAAGACAAGAAAGGAACGTTCTAAGACTCTTACCTGTTTATAGCATAAAGACCTCAACCGATATATTATAAGACTCTGGTATGAACCGAGGAAGTCATAGTCAACTATCTGTTCCAACCAACCCTTCCTGACCGGGATTTATTGCAGTAAATCTGAGTGATCTTGAGTTGTCTTGGTGATCAGTTTGAGGTGCAGGTAAAGGATTTAAAGCCGGAATCAATGGTTGCTTGAGGCACTACTAAAGGATTTAAAGCCGGATTCAGTGGCTTTAAATTGAAGTGTTATCTCTCATGAAGAAAGGGTGCCTGACATGCAACTGTTGTTTTCTTCATGTAGTGGATAAAGCCAAAGCTTGTATCAGACACTCCACTGAGTGATGGATTCGTTGGATCTCAGGATTAGGTCATGCATTTGAGGCGCAGTCAGGGCAACAAAACTAAATATATTCTTATGTCTGTTGAGAAGAAGATTTGCCTTCATTTTGCCGAGAAAAAGAGTGAACCTATATGCTACAGGAGCAAGGGTTAGAGAAAATTGAGAAGAGAGAAACATTAGGTTGTGCAAAGGCAGCACAACAATAGTTGAGGACACACCCGTGTTAACCGGTGATGATTCTCAGTTGAGCACAAATAGAGATCACATCTGGCTGAGAAGAGCCTTCTATAAAGATCTTTATTCTATTGTATTTTAGCAAACTACAATAGACAAATCTCAGTATTTGGGTGGACTCTAACAGGTCTCTTGTATCAAAATCCCTTAACCGGGTGACATCTTTCAAGGTGTTTGAAGTCCCTTAACCGGACAGGTTTTAACAGACCTTACTGTAATAAATCCTTTGACTGGGTCGCACCTAGCAAGTGTGTTTGTATCCCTTGACCAGGTAGGCTCTTAACAGGGCATACTTCAGAAGAGTACAAATTTTGTGAGGTTTCTTCACACCGTGGTTTTCACCCTCGTCGGGTTTCCACGTGATAAATTTGGTGTCTCTTTGTGTTTGTTTACTTACTGTTTTATTTCCTCAGATCTGCTTGCTTTTATGCTGTAAGTTTACTTCACTAGATTAAGAGAAAGAAAGAAATTTTACAAGTGTTGATTCACCCCTCCCCTCTCAGCACCGGTTGGGACTGTCAATTGGTATCAGAGCCTTGTTCTGTTCTTCTTTGTTGCTTAACTGCACAAAGAAAAAGCCATGATGATGAGAAAGGAAGGACCAAAGTTTTCAAAAGAAAACTTCACCTTATGGTGCAGCAAAATGAAGCTGTATATGAAGACCATCGGTGACCAGTACTGGAATCACGTTACCACTGACTACAGTGAGCCCATGTCATGAACCATAATTGACATACAAATATAACTTAAAGTGTATTATGTTCAATTATTGTTAATCAATAATTAAATCTTTAATTATGTTAGGAATAACAATAATTAAATATTAATTAATACTATATTGATTAATCAACATTATTAATCAATAGTTTAATTAGATTATAATATATTACATAAAATATACATATATACATACATATATATATATATATATATAGATAATTAATATTACCGAATTAATATAAATCATATTGATCAATCTATAAAATAATATTAATCAATCAATATGTACCAAACTAAAGCCATAAGTGATATAGTATATATAATGTGGTTCACTCAAAATAATATATATATATATATATCATTTTGGATTCAATATATAGTTCATTATTCAATTTTCATATAGACAATAGATCAATGTAATCTAATATTTCAAATAAATATATAAATAACATATAAATCATTATAATAATAAACATATAAATAACGTTACTAATAATTAAAGATCACTAGTAAATAATGATATTAATAAATAGATATTCATTAATTATATTAGTAACAAATGAAAGATAATATAGTGGAAGAATATGTGTGTGACTTAAGAGAATAAGTGTAGAGATTAATTATGAAGCAACGATAATAAAGAAAAATAATAAATTACCATAGAGTTAAGGGATACAATTATTAGTCATATAGTCGTGACTTTTGGGAGATAGAAATATAAAATGATTCCCAACACTTTAAGAAAAGGGGGAGAGGAGAAAATGAAGGAGGAGATATAGGAGAAAATGAAGGAGTAAATATAGGAGAGAATGAAGGAGGAGATGTAGGAGAATATTAAAAGAAAAATAATTAAGAAATACACTCGAGAATAAAATGAAGAAGACATGGGAAATAAAGGGTAAAAGAATTTTAAGAATTTCTATTATTTAAAGGTATGCATACTTTTCTTATTATTTTAAGTTATTAACATTTATTTTTATAACTTGCATATATAATGGACAACTATAAATAATTGATAAGTAATCATAACAATCAAAATTAATTAATAAGAAATTATAAGAATGAGAAATGTCCTAAGTAATTAAGGTGTATATATTTTGTAAAGGAAAGGAATTATAATGTTTAAAGTTTATCTCCTTATTCTCTCATTATAGTCCCGCGAGTTGATAGATGGAGTTGTGTAAGGAAAGGAGGATTAAATCTAGAGGATGTACTGGTGTCAAGCACCTTACAACAATTAAGCCACGCTTTCCCAAGGGTTGAGTTTAGGAGAGAAGGAATGAATCAAGACTTAAAAATGCTAATTGCTAAATATGAACTTGGATGGTTATACATAAGCATTACATCTAACATATATTTATGATATAAAGATGATAATATATTATAAGTTAATTCTTTAATCACTCTTTAACACAACCTAATGGATAGGGAGTTTGTGAAGGGAAAGGAGTAATTCGGCCACGTTGAGGCAAAGATTCCCAAAACAGGCAATGTTCATGAGGGAGCCTCAAGTAGACTGTTTCCATACTCGAGAACAATAATTCTACCATCCGCCTTAGGGTTAGTGATTAGGAGAGGATTAAGGAATTGAAGCTTAAGTATGTATTATTTCTAAATATGATGACATATGTGAACTATTGAGAATTGACATTCTCTTAGCTTTAAACATTACAAATTACCCTTCCTAAGTATGATTTAAACCCTAAATTAAGAATATTAAAAAAAATAAGTAAGACCCTATTTTGGATCATTACAGCCCACTGGCACACTGACACCTGATGATGAGAAAATCAAAACTGAGCACACGGCTGCTATGGACATGATTGCTAGCACTCTACCCGACCACGTCTATGCCGAGATTGAACATCTTGACTACGCCTGCAAAATGTGGAAGAAGCTACAAACGGTCTATGGAGGAGATCCCAATGTTCAAAGAGCCAAGGTCAAAAGCCTCAGAGGAAAGTATGACGACATGAGGATGAATGATGGAGAAAATATTGAACAATATAGCAATCGAATCAAGTGATCAACTCCATCAGAAGCGCTGGAGGCAAGCTGACTGAAGAAGAGGTAGTGAGCAAAATACTGAGAACTCTCAGACCTCAGTATGCTATAAAAATCTTTGCCATTTAAGAGCTCAGATCGGTGACCACAGATCAAGTCACCCTAGATTCCCTAATCGGTAAGTTGGCTGCTTTTGAATTAAACAATTTTGATAATAGCCTATCTGTTCAGGAAGGAGCATTTAAGTCATCCATCAATACCTCTTCCACCAAGAAGGGAAGGGAAACCGATAACTCCTCTATTGGTAAGATCAGCAACCTCGTTGACAATCTGTTCTTAGAGGAGATGGAGCAAGATGAGTTTGAAGCTCTGATTGCTAAGAGATTCCCCAAAGGGAAGGGAAAGTATAAAGGGAAACTCCCCTTACAATGCTTCTCCTGCAACAAAATTGGACACATTGTTGCCCGATGTCCTAATAATGAAAACAGAGACAAAAGAGATTGGTTCAAAAGCAAAGCAAAGGAGTGCTATCTTGCGGAGGAAGGAGTCATAGATAATGAATCTGAAGACTCAAAAGAACCAGAAATTGCATTCATTGCAATAGAGGAAAGCCCAGCTATTAATGAAGTTGCACTCATATCCAGATCTCATCAACATGATGATTGGATCATTGACAGTGGATGCACTCACCATATGACCAGTGACAAGAGCAAGTTCATCAACTTGGAGCTCAACGACAACGGAACAATCACATTTGGAAACAATGCCCCTTGTGCCATCAAGGGTAAGGGATCTATTGTTCTCTGCAACAATGTTGTCTGTGAAAATGTATATTGGGTCAAAGGACTCGAGTACAACCTGATGAGTGTTGCACAGTTGAACAACAAAGGTTTCCAGTTGGAATTTGGTCAAGGCTCCTGCATAGTCAAAAATCAATCTGGATCTCATGTTGCAACCGGTAAACAGAGCAAAGAAAATCTGTTCTACCTAGACTCAACAAAAGGAGCCTATTTAATTGCTTCTGTCAAAAGAGAATCAAGCAAGATCAGTCTTATCTCCAAAGAAGACAATAGATGGCTATGACACAAGAGACTCTGCCATATAAACTTTGATAGCATTGTCAAAGTGAGCAAAAAGAAATCGGTCAGAGGACTCCCAATAATTGCAAAACCAAGGGGTGGTATTTGTAAGGATTGTCAGTTAGGAAACTTGATAGGAGCAAGTTTCAATAGCAAGTCCCTCTCGGCTGAAAATGTCCTAGATCTTGTACACACAAACCTGTGTGGACCAATGAGGACAAAAAGCTATCATGGTGACCGATATTTCATGTTGTTTGTAGATGATTTCTCAAGAATGATGTGGACACTCTTTCTCTGAGAAAAATCGGAAGCCTTTCACATGTTCAAGGTTTACAAGGCTAGAGTGGAAAAGGAAACCGGTAGAAGCTTGAAATGTCTGAGGTCGGATAGAGGAGGTGAATACACTTCTCAGGAATTCACTCATTACTGTGAGGAACATGGCATACAAAGACAATTTTCTACACCTAGGACTCCTCAGCAGAATGGAGTAGCGGAAAGAAGAAACAAAACGCTGATCGACTGTGCTAGAACCCTGTTGATCCAAAAGAATCTTCCTCATCACTTCTGGAGAGAAGCTGTCATCACCGCTGTCTATACAATCAACCGAGTACAAGTCAAAAAGGGAACCAGTAAGACGCCTTATGAACTATGGTTTAAGCATACTCCCAGTGTAGGCTACTTCAGAATCTTTGGTAGTAAATGTTATATTAAAAGAGAAATGTTCTCTGGAAAGTTTGATCCTAAGAGCGATGAAGGAACATTCTTGGGGTATTCTACCAAAAGCAAAGTCTATCGATGTTTAAACAAAAGAACAGGCAAGATAGTTGAAAGCATCAATCTAAAAATTAATGAATCATTAGAACCAAACAAGAGGACCGGACATGTCAACCATGAAAATCTTAAATTTACTAATGGAGAAGATGTTTTTGAGTTCAATAAAGCAATAATCGAAGAAGAGGAGGGAACTCCCACTGATAGAATTCAAAAGCAAGAGGTTGTGCCCGTAGCTGACAGGACACCCCAGGCTGGTGAACAAGTAGATGTTCAGAACCATGACGAAGATATTGTTCAACAATGTAATGACCCTTACCAATAGGCCACTAAAAACCCCTCAAAAATGTAACTCAAAATGTAGATAGAAAATTATTTTGCAATATATGAGTTCGCTTTCCCAAAATTTCAGAATAATAGATAGCAACCAAATACCATCTAAAACACTATCAATGATGTAGGAAATTGCTCAAAACCATATGCCATTCATATATCAACAATTTGCAACAATGCCATACATA
The DNA here is from genome assembly GCA_027943335.1 of Chamaecyparis obtusa. Classification (NCBI taxonomy): domain Eukaryota; kingdom Viridiplantae; phylum Streptophyta; class Pinopsida; order Cupressales; family Cupressaceae; genus Chamaecyparis; species Chamaecyparis obtusa. The sequence goes on along the minus strand of BSBK01002821.1, from coordinate 1,839,710 downwards.
TTTCAGCCAATAATATGATCATCAAACCCTAGGTTTACAATATAGATAGACTGAAAATTACAATGCCCTTTCACTTGCAAAATCCTAGCCTTCCTTTGATACCAATAATGCCAAATGGCAAACAAAGACAAGTACAATGTAAAATAGTAAAGTGTTGAAGCTATATTTTGTACTCAGCTGAAAACATACATTTCTCAGAAAATATGGCAAATGCCAAATGAGAAGTGAGGAACCTGATTGTAGATGGCTGCAATAATTTTTTAGATTGCTTTTTCGCTCTGCTTTTTCGGATCTACTTTTTCACTTTGCTTTTTCAGACTACTTTTTCGGACCTGCTTTTTCGCTTTGCTTTTTCGGACTTGCTTTTTTCCTCTTGCAACCAAAACTCAAACCCTCAGGGAAGTCTGAGGACTCCAAATAAGCTCAACTTGAAATGGCTGAACACCACTTCCAAAGTGCAACCCTTCAAAGGATATTTCACCTCCTCAGTTATGCAAATCCTTAGGAGACTTCGTTCCTAATGATCAAATGACAATCTGCAGACCAAGATGGCGCCACAAATGCTCAAAGAGAAAAGTAGTGTAAACTCAAGTCATGGGATGTCCAAATGAGAGGCCAAGCACTCTATTTATTCACTTTTCTAAGAAGCCACTAGAACTTCTAGAAGTATCCATAAAATATTCTTATAAAATCCCTTTATAATGCACTTTTATATAAAAAGTAACTTTATAAAACAAAAAGTGCAACTCAACTCAAAATTATAACATTTTTGCCCCACATAACACATTATAATAAAAAATATGATAAACACCATCTCTCCAAAAGCAAATAAGACCATCCAATCCCCCAATAATCATCAGAATGACTCTCACCAAAACCATCTGCCTACGAGAGTCCATGATAGGCAAATCCACTAGAAATGACATGTCACTAAAGAAGGGACATCACAAACAAGATGAACCGGACCAGGAACAGAGGCCGGCTCTTCCAAGGTATGTCACATATCACTCTACTGACAATATAATTGGTGACAGACATGGGAACATCCTGACCAGGAAAAAGGCCAAAGAGAATGTCTGTCTTCTCTCGTGTGTTGAGCCCAAAACCACCAAAGAAGCCCTTGAAGATGAAAATTGGGTCAAGGCCATGGACGAAGAGATTGAGCAAATAGAAAAGAATGACACATGAGAACTTGTGCCAAGACCTCATGACAAAAACGTAATTGGGACTAAATGGGTTTACAGAAACAAACTGAATGAGGATGGTAAAGTCATTAGAAATAAAGCAAGACTGGTTTGCAAAGGCTATGCTCAGGAAGCTGGACTAGATTATGGAGAAACTTTTGCACCAGTAGCCAGACTGGAAGGGGTGAGAATTTTTCTTGCCTATGCAGCTCACAAAGGCTTTAAAGTGTACCAGATGGATGTGAAGTTTGCATTCCTCAATGGAATACTAGAAGAAGTCTACATTGAGCAACCGAAAGGGTTTACATCTGCTCAAAAGATTAATATGGTCTGCAAACTAAAAAAGGCTCTCTATGGGCTCAAGCAGGCCCCAAGGGCTTAGTATGAAAGGTTGCATTCATATCTTCTGACAATTGGATTCATCAAAACCAGTGACAACAGCGATATGTATCTTAAAATCGGAAAGGATGGAAATCTAATTGCTAAAATCTTTGTTGATGACATCATCTTTGGAGGAGATGACAAAATGAGCAAGGCATTTGCTGAAGAAATGAAGAAAGAATTTGAGATGTCTATGATAGGGCCCATAAAATTCTTTATTGGACTGCAGGTCCATCAGCTAAAGGAAGGTATCTTCATCTCTCAGTCCAAGTACATAAAAGAAATTCTCAAGACTTTTGGACTAGAAGAATCCAAACCGGTTGGAACTCCAATGATAACTAATCTTAAGTTATTAAAGGAGGATGATGCCAAAGTAGTAAATGAAACAATGTATCGGTTCATGATAGGAAAATTGCAGTATGCTGTTCACAGCAGACCAGACATTGCTCATGCAGTTGGAATAGTGGCAAGATTCTCTGCTAATCCCAAAGAAACACATCTAATTGCAGTAAAAAGAATCTTCAGATATCTAAAGGGAACCGAGGAATATGGCTTATGGTTTCCACACAAGGGTGGATTCCAAATTAAAGTCTACACAGATGCAGACTGGGCTGGCAACGTGGATGATAGAAAGAGCACAAGTGGTGGTGCATTCTTTCTAGGTGGAAGAATAGTATCATGGACAAGTAAGAAGCAAAATTGCATTTCACAATCCACTGCTGAAGCTGAATATGTTGCTGCTGCAATAAACTGCACACAAGTGATCTGGATCAAACAATTGCTGGAAGGTATTCAGGAATAGGTACCTGAACCGGTCGCAATTCACTGTGACAGTACCAGTGCCATAAACATATCCAAAAATCATATTATGCACTCCAAGACTAAGCACATTGCCATTAAGTATCACTACTTGAGGGAACTTGTACAGAACAAAGAAGTAAGATTGGAGTATGTGTCCACCAAAGAACAGATTGCTGATATATTTACAAAGCCATTACCAAAGAGTACTTTTGAGTATCTCAGAGGTAGACTGGGGTTTGTACCCCTCTCAGATCATCAATAATCATAAACGAGAAGTCATCAGTTCATTATGATTCAAACAAAAGGTTATATCTTATCTTTTATGAACTGATGAAAAGGACTGCTGCTCGCAGGGGGAGCAGAGTATGCAAATCTTCCTAATTAGCCTTTTGGCATTCTATTGTCAAAAAGGGGGAGAATATGATTGATTATCTATCATATTTTTGCCATCAATATCAAAGGGGGAGATTGTTGGCATTACTAACCGGTAAGCTCTCTACCGGTCCAAGTGTTGTCATTGATTGGCAAAAGAGGATAGAGATTTGTTGTCTCTATTATAGAGACAACAAGAGAGGTTGTGAAACCGGTCACTACACTAAGCATTAGCAACCAAATAATGCACTCCGTAGATAAGAGTGTATCCTAGTATCAACCAAGGACCAAACCTCAACCAATATAGACAAGTACAAATAAAAGCATATCCAACTAATGTCTATAACACAACTGGAACAGTGCAATTGGTAATCTGCCACACCAAAGGCGTGTACCCAGTAAGACAAGAAAGGAACGTTCTAAGACTCTTACCTGTTTATAGCATAAAGACCTCAACCGATATATTATAAGACTCCGGTATGAACTGAGGAAGTCATAGTCAACTGTCTGTTCCAACCAACCCTTCTTGACCGGGATTTATTGCAGTAAATCCGAGTGATCTTGAGTTGTCTTGGTGATCGGTTTGAGGTGCAGGTAAAGGATTTAAAGCCAAAATCAGTGGCTTTAAATCGAAGTGTTATCTCTTGTGAAGAAAGGGTGCCTGACATGCAACCGTTCCTTGATTTGTTTTGTATACTTGTTATGTCCTCTTCTCTTGTTTCGCTAGGCGATGGCAAGGGTGCAATACCATCCCAACTTCCTCCAACAGTCTATTTGCTTCTTCCAGTACTATGTCCTCTCCAGCATCCTCACCTTGTGTATCTTCCTTTTTCTCCACACTCTGAGCAGCCCTTTTTTCCTCAACTTGTACCACCAAAGCAACTGGGTGGGCCACTTCGATACCTTGAGGTGTGTGGAGTCTTATCTTAAGTCCACACATTTGCTACCCTCTGATGTCTATGACCTAGGTATGAGTTTGTTGGTCTGCAAGAACGAGGTTGGCTACGCCAGGCAGGAAAATTCTTGTGGCTCCCCATCTCGATATCTTCTGTTGTCTACTCCCTTTATCCTCAGTGATGTGGTTCCCTTTTTCTGTATGGTTGTTCACCTCCATGCAGACATCTCCACTTCCGTACGGATGTCTTCCGTACTAGGAGTGGTACGGACGACCTCCGTACTAGGCATGGTATGGACTCCCTCCTCCCTAAGGTTGGTTGTCTTTGTGAATCTGTGCGTACTCAGGTACTCCTCTTGGCAATGGGCCTTCCCCTCGTGGTAAAAAATTAATCTTCTGGTGTGCCCTTCAAGTGGCCAAAGCGGATTTCCTCCTCCTGGGAGTCTAATTTGTACTAGCCTCCTCTTCTGAATTGTCCTCTCCATCCTCCTCTTAGCTTGAACCCTCAATAGGTGTTGGTTGACATTTTGTTACTGCTTGTCTTGGTCTCTTTGTTCGTGGTTCTCCTCCACCTGATCCTATTCCAAAGATGTCCAAGTGAACCCAATATGTCATGGCTGGCTTGTACGGTTCCACTCTGTTGGCTGGAACAAGCACTCCTCTATGTTTAGCGGCCACTTGTGTGTGAACTGCTTCCAAAAATAATGCTATGGCATGATGAGGCATATAGAATGCCTTATGCTTTAGCTCCATGAATTCATGTAACAGTGGAACTGCACCCAGTTATACATCTGTCCCCTGTTCAACCCATCCACTATTGTTAACATCCAGAGGGCTATATCTGATGTGCGGCTTCCCGCAGCAAGTTTACTTTTCACCAGGTCCACAATGCATCGCCATTCTTCATTAGCTATAAAAAATTTCTTTAGGCCCCTACTATTCTTTTTGTTGAGAAAGCTTCCCCATTCTTGCTTGGTGAGATCCTTTCTGCACATCAACTCCAACCACCTCTTCTTTTCCTCCATTGCCATTGGAGTTTTTGTGAGTTCCTATCCCCAGTTAGGTACTCCAAATACCTTATTTATTTCCTTGGCAGAGTAGGAAATGGTTACATTGTGATGGGAGTACTCGATTACAGATTTGTGAGCCTGTCTATCATAACCAGCCACCATTGTTCGCAAGATAGATTCAAATTCTTTTAAATCAAAGATGGGCATGAAAATTATTTTGTCTACCTCTGCTTTGCGTAATGCTTCCTTCAAGGTGTGCTTGTTGTCTGTGTTCACCCACCAGGTGCGGCAACCACTTCCCACTACACTCTCAAAACTGATGTTGGCAACCGTAGTCTTTTCCATGATGTTCCCTTTCTTGTTCCTGCTTGCTATCTTTTTCACCTTTCTCACCTATAAGGCTGGATTTTTTTATTTGGAATCAATAATTTTTCCTTTGCTTGGGTTTCCAACACTTATCTTCACCATCTTATGGTCTCTAACCACCCGCCCTATGTCGTTATTAACTGTTCTGCGCCAATCACTTTGTGTCTGGCCTCCTTCCCACGTACAACCTGTCAAAAAGCCTCCCAGGTGTATGATGTACCTCCTCCTAGCTGTTAAATGTACAACGTACGACCTCCCATGCAAGTACCTTCCTCCTATAGTCCGTACGGCGTACGGCCCTCCTATGGTCCGTACGACCTCCTTGCAAGACTTGGAGCGTATGGGCGTCCACTCCCACACGTCGGCCACCCAACTTCTAACTCCGTATGGCGTACAGACCTGCTGCCAATCGTCTGCCTTCTTCCGTCCACCTATCATTTGTGCGACGTACAACTCCCCTACAATTTGTACGGCGTACGACTCCCCCTTTCGTCCGTATAGTGTATGACTCCCCTACGCAGGCTGGCTTCCTCTGCTTTTGCGAGGTGGCCCTTTCTTTTTCGTACTAGGGTTGGTGTTCTGGGATCGTGCGGCTTCTAGGTCATCTCCCACTTCCTTCCTTCTGAATGTCCTCCTTCGCGTACAATGTGGTGTGATTTATGATTGTACGCCTTGGCCCTTTATAAGACTCATGGATATTAGGGTTTTGCTTTATTATTTCCCCCATGGCTTGGTTTTTTGCTTTTTCCTTTATTTCTTCTATTATGTCAAGTGACATATGCAATGTATCTCTTTTTTTTATTATACAGCCTTAATTTTGATCCATTGACTGGGTATTTTAAGGGATTATTATCCAAAGTGGATAATTTTATGGCTCCATTATCCCTTACCTCCATAGCTCTGTACGGTCCTAGCCAGCGTACTTTGAACTTGCTTGACTTAATTTCAGTTTTTCCATTATACCTCAAAACCAGTTGGCCCGGTGTAAACTTCATTTTTTTAGGTGTTTGTCATGCCAAAAATTTTGTCGCTCCTGTGCTACTTGGGTGGCCCATTAGGCTAGTGTCCTCTTTTCATCTAGCTTTATTAAAGCATTGAGTCTTTCCTTTAAACTTTCCGCATCTCCCAATCTGTGTTCAACTGCTATTCTTAGGCTTGGTAATCCAAATTCCATAGGCATCACAACCTCCTGCCTATACATTAAGTGAAAGGGTGTTTGCCCGGTGGTGGCTTTGTAAGTCGTCCTGTAGGCCCATAGAACTGTTGGTAGTCTTTCCTTTTTCCACTCCACAAGTCTTGTATAAAATTGTTACCAATATTTTGTTTGTGGCCTCTGCTTGGCCATTTGCCCTTGGGTAGTATGGACTGGAAAATGAGTGGAAAATTTTATACTCACTTGTCATTGTTCTGATTGTCTGATTTACAAAGTGCACCCCCTGTCACTTGTGAGCTGTAGCAATATACCAAATCTTGTTACTATCTGTTCATAAAGAAATTTGGCAGTACTCAAGGCTGTGTTGTCTGGGAGCGCTCTTGCCTCTGCCCATTTTGTGAGGTACTCTGTTGCCACCACTATGTATCTGCGTCTATGGTTATTGCTCGTAGGCAGGGGCCCTACAAAGTCTAATCCCCATCAATCAAACAATTCTTGCGGTTGAGATGGAAACAACGGCATGAAGTCTCTTTTCAAGGGTTTCCCTGCCCTTTGACATGTATCACAACTCAGGACCCATTCTTGAGCATCTGCGTATAGAGTAGGCCACCGGAGTCTAGCCAACAACACCTTCTGCGCTGTTGCATCAGGCCCCATATGTTCCCCTGCCAATCCTTCATGGGATTCCCTCAGGATTCCTGTGATTTCCTCCTCCATGACACATCTTAAGATCCTGTCTGGCCCCATCTTGTATAAAAATCCCTCAATCAACTGGAATGTCCCGCTCTTGAGTGCAATTTTTCTTCTTTCTTGTATGGTCATTTCTTTGGGAAAGGTGGCAGTAGACAGGTACTGTCCTATCCCTTCGTACCATTGGGGTAATATGGAGATTCGAAATAGGTGGCCATCTAGAAAATCCTCATTTATTCCACTTTCGGGGGCTTCTCCGAACTTGATTCTAGATAATTGATCTGCAATTACATGATTTTTGCCTAGCCGGACTATGATTTTAAAAGTAAATTCTTGTAGAAGGATTAGCCATCTGCTTACTCTTCCTTGGATTACAGGTTTATTCACAAGATACATGAATGCTTGATGATCAACAAAAAATTTAAAGGGAGTGGCTAATAAGTAATGTCTAAATTTCTGAACTGCATAGACCATACCTAATGCCTCCCATTCAGTGGTACTGTAATTTCGCTCTACTTTTGATAGTAGCCTATTGGCGAAGTATACTGGATGATCCAGTCCTTCCTTCCCCATCTGTGTCAAGGTGGCACCTATTGCATAGTTAGAAGCATCCACATGGACATGGAATTCTTTATCCCAGTCCGAGTATATAAGAATTGGAGCGCCTATTAGTCTCTCCTTTAGCTCCTGGAAGGCCTCCTATTCCTTCTTCCAACAAAACCTTTCCCCTTTCCTGGTTAGTTTTTCTAAGGATAGAGATACTCCGACAAATCCTTTTATGAACAGTTTGTAGTACCCCACATGCCCCAAGAATGACTTCACCCCGATGACATCTAATGGAGCTTCCATTTCCAGTATTACCCTGATCTTGTCAGGATCTGTTTTGAGTCCTTCCTTGCATACTATGTTTCCCAGGAGTCTATCTTGGGGTACCATAAATTTGCATTTCTTTGGATTCAAGGCTAGCCTGGCCCTTCTGCATCGATCCATGCACTCACCCATGATCTTAAGGTGGTGTTCCTTCCCACTATAAACTGACCAGTCATCGAGGAAAGCTCTAAAATTTCCTACCGACATACCATGAAAGATATGTAGTATGATTTTTTGAAAGGTGACTGGTGCATTGCACAATCCAAAGGGCATTCTATTATAAGCATACACCCCATCTTCTACTACAAATGTGGTTTTCAGTTTATCCTCCTCAGCAATGCTGATTTGGTTATAGCCTGAAAACCCATCCATGAAAGAGTATATTTCATGGCCGGCTACCTCTTCAAGGATACTATCTGTGAAAGGAATTGGAAAGGGATCTTTTATAGTTATTGTATTCAAGCACCTAAAGTCCACGCACATCCAAATTTCTACACCGTCCTTCAATGATATGACTATGAGGGAAACCCAATGACTGGTTTGTACTTTAAATATGATTCCTGCTTCAAGCATTTTTGTGATTTCCTCCTGTACCTTGGGAGCATAGTTCTTGTCCATTCAATATGGCCGCCTACACACCGGTCTAGCACCTAGTATCAACGGTACTCGATGGACACAATTCTGGTGGTACTCCCTTTAAGTCTTTGTATTTCTATGCGAATACATCCTTGTATTCCAAAAAGATTTTAAAGGTTGTTGCCTTCAATACTGGGTCCCAATCGTCCCCTATGAGGATTTCCTTGCGTACATCCTTCTCACCCAAGTTGACAATTTGCAATTTAGCCTCCTCGTATTCTACCTTTTCCTCAAATATGTGTGTTGGTTTATCATTAATGGTTGTCGTACCCTCCTTGTATTCCTTGTACCCCTCAGGGTAACTTTCTTCTACTTCTTGAATTTGCAACATATTGCACTCTGGCTGGAATACCTCATAGTCTCCCATCTGCCAGTGAAATAGGTCGTTGAGAGAGCTAGTTTCGTCTTCTGAGCAATCCCCTAGCCTGAGCACTCCTTCATCTGGTTCCACTCCTTCCTGGTCTTCTCCCTCCGAGTCAGATGTGAGATCCTGACTTACACACTAATTCCTCGGGTCTATTGTGTGTTTTCTCCCATCCACCTCTATGGATAGGGTATTCTTTTTCCAATTGTGGGTGGCCTTTGCTGCTACCAGCCAACCTCTGTCGAGCAAGGCATCATACCCCTTCTTTTCCAGGGTAATCACCACAAAGTCGAGGAGGAATTGTTGTGTACCAATTATTACCTTTTGTCCCATCAAGGTTCCTATTGGCTTGATTCCATGCTGGTCTGCTCCTAATTGGAATGTGGGTGGCCAGAGTGTGGGTTTCCCTATAGCCTTCCAAGTCTCCTCTGGTAGGACATTCACACCGGACCCTCCATCCACAATAGTGTTAGATAGTTTACATTCCATTATCTCCATTTCGACTACTGCAGGTGTCCTCCCTGTCCCAATAGTGAATAGGGTATCGATCTTCTCCACTGGTTTCTCTTCTTTCTCCTCCCTCTTGAGGTTTTCCTCTTGATTTCTTATTCCTTGTGATATTGCTACCCGAAGCTGAGGTAACGTTTCCAATAGATCCACAATTTTCATAGGGATGGTGATTTCCAGTACTTGTTTCATGATGCTAGGTATTGGCCACTTGTTTGGGGATTTAGCCATACTTCCTCTTCCTTCTTCTGTCATGTTATTCCTAATGTCTTTTGTGGCTTCTTGAAATCTTTCTCTCTGTAGCTATGTTAGGGTATGCAAGTTGCCTCACCTACATCCTTGTGATGGCGAATACTTCCTTCTCAGGGTTTGCAATGTCAAGCCTATTCACCCCCTTTTGTCTAGGACAATTGGCATCCTCATGGTTACCTGGTCCACACCATTTACACAACATCCCTTCATTTTGTCCTCCCCCGTTCTGGCAATCCCGTGCGAAGTGTCCCCATTCGTTGCATCGCCTACATTGGATCATGGGTATTCCTTTAGAATCGTACTGGATTGCTCTTCGGGGTGTGTTGTTATTGTTATTGTTGTTGCTTCCTCGTCTATTGTTTCAATACCCTCTTGGTGACACTTCTGTATTAGTGTTATGTGGAGGGGTGGCGGGTGGTGTGGATTGTTCTCCTTGGGTGAAAAATACTTGAGCATTCCATGCCTTTAGATTATAGGGGCAATCTTTGATTGCATGGCCTAACACCTGACAGATGTCACAGAAGGCTTTGCACGGGCATGTTCCTTTTGTATGCCCCTCCTTTTCACAATTTGTACACCAGAGTTCCCTCCCTTCTCTTTTTTCTTCCTTACTTCCAGTAACTTCATCAATCGCATCATGTCTTTTCTCAAGGCTTGGATGGTCTTGGATTCATCCCCACTTTCTTCTGAACTCTCGCTTCCGTTTCCCTGTCACTTAGCTTTGGAAGTTTTATTCTCACTTTCTATGTCCATTGCCCTGGTGCATGCGTTTCCAAAGGATGATGGTGGCACTATTTTCATTTTTCGTTTTAAAGACGAGGTTAACCCTTCAATGAACCATCTTTTTTTCAATCTATCAGCAAGTTTGTTATCCAACTTCCCTATCAATTCTTTGAGTTTCCTGGTATAACCCCTAACTGACTCGTTTTTTCCTTGCCTAGTGTTATAGATTTCTATGACTATCTCGTCGTCGTCACATAGGAATCTAAATTCCTCCTCAAAGGCAGTACGGAGGTCCTTCCATGTGGCTTTCTGGGCAGCCTCCAAGTCTGTATACCAATCAATAGCAATCCCTCTTGGAGTGGCAGGGAAGGCTTTTAACCATTCATCTATATCATTTTCTCCATTGGCTTTCCATATGGTGATACACGTTTTACAATGTCAGGCGGGGTCCTCCGACCCTTCTCCAGTAAATCTAGGAAGTTTTTGCTTAACTACTGCCATTCTTTTTCCGCTCTTCCCTCTTGTTGGGACACTTCCTCGTGCCAAGACGCTCCCTCCTGCCGAGACACTTCCTCCTGCCAGGACACTCCCTCCTGCTGGGACACTTCCTCCTGCCTTGCCAGAAGTAGTGCTCTCTCCTTCTCGTAATTCCTCTGTCATGGCCGAGTGGTGTGCCTCCCAGTACTCTCTTCGAGCAAGGGTTTCAGGATTCTCCCCCCTTCCTTCTCCAATGTTTCTGAGATGGCCAAGTTGGCTATTCCTTCTATGGCGTTTTCGATCAGGCTTTCCCCAATTTGTCTTTTACTTATAGACTGGTCCCCCAATCCTCTCAAGCGGCGACGTCTTTCTTCTTGTTGCTAGTGACCAAGAATCCGTAGGGCGGCTTCCTCTTCAGTTTCTTCTTTGGCCCTACGCTTAGGATACTTATTTGGAAGCAGGGGCATGAATTAATGGACCAATTGTCAGAGTGGAGGGATTCCTTCAAGTAGATCCTACACCGCTGGTGGTACTGAAGTTTGTCTGTACTGCGCTTATGTGGAACCGCTCTCTCTGGGCTTCCTTTCGCATGTACTTACTTCCTAGGCCACCACCAGACCTCGTGTCACTTGATCCTCCCTTGGTACTCCCTCCTCTTCTCTATGACCTCTGGGTCTGAACTTAGGCAACGGCGCCAAAATGTAGAATGGTTATAAAATGCATAATATACAAAGCAATATAACATATAATCAATGGTACCAACACTACAATTAATACCAATACTAACATGAAACATGAAATACCATACCAACATACCAGAATACCAAGATGGCAAGGAAATGTTATTCTTTATTTAATACTAGAGAAAACCAACATCAACACAATAAACCAAAGTGCTTATATAAAAGTCGATTGGTTGGGAAAACCAACGGACGCATCTCCTCGCCCCTAATTACCCACCCAACAAAACATAACTAAGTTTAATACAATATTACTTTATTTCGTACTACAGAATTGTGATCTTGATAGAGAGAATTCAATATACTTATTTAATTATTCAATTATATTCTTGCATGTATTTTCTAAACTATATATATATATATATATTTGTATTTCGTATATGTTGTGGTAGTAATATTCACACTATTATTGATATTTTTCCATAGCATATACGTATAAATATATATATGTAATACAATGGTCATGTCTATGTAGAGACATGACTGTCCATGGCTTAAGCCATACACGGTCATGTCTTTACATAGACACACCTTTTCAAGAGCGTTGTTTTACATATTGTAATGCACGGTTTAATATACATGTCGGCATTGTTAATATAATACAATAGTTAGTGTTACGTATAACTATGGTGCGATAGTTATCGTAACACATTAATGTGTTACGATAACTATTAAACGATAGTTATTGTAACCCCAACATACTCATAGCAATGTAAGTCGATAGCAGTCGATCAACAAAAACAGACTGCAGTATGCATTGTAATTCATCCATCGTATATATATGATATGCAATCAATAGCATATTGAATCCGATCATTATAATATTCAGTCAACAGGATGCTGAATCTGTTCAATATAAATAATGATATTAAATATATATATATATATATATATCATATCGAAGCTATAGTTTAACACAAACTAGTTGCAAGGAGCCAAAGATCTTCCCAAAATTCGGATTTTCCTACACATGTTCTTCCCCACTTGCAATCGGATTTCTAAAATCCGATTACAAGTTCATTTCCCAAGCAAAATAAAAAAATTTCCCCTACTTGCAGTCGGGATTTTAAAACCCGATTGCAAGTGAAGCACTTCCCCAAAGCATATGTAATCGGGTCTCTAAATCCCGATTACAGGTAAAAGTTATCTTCCAGAGTATATATATGCATTTGTAACTTGGACTTCCCATTTGTGAGTTCAAATGCGTATATTTAATCTACCTGCAATGCCCATCCAAAAACCCAAAATTCCTCATGGGCCTCATTTTGCAAGTAGATTTCAAGGTTGGAGCTTGGCGCAAGGAAGAATGTCGTGACAAGGCCATACAAGGGGTGAATGAGCAATAGGAGTGGAGAGCATAGAATACTTTCAAGAGAAATACAGGAAGATACTTTGTCAACGAAAGTTACTATGATGTAGAACAATTCAGGATGTAGGCCCTGTTCCGAGACAAAATACTTTCACCATTCTTGGAATCTTCAAAGTGTTAGCATCCTGTAGCAGTATGAAAAATGACAAAAGGATGATGTAAATAGGAGTCGTGTCTTGCCGAACACTTAGAACAATTTTCATTATGTATTTGTAATTTCATTTCAATATATTACATGTAATGTAAAAACAAGATGTAATTGCATGTGAAAGTATCACCTGCAAAGTTATAACATGTAATCACATTGTAGGACATCAGGACTCGCAATGTTGAACAAGTCAACTGTAGGTAGTTAGTTGTTGAATAAGTCTCGATTAGTTGGGTTTCTACCACTTTTTGCTCTTAGCCCCTCGCCTATAAGTAAAGAAGGGTGCTCTTTGTAATTTTATCTTTTCGCAAGGCAATAAAACTCTATCGGTTTGTATATGCACTCTAAATCTTTGATCTTAGATGTAAATTAAATTGTTTTCAATAAAAGAGGCAGGTTGTTTTGAGACTTTGTACCAATCCAAACTATTATGTGACGACATTTTCTTGAGTTGATTGTGAGGTTTGTACTTTCGCTCAAGAGGGATTTGAACTCAATCTTGCAAACTTTGAGCTGCTTATCAAATTTGAAGTTATTGTAGAACACACAGACAAGGAGGTAACTTGCAGACTTTGTGCTGCTTTTACTTAGTTTGTGCATGTAAGGTGAAATATACATTGGAGACTTTGAGCTGCACATATGTTTCATCCTTGTTCCTAAATTCTCATAGGGAGTCATGGAAAGACTTTGAGCTTTCATGAGCTTCTTGTTTTACTTTGCTAAATTGTACTCAAGAGATTGTTGTAAAGATAGAAACATGTATTCTGAAGTAAGAGAATACGACGCAAGAAGAACACCTACTCTGTAAGAAGAGAGTATGGTAAATATAACACCTTGCTAATTAGCTTAGTGTACATAATCTTAGGTATCAAGTTTAGTATAGGTTGTTTTCAGTAACAGTAGATAGGGGGAGCCCTCCCTTAATTAGGAGAGGCTATGTCTTACATGTTGTGGTTGGAACCATTGGTTTGCAATTAATCCTTAAAATTGTCGGTTGCAAATATTTGCCCAACAATCCCTATCCATAAGTAGCTGCAAGTAATCTGATTTCATCGTTTTTTATGTTTCTTTGATGGTGTGCAGCTATGCACCACTAACTCCATTGGCTACCCCTTTTTGCCTCTCCTCAATTTGAGTTTTCCAAATGAGATCTCCAACATGTTTATGAGTATTATCAAACATTGTTAACACTTGCACAATTTTCTCCTCTATGACCAATAACTATTCATTCAAATCTTGCCATGCCAAACTTCTCTATTTATGTTCATTAAAGTGACTACAACCGCCACACAACGAATTTCCTAATTCGCTTTCATTTACTTTCCTCGTCAAAAACAGTTGACTCACTAGAGGATGCCATGCAATCCTCAAAAGGTGGAGAAGCATTATGATCAAAATCCATTTTTTACAAAAGGCTTATCAATAATGATCTCTACATCAACCAGAAACTATTTTCATTGAAGATTGCTTTGTCATTCTATTGGAATAAGATTGTGTTAGTTCAATCTTCTTCTTTGTTTGTCCAAACTTCCTTTTGTGACTTAGCGAAATCTGATTCTATGATCTCATCACTGTACCTTTTTGTAATAGAAGAAACACATGAAAAATCATCCTCAGCCTCATCTGAATCAAAAATAATTTCCTCATCCTGTATTTCTTTGCAAACTTTCTGAAATGATGGCATAAATATACTAGTATCTACAACAGAATCTATATTAACACATGGTTCAACTGTTTTGTTTGGATAAGCATTTAAACAATCTTTTACTTTCTCTATTATCCCCTTACCCATGTAAAGGTGATTAGGCTTTCAAATTCTTTTGCATGAAAAGAAAAGGTTTTGTCTTCTCAGTTCATTTCTGTTGACTGCATGATTTTTTGCATTGGAGGAATTTCTTTTGTTTGTCTTTGCATCTTCTTTAACTGAAAACTCAGGATGCTCCAACAATTTTTAAAAATTCTGACCGTAATTTTGAAAACTTTGTTGCAGTTTAATCAAACGTCCTAAAAAAATTTCTTCAAAGGATTTCATTTGACCTCTCAGGCTGGCAAGTGCACAGCTCTGATACCACTCAAATGACCTCACTAATTCTCACTAATTTTGGCCAAAATGTTCACATTTTCACCTAGGGGTAATTTTGTCAAACAGTTTGCATTATGTATTCAGGTGTGTATCTTGCTCAAAAATGACCGTGCGGACACTTATTAAGCCATACAGTTGAAATCTTTCCAACATACATAATGACTAAAGAAAAGAACAATATATTCATTTCAAAAGATAGGTACAAGTTTAAAGAGTAATCTATGACCTTTCTTATATAAACAGTTCTGAAGTTACAGGCAGCATTCAAAGAAGACAGGAGCAAATGAGAATGATTAATTTCTCTATCCCCTGTACAAGTGTGAATGATTAATTTCTCTATACCCTGTACTAGTATAATAGCAATCAAACTCGTTTCTTTCTGATATGGTGTGATAACATGAAAGATCCCCAATCCCAGTGACCTTGGGATTTACTGTATGTTTCAGAATTTGAATCTTTGACTAACTTTTGATATCTCTGAATGGTCTTGGCTGAATTCTGATTTCTTTGCTTTTTACTTGTTTTTTTTTCTAGTTTTTGGAGTTTTTTGAAAATAAAACAATTGCATAACAAATGGAAAATAAATAGCATTTAAGAAATGTAAATCCTGCTGCAATTCTTATTATTCCTGAATTCTGAAATAGTACATACCCAAATCCTTCAGAAATCTGATATATTAGCTTCAAGAAAAGATCAAAACAAACATACAATATTGTCCATCACATGAATAAATGCCAGCTACATGGGAATGCTTGATGTGTGCCCCAAATCTGAAGAAGATGTTGTAAATAATCCACCAAAGCGTCAATGAATGCTAAACCACCCAGTAATGAGTAAAAGGCTTTCTCTAAACCCCACGTGAGCTGCTGGAATGAAACGCCTGCAGGCAATAAGCTGGCCGCCAAGCTGGAAATAATTCTCTTCCCCCAATTGCAATGTCAATACCAAATCAATCACTTCCTCTGTCAATCCAAATGCAATGAAATACCAATCCAATCACCAGAGACTTGCCGAGGTTTGCGTCCCAACAGTCCAGACTTGAGGATTTCGTCCAAAGCAACAAATCGCTCTCCAGAGCAATTTCACAATTCAAGAGTTTCGAAAATGTCAAAAGGTGTGAAGAACCAGACTTCTTCTTGTATAGATCACTCTTAGTTTTCTTTGAAGTATGCAATTGCTTATATATTATTCAAACAAATAAATTCTCACACAGAAAATTCAATCTATTCTTGAAAATGGGACCAATGTAAAGTTTATTTGTAAAAGCTTTTATTGTTCGATCTTATCAAATTTCATATATATGAATTGAAAATTTGCGGAAGGAAAATATTGGCGGCACCTGAATATTCCACCACCTTTACGTAGATTGCAACCAACTATCAAAACTAGGCAACGTCCAACTGCTGGAAATGTCGCAGCAACTAGTAATGACTTCCAGCTAATACTTTGACGCTCAGCTGGAAAACTATGATCTCCAACACTTAGCAACTGCAATTCCAGTTATAACTTTGCAGTCCACGCAATACTACACAGCACCAAGGAAAACACAAAACAGGTGTACACTCCCAAAACGCACAGCAGAATGTAGTCGCGTGCCAAGAACTTCCCACGCGATTCAAGAAAGATGCAACAGCACCCACCGTAATTGCCAGGAGACTCAGAAATTCGCAAAGGAAGAAATTTGATTTCCTAGACTAAAATCGATCAGCACCAGCACAATTCGGATTGGTATTAGAGTTTCAGAATTATAACACAAATCGGCATATCAAACTCTAGAATTCATGCCGCCAACCTCCAATAATCAGACTTATTAATTGCAATGCCCAATATTATTTCAAAATCAAATCGAATTGTTTCCAGCAAACAATTCATCAACAATAACCAGCTTCAGAATTAAACCTCGAATCCGATATACCTCAGCATCGAATCAAGAATCACAAAATGAGCAGATGTAAAATTCACCACTAATAGGAAATGGCTCAAATTACAAGAATGAGGAATCTGTCCTCGGAACCCTAGCCAGAGCTTTTCTTCACCAACTTCAATAAAAAATGATTGCATAAAAGATAATCCAAGTGCTTTTTCGAGTAGAATATATAGTGCCTTTTCGAAAAAGTACTCTTTTAATATTTCACTTAATTGGCTTTATAAAATACTCCCACTTTATAATATAATATTATAAAGTCAAGTTATTAAATTAAACCAAGATAATTTAATTTAATAACGTCAATTAAACTCCAAAGCCACTGCACTGACAGACTGCAATCAAAATAATTCTGGCAAAGCCCAGATCCAACTGCCCAACCAAGAATAGGCACTGCCCTGCCAGAAATAGCTACGGCTAAAAATAGACTTACCAAAAATAGTAAGTCCGTCCCAAAAACTCCCAGAGACCCTCAAATCATACTGTCAGCTCACGAGGGTCGCATTGATGAACTGACTATGCTCACTGCAAAGACCTGCTAAATCAAGGACATTACAAAAGGTAATGAACAATTAGGTCTTCATCTCCTTATAACTCCTCCCAAGTGCAAATCGAACCCTAAATGAGAATTACACTTTGCACTTTATAATAAAATAACATTTTCCAAATAAAAGCATCCAGGCTATAGGCAAAACATTACTTTATTAATATGTCATAACTCAAGGCATCAAAAAGTCTCCGGATAGTGAAACTAGTTTATAATAATTTGAGACCTTTCCAATGAGCTATAACACAAGGGCACACTTGACCAAATGAAGCCATATTCCCCTTATTACTTCGAAATGGCTATATAAATAGCCTTATTATGAATTATTTAATCGCTAACTTAGGAAATATTTAAATATATTAAAATATTTCCCTTTTTGCCTCTGATAGCCCAAAACAACCAAATAAACATGAGTCTAACCATGTCACTTGTCTGTGATTGATGTTGAATGAGATGGGTCAACTGGCAGTCCCATCCCTAAAATCTATGGATGCTCCTAGAAGTTAGGAAACCAATCCTGTTGCACTAAAACTGACACCAACTGAAGGGTCATGAAGAACCTCACGACTGGCAACTAGCACAACCTACTAGAATTTAGGGATATCCCCTAAAATCTAGGGACTACTCCAAACTGCTTGTAAAGCCAAAATCCGGTCACTGTATGCACTGAATGAGTCCCTATCCATCTCTGGTAGCCTACGAGACTCCAATCTCCGTCTCTGATGTCCACTCTAGAAAGGGGACATGACATAACATCCATGGGAATCTCCACTTTATTCTTTAGAATGT
Organism: Chamaecyparis obtusa; assembly: GCA_027943335.1. Lineage (NCBI taxonomy): Eukaryota > Viridiplantae > Streptophyta > Pinopsida > Cupressales > Cupressaceae > Chamaecyparis > Chamaecyparis obtusa. The sequence continues at coordinate 1,821,429 of BSBK01002821.1, read as the reverse complement.
ATTTTCCTTAATTCAAATTCACACTAAACAACAATAGCAACTCTCTTACAATTAATTAGAACAAGGAAACCAATATTCATAGATAAGCAAACATTTCCATTATGGATGTCTTCAATAATATAATGAGTGGGTGCACTCAGGCAAAGGAAACTTCATCAGCTCAGGTAAGAATATGAGATGCTAAGCATATAATAGTCAGCTTGCTCCACTCCGATAGACCTCTGAGTCCAATTAATAGCAAAATGTCTCCTCTTTGGGTGACTAGTTGGAAGAATGATAACACCTGGGCAATGTGCAAATTAAGAGCTCGTGCCATGATGAAGAAGATAACACCAATAATGAATATGAGCTCTCAGCTAAGGAATTAGGACCCGTGTTAGATGATTTCCTCTAGTCTTCCTACCAAACCAAGTGGAAGGAGCCTGATATGCTAAAAAGAAGTTCATATAACCATAAATACCAATTTCCAAAGGTCACGCCTTAGAAAAGTTCTACCCAATATATGCCGAGGTCAAGCAATTTTTTCCAAGCACTTGCGTTGAATACGTGTGGCACAATAAACTTGCAACAAATCATGTTCAAATTAGATACGGCAAAAGGGAAGCGCCTCACACGGACTATAACAACAATACAAACAAAGATATTGCCTAGCTCTAATGCAAACCTTATGAATAATCCGATTGCCAGTTAGGAATCAAATGCCCAGCAGACTACTTTGATATTTACTTTGCAAGACGCATCCATATATTTTACTTTTAACTATTGAACTTCACATTTTGGCCCAATAATGTTTATTCAAGCATCAACATAACCCATACCTTATGTAATACCAAAAAAATAATCTACCAAGACATATTTATCGCAAGCTCAACAATTCTTTCATAGAATAATTGCCCAACTCACAAATATTTTAATTGCTCAAATGCTTCCATCACACTCCCAAAAAATAAATATTTGATTACCCAACATACAAACTTTATTAACTAACAATAAATATTAAATTTCCAAAATCTCTTGCATCGAATTAATTTTGTGAACAATTCATATATTTTCCTAAGAATATATTATTCTACAAATTTGTCTCTAATGGAGACTCCATAAATTTTAAATGCTCTGTAAGTACAATGTGAGATACCTGCCTGACACCTCCAGTTGGAAATGGATTTTGTTCACTTCCCAAAATTCCAAGAGTTTCCATCCTTGAGAGTCTGAACCTGTAACCAAATCCTCTAATCCTTTCAATAAAATATTTTCCCAAATGACTTCTCTCAAAAACCTTCCTTTTATAATAACAATTGGCAGTTTCCGTACAATTACCAAGATCAATTAAATGACTTTCATTAATCTGAATTTTCTAAAGACACTTTAAGTTTATTTAATAATGATTTAATATTACATTTTAGATACTCATATTAAATTATTAAATGTAGTTCCTTTTTGACCCACTTTAGCCTTCATGAATCAATTGATGTTTATTACATTTTCAATTTTACTTTACTTCCCATACTTGAAATAGATTTCAAAAAAGTCAACTTTTTTGCTTCATCTATCAAGTCTTCTACTTCAAGGTCTTTGCCTTTTGGTTCCTCTTCATCATCATGTACACCCTCAACACATCCAATCTAGTTATAATTCCTCTCAATATCTCTGTTATATCAACAACCCTAGAACTCTAAGTCTTCTTCTATACACTAGGTCTTCTGCATATAGTTCTTTGCAGTTGTAAGACCCACTCAATAACCTACAACAATTGTTAGAGAGCTTCTACAAGGCACAACTCAACAAGAAACATTGCTCTAATACCACTTGGTTCATTGTAGATCAGGTTACCTAATTAAAGACAACTTAAAAAACTCAAAACAATAATCAAACCTGCTAAATGGACCAACAATCAAATTTGCTTGCATTAAAATTAAAATTCTTTGATGTCCCCTTCTTGAAATAGAATTTAAAAACAAATAATAATAAAAATTAAAATGTTGAAATATTAATATACAGGATAACTAAATATTTTAATTTTGTGAAGTCTCTAAAAGAGACAAAATTGCAAAAGGAACCGAAAGATCATTAAAGCAAGCAGGAAAAGAGGTGAATGAACTATACCAAAGATGACAAACTCGCTGATTAATCGCCGAGTTTTCCAGCTCGGCGATTAACTCGGCTAACTAATCGCCATTTTCCAGCCCACGAGTTTTTCAAAAAGTCGGCGAGTATTACTAAAACTCGCCCATGTTTGACATATACAGCGACAAGTAAAAAAAAACGTCATTTTATTATTTCATTTGGATTTTGCTGTCTCATTGGCGACTAGGGAAGAGTTGGATTGAGTTTCCAAGCCATTGTAAGGCGTATTCGAGTGGATTGAAGGCGGATTTGAGTGGATTGAAGGCAGATTTCAACCGTTTTTTGAAGAAAAAACTCATTTCCAGGTAGGGTTGCTGCGATTGTTTTTATTTTTTTTCAAACATTTTATTTTGTTTTTGTTGAATCTAAATGAATGTAAAATCATTTCTAAGTAGTTAGAAATGATTTTGAATCATTATAACAAGATTCAACACTGTTTTGGACAAGTTTTTAAGAAAATAATGAATCTATCAATGTTTTTTTTAAGAATATCTTCTTATTTTTAAATATCAAACCCTACCAGTTTGTTTGTTTTTTTTCAACTTTGAATGATGTCTAAAAAGATTGTAACTAATTTAGATAGTTTCTAACTTTCTACTTTCTAACTTTGTTTAATTTATTTTCTAAAATATTTATTAATTTATTTTATGTTTTGAATTTCTATGTGTAGAGCAGCAATTAACCATTAAATCAGCATGGTAGATTTAGGGGAAGTGTGGCTACTAACACCATGCCGTTTTGGATTTATAGCCACCTGGCCTACAAATGCTAGAGATAAAGCATGGAGGTATGCCTATGAAACACCCAATGAGCCCGGGAAAGTAATTTGCATAAGGTGTGAGAAAGTAATTTTTGAAGGCATAAACCGCCTCAAATACCATCTTGCAGGCATTGGCAAGCATGATACAAATCCATGCAAAAAAAATACAAAGGAGATAAAAAGATTTGTTAATGCCCTACTTGTAGCTGGGGAAGAGAAAAAATTACAAAGGGAGAGGGAAAAATTAGCTGTGAGGGCAGCCATAGCTGAAACTCAAGGTGTTCCTATTAAAACAATATACAACAGATTGTTTTTATGTATTGAATAATTTTACAAAGAGCCTGAAGCTCATATATACATGACGAGAATAACAGAAATAGAAACTACTAAATACAACAGTATACACAGGATTGAGTATTAACGAATATTAGAAACATTCTAATACCCTCCCATAATGCTCAATCTGCCAATAACACCAATAGCCTCCCTGAATTTTACATATTTGTCAGAACTGAGAGATTTGGTGAAGATATCAGTGGGCTGCTCTAAGGTAGGAATATACAGCAACTGAATAGATTTATCTTCAACCAGCTGACGAATGTAATGACAATGTGTTTCAACATGTTTGGTTCGTTCATGGAAGACCGGATTCTTCGCTAGTTTGAGCACTCCCTGATTATCACAGAATAGAGGAGTTGGTCCTGACTGAGGAACATTCATATCTGCAAGCATCCGTCGAAGCCAAACGGCCTCACAAGCTGCTTTGATTGCTCCGCGATATTTTGCTTCGGTGGATGATAGAGCCATGCCTGTTGTTTCTTGTCCATGTGACAGCACCGAACCCCAAATTGAACACATCCAACGGTAGACTTACGATCATCAACAGAACCGGCCCAATCTGAATCTGTGTAGCCACATAGTGTAGGATCAGAACTTTGAGTGTACAGAAGACCATAGTCAAGAGTACTACTCACATAGTGCAGGACACGCTTGGCAGCTATCCAATGATTAGTTTTGGGCGCTGTCATAAAGTGGGAGATGTAGCTTACGACAAAAATAATGTCAGGTTTGGTGGCAATAAGAAAAATAAGGCTGCCCACTAGTTGTCTAAACAAAGATTCATCCACAACAGGTGAATCAGACTGAGCTGATAGTTTTAGCCCGGGTTCCATAGGAGTGAGAGCAGGTTTGCAATCCTGCATTCTGAACCTGTCCACAAGACTTCTAGCATACTTGGACTGAGAAAGAAAGATACTATGCTCATTCTGCCAAACCTCAACTCCGAGACAATAGTGCAAGAGTCCCAAATCTGTCATATCAAAAGTGCTACACAAGTCCTGTTTGATCTCAGTGATCAAATGTGCTGAACTTCCAGTGATAATCAAATCATCCACATAAACAACGATAAACAAGACATCATCACCTGCATGTTTGATATATAGGTTTGAATCCGATGGACTCCTCTGAAAACCATGATCGGTTAGATATTTATCAATTTTCATGTACCAAGCCCTAAGAGCTTGTTTCAGACCATAGAGAGCTTTGACAAGTTTACACACTTTGTGTTCCTAACCAGCAACCTTAAATCTAGAAGGTTGCGTCATGTAGACCTCTTCCTGTAAGTCACCATTCAAGAAAGCACTCTTAACATCCATCTGATGAACTTTCCAACCAAACTGAGCTGCTAATGCAAGAACAAGCCGTATGGTACTCATTTTAGCTGTGGGAGCAAAAGTCTCCTCATAGTCAATACCTTCCCTTTGTGAGAACCCTCGAGCAACAAGACGAGCCTTATACTTGTCTAAGGTACCATCAGCTTTGTATTTGACCTTGTATACCCATTTGCAGCTAACGGGCTTCTTCCCTGCAGGAAGATCAGAAAGAACCCAAGTTTGATTTTTCTGAATACTCTGAAATTCAACTTCCATAGCCTGTTCCCATTCAAGGATACCTTTAGCCTCCGAATAAGTCTGGGGCTCATAAACACTGTGAATGTTAGCCATAAGAGCAAAATTAATTGTTTGTTTGCTCTTATTTCGAGAAAATCTACCTTCGATGAGCTCATCATCCCTAAGATCACTAATAGTTTTAACCCACCATTTGGGTCGGAGAGTAGAAGAGTCAATCTCTGGAGGAGCTGGAGGAGATTCAGGAGCAGCAACAGGAAGAGGGTCATTCTCAGGAGCCTCAACGGGATCAGGTGGTCCAGTGTAAGTAGTAGTTGTAGCATCCCTCTCATCAGATGATGCTAAAGGAAGAGGAATACTATGAGGTTGTTCTTCATAATACTGCTCAGAAGAAGGCAGAAAAGGTCCTCGAGTTTCATCAAAAACATCACGGCTAAAGATGAGATGATCAGTGTCGATATCTATCAATCTGTAGGCCTTATGGTTGTCATTGTACCCTTTCATCATGAGTCTCTGAGTCTTGGAATCTAATTTGGAACGTTTAGCATCAAGAATCCAGACATAGGCAAGAGAGCCAAAAATCTTCAGGTGGCTGATCTTGGGCTTACGACCAGACCACAATTCTTCGGGAGTTTTGTTCTTGACAGCCTGAGTAGGGGAACGATTCAGAAGGTAAACAGCGGTAAACACTGCTTTTGCCCAATACTTATTAGGAACACTTCTGTGTTGTAACATAGAACGAGTCATCTCAACAATCGTACGATTGCGACGCTCAACAACACTGTTTTGCTGAGGAGTGTAAGGTGTGGTGAATTGGCGCTTGATGCCATGTTCAGCACAAAAACCGGAGAATGCATGAGAACAAAATTCCCCCCCATTATCACTTCTAAGAGAAATGATACTGCAGCCAGACTCATTTTCAACCAACGACTTAAAATTCTAAAATGTACGAAGTGCATCTGATTTTTGTTTAAGAAAGTACACCCACATCTTTCTACTAAAATCATCAACAATACGCAAAAAATATTTGCAACCAGTTACTGATGATGTATTCGTAGGACCACAAATATCAGCATGAAGTAATTGAAGTACCTAAGATGCACGCCAAGAATCGCCATCTTTGAAGGGAGTCTAATGTTGTTTGCCAGCTTGACACGCGTCACATACTCCAAGATGTTGCATCTGAATCGGAGGTAGACCAGAGACAAGTTCCTCCCAAGACAGCTGAGATAGATACTAGATGTTGAGATGTCCATATCGCTGATGCCACAAAGTACTGAGAGATAAATCACGGGCTGCCATAGCAATTTCAGGAGAATCACCTGTGTCAATAAGCCGATACAGGCCAAGATCTTCTAGTCGAGAAGCAATAGTAAGACGAGTCGTGTGATCAATAATGGAACATTTGTGGGCACTAAACACCACATCCAACTAAGGAGAATTTCTCATGATCTAACTTACAAAGAGTAGATTGAGTGCCATGCCAGGGACATAGCATACATTGAGAAAGATGAGCTGACACCCACCAGACTGTATCTGAACATTTCCTCTGCCAATAATTTTGAACTCCTCTCCTCCACCAAACACAACTAAATCATTGTAGGGATATAAGTCTGTAAACCAGTCACGCCGATGAGAAAAATGACATGACGCACCAAAGTCGATATACCAAGCAGACGACTAGGCTAAATCAGAAGGGCTTTTAGCCATAAACGCATAGAAAGCAAATTCCTTTTGCTCAGAATGTTCAACAACATGTGCTTGTGAATTTGACCCTCCCAGCTTCTTTTGTTTGGAAGCGAGTCGCTAATGGCAATCTTTCTTCATGTGACCATACTTGTGACAGTAATGACACTGAACACTCTTTTGCTGATAACTGCCTGAGAATTGATGCGAACTGCCCTGTTGTGATGACTGAGAAGACTGAAATTTAACTGCAAAGGCTTGTTCTGACGAGGATGAGGAAGTACAGTTACCAAATTGCTGCTTCCAGCAATCCTGCTGTAGGAGTTTGGTGCACAGCTCTGGGAATTTCAGATCAACATTAGTTGAGGTAATGTTGAGAGTCTCTATGAAGTGCTCATAAGATGTTGATAGACTTTTCAGTGTAATAACTACCATATCTTCTTCCTCCATCTTCCGACCGATGGCTTCAAGCTGACCACGAATGTCCTTGATCTTCGTGAGATGTTCCTGTAAGGACATTCGTTCATCCATCATAATGGAGAACAACTTATTCTTCAGAAAGAACGCACGACTCTTGTCGGATGTCTCATGCAACTCCTTTAAATATTTTCAGATGTCTGCAACAGACTTGCCAGAAGGAATCTGAGGCAACTGATCATCTGTGACAGAGAGCTTGAGAATCATAACAGCTTCTCGATTCCGATCATCGAATCAAGCAGAGGTCAGACGAGTCTCTGTGCCTAGAACAAGCTCATCCAAACGCCGGTACTCAAAGATGGTCAACATTCGCTGCTTCCAGGTGTTATAATTATTGCCATTAAACCGTTGATTGTTTTCTAGCATCACGTTGGTCAAAGACGCCATCAGAAACAATCTTCAAGAACTGAAGTTAATAAGCACGGATTCCAAGACAAATTTTTGGCTGACCCAAAAAAAAAAAGTACCCAGAAAAGCTGACAAAAAATCCAAAAGGAATCTGAGGTCAAAAGTTAAATCTGCTGGCTCAAAAATTGAGGCACGGAAAATGAGGTACCCAGAAAATTTGAACAAAGACCCAGATAGGATCTCGAAAAACCCACCACGAAAATGTATTCAGAAAAATTTTCTAGTCCCGAAAATTAAGGTTTTAGCAAACAAAACGGCTCTGGTTTCGAAATACCACAAGAGCCCAAAAAAAAGTCGTGACGTGAAGGAAACCAGGTCGCGTATGAGGGAAAACAAACACAATGCTCCTCTAAACCGTCGTGAATTCAAGCCACAAGTCGTGGACAAGGTCAACTACAATACCAGTCGCAGATGAGGTCGTGGGAGCAGTCGCGGATGTACCAGTCGTGGATGTTGCAGTTGCGCAAATGTACCAGTCGTGCGGATGTAGTAGTAGCGGATGGAGACACCAGTCGCGTATGCCTAGATGAGGTCGCGGATGGAGGCACAAAGCCCTAGCAAGCTCTGCTACAAAGATTTCGCGTGGGTTGAAGACAAGAGAACACCTTAGCGATCTCGACCCTAAACGAAATCGTGAACAGACTTGCGATTTCAGATGACTAGCTTTGATACCATAAAACAATATACAACAGATTGTTTTTATGTATTGAATAATTTTACAAAGAGCTTGAAGCTCATATATACATGATGAGAATAACAGAAATAGAAACTACTAAATACAACAGTATACACAGGATTGAGTATTAACGAATATAAGAAACATTCTAATACCTATAGACATTGAGGAAGAAGAAGAAGCACTTGAGAGCATAGTGGGCTCTCTTCGTGGCCCACGCATCCGCAAAAATCCTCTTACCGCTTCTGCTTCCTCTAGTAGAGTGCCACTGGCACAATCAGCATTAGGGATAGACAATTTTTTTGTGCACGGGAATACACCTGGTGCACAACCATCATTAGAGGCCACTGGATGGAACAAAGAGGCACATGACAAAACTAATATTGCATGTGCTGATTTTTGGTTTTTCAACAATATCCCATAGAGTGTGATTGAGAGCCCCTATTGGCTCAATTTGGTGACCGCAATGACAGTTTCGGGAAAAGGGTACAAGACCCCTTCTCGCAGGGATTTGAGTGGGAAGTAAATAATCAAAATCCACTTGGTTTCATTTTGAAATTTTAATTGTTATTTCTTGTTTATTAAATCAAAATTGAGTACTAAGACTTGATTTTACTTTGATTTTGTAAGTTGCTTCTAAATGTTGTTGATAGGGCAAAACTAGTGGTGGGCGAGCAAAAAAACGAGTGGAGTAAGTATGGCTGCACCATTCTTTCTGATGGGTGGACAGATGGAAAAAACCAAACCATCATTAATTTTTTGGTTGCTTGTAAGGATGATGTATTTTGGAAATCGGTTGATGCCTCCAACAAAGTAAAAAATGCACAAACTTTGGCTTTAATGTTAGAGAATGTTGTCATGGAGGTGGGAGTAGAGAATGTGGTGCAAATCATCACAGATAATGCAACAGCATATGTGGCAGCAGGTAATTTTAAATTTTAATATTTATGTTGCACATGATTATCATTAAAATTTTAAATTTAAATATTAATAAGTGATATTTAATTTAGTTTTTAGGTAAACTATGGAAATTGGAAACTAATTATTGCATTGATACTAATATGCCAAGCAAAATCCTCCAAGACAAGCACCCACTCTTTTTTGGACACCTTGCGCAGCACATGTCCTTGACCTTCTTTTGGAGGACATAGGAAAACTTGATTGGGTGACTCCAATTGTGGAAGATGCAAGGCGGATAACAAAGTATATCTACAATCACCCTTGGGTTCTAAATTTGATGAGACAATTCAGCAAAGGGAAAGATTTGGTAAGACCCATAGCCACAAGATTTGCAACGGTTTTCTTGGCGTTGCAAAATATTCTTGAGGGCTTGAATTCTTTGAAACAAATGTTTGTGAATCCACCATGGATTTAATCACCTTATTCAAAGAAGCCTGAAGGACAATTTGTTGTGCGGATTGTCTTTGATCAACCTTTTTGGGCAAAGGCTAAAGAGATTGTGCAGGTAACTTCAAGAATCAAAACTTTAATTTTTAATTATTCCTGATTCGAGTCTCTCCTTATTAATTAATCTTGTTGTAAACTAATTTGTATTTTTAAAATTTCAACTGCAAGTATCTGAGCCCTTGGTGAGAGTTCTGGGCATGGTTGATGGGGACCAAACCCCAATGGGGTCTCTGTATGAGGCCATGGATAGGGCCAAAGAGTCTATCAAAAATCACTACAAGGGGGATAGACTCAGTTATGACCCCATTTGGGAGATTGTTGATAGGAGGTGGAACAATCAGCTCCACCAACCCATTCATGCAGCAAGATACTTCCTCAACCCTCATTTCAGGTACAGTGATTGAGATTCTTCTTCAGATTTTACTAAGACTTGATTTCACTTTGTTTTTGTAGGTTGTGTACTAAGACTTGGTTTCACTTTGTTTTTGTTTTAGATGTGATGATTCCTTTTCAGATCCTAATGGCGAGGTCATGGAGGGCCTCTCTACATGCATTCAGAGGATGATACCTGATGTTTTGCTGAGAGAGACCATGTTGTGACCGAACAACAAATGTATGTGGAATCAAAGGGTAAATTATTCTCTTTAGAGTTGGCAAAGAGAGCAAGAGGCACTCAAACCCCAGGTAAAAGTAGAACATTTGCAATTTTGCCATTTGATAAATTATGTTTTGCTCGTCTCTTTTCTTTCTAACTTCTCAATATTTTAATTTGCAGAGGCTTGGTGGCAAAGTTGGGGTGGGAATACTCCACATCTAAAGAAATTCACTCTCAGAATCTTATGTTAGCCTTGTAGCTCATCCCATTGTGAGCGCAATTGGAGCTTATTTGAGTCCATCCACACAAAGAAGAGAAACAAGTTAGCTCAAAAAGGCCTCAATGACATTGTCTATGTGCAATACAATCTTAAGTTGCGCATGAGAGGGCAACGGAAGAACCAGCTGGTCCAATTGATTTGGACGATATAGATCCTTACTCTGATTGGACGGCACAGGAGCAACCTCCATTGTTTACAAAGGATGACATCGCTGATTTGGAGAGGCAGGCTATGGAGGGGGAGGGGGGTGCATTTGGTTTCACATTGGATGACATTGAAGAGGAGGATGTAATGTCCCCAATTTTAATAAAATTATTGTATTTGGGTCCCCATCGATTTAGTTTATCTCGGGCCCATTTTCTTTTGTTGGCGTAGGTGTAGTTGTCGCCGTCGGCTCTTTTGTGCACTCTCGGGAGTTTCCCGACGGGTATTTATGCTCGGCATGTAGGTTAGTTTTGATATGTTGAGTTTGGTATTTGATTTATATTTGCGAATTCTTGTTGGGATTCTGTTGTTCGCCATTTCGGAGGTGAAAGATCCTCCCTATTTGGTTCGTGTGCAGTTTCGGTGGGATTCAACCCTCACCCTATTCTGTTGTCCTGCTTGTATCAGATCTGACAAATCCGAAGTTTCATCAATAAATTCAATAAGAACTTTTCTGGCAATTATCTTTGGTTAGCTTATTGCTCTATCTGCAAGTAACATAATTAACCGTCTACGAAGGAAAGAAGAACTTCCCACTAACATCTGTTGGGCATAGCTGAGTGTCTCTCATCCGTGCGGCTCACTTCCCACTGTACTCCATGGCACTGTACTTCCCATTCGTACTTCACGGCACTGTACTTCCCATCCACACTCCACGGCACCATAACCCACAGCACTGTACTTCCCATCCGTACTCCACGGCACCATATGAACATATATTCTGCACCGTACAGCCAACTCCACAGCACCGTACGGCCACCTAGCTGTCACCTGTCATGTCCCCATTCTGGCTGACATCGTTTAGCGTGTGGGATCAGTCTATCACAGGCTCTCATAGACTGGTGGTGATGTGGAGAGAGTCGACCAGCGACTATTTGGCAGTATTTTGGCTTTATAGTTGATTAGTGATTTGGGCCTACGTTTGTTATAAAGTAAAGTTACTTTATTCAGGGCCAGTTTTATAATTTGATGTTGAGATGCACTTTTATTATAAAGTTATATTTTATAAAAGTGCACTTTATTTCATAAGAATATTTGGACGCTTCTAGAATGTTTAAGTGACTTCTGGAGGAAGCTACTGAAAAGTGAATAAATAGACCCCATGGGTCTTGCATTTGATCATCCAATTTGTATTTTCTCTCGACATCAGATTGTGATTCAGTCGCATTGTCTATTGTGGAGCCTAAGGGTTTCAAGTAGTCATTGGGTCTTTGGGAACGGAGTCTCCCTTGGATTCGCATAACTGAGGAAGTGGAATACCTTCTGAAGGGTAATTGGAGGAATTGGTACTCAGCCAATTCAAGTGTGCTTAATTGGAAGGTTTTTTTCAGTTATTCATTCTCAGCCTGGAGTTCACAGTTTCACATCATTTTGGCAAGGAGTGAAATCATATTTTGCAAGTAAGGGTTCGATTTTGTCCTAGATTACTTAGCAAATCAGTGGTGATAAATTTTGGAGGAGTCAGCAGGGTTTTTGTGCAACAGTACCATACTGCACCAGATCTGCCGTTCTGTACCTGTGACTGCACTTTCAGTCTTTTCGGCAGTCTAAAAAAATCATAAAAATTCCCTTAAGGAATCACAGAGATCCCAGTAGCTAGGCGTCAGCATTCTGGTGATTTTCGTCAGTTTCTAAGCAAGGAAAAAGTGGGTTTTGGAAGGTTGCGTTTCTGGCCTGTACGGCCCAGTTTAGCAGCAATACAATTTCGCAGGTGTTTTCAAGCATATTTGGTGACATTCTACAGGCCTGTGATATTCAGTTTGGGGGTGAATTTAAGTGATCAGCATAGTGAAAGATTTCAACATCCATCAATTAGTTCGATTCCAGTTGAGGAGGCATTTCCAGTATCGATATTGAAGCATCAAGGATTCATTTTGCAATTCAGTCACAGTCAGCATTTAGGCATTTCGAAATCATTCCAGGTTCTTGAGTTCTAAATCAGAATTTTTTTACTGTGAATTCATTGATAGAATCTTATGCTAAGGAATATAGATTCTGATTTACATTTCCTATATTACATGAAGATATTGTAATGATCAGTTTGAAAGAGAAGAAATTGAATACCAAATTCCAGTATCAAGTTTTGTTGCCATTGTGTAACCAAATATCATCAGCTTTGCATGTCAACTGTTTGACATAATGTCAGTGGCTGTAGGTGTTCTTGCCAGCATATAGGTTGCATACCAACTGTTTGTGAATATACTAGTTGGCTGTAGGTGTTCATTTCTCATGCTTAGATCATATATATGCATTGGATATTGTCAAATTAAATTGCACATTTGTGCCAGGACATTGTTTAGTCAATTTGAACAGTAGACATTACAGTATTGGCAACGAATTGTCCCACCTATATCTATACATTGTTTGCCAACTGTTTGAGAAATTGTCTCGGAAAGCTTTAGCGCTTTGCATATCTCATGTTAAGCTTTTTGATTATCATTGGAAGAATATAAATTGGCATCCTTTTACATCAGTTGTGGAGTGGATTTGTTGCACAACAATTATCTCTTTCAGCATTTACATTTCAGCAGTGCTATTCAGTTTGCATGCCAAGTGTTTGTTAAAATTCCACACTTCAGCATCGGTAGTTTTAGTGACCTTTTGAGTAAGGGTCATTACATCACTGTATGGTCCCTCTGTGCACACCGTACATTTTCTTTGAGCAACACCGTACGGCTTGAGGCTCTTCCGCGCAGCCTTCCTCTCATTACCATACGGCACCCTTATTGGATTTTGTGCACCCCGCGTCCGTTCACTCTTCCGTACGGACTTAGCAACGTGACAGTTTGGTTCGAAACATTACAGAGGATGCGGAGGAGGATGAGGATTCAAACGAGGAGTCATTACCAGTGCCAGTGCCAGAGGTAGGAGATACATCAGGAGGAATACCGAGCAAGGAGGCACAGTCACACTCAATGCAGGCTTCTACTTCTAGGACTAGGCCCACTACTTCTAGTACCTCTCCCAGACCCTTATTTGGTCATAGACTTGGGAAGAGGAAGATGTAATTCAAATTGTAATTTGTAATGATGTATAACTTTACTATTTTGCTTCTAGTCATCAGCATTCCACATGAGAATGCGATTTTGTACCCACTATGCATTTATATATATCTAAACTTAGCTTGTTTCTTTTGTTTTCTCATTAATTAACTCATTGGATGCATCTTCTCATAAAATTTTGAAAAAAAAATGCATTTTTAATTAAATTTTATGCTATTTTTAAGTTCCCGAGTTTTTTGCCGAGTTTTTCCAAGAACTGCCCGAGTTTTCCCGAGTAATCTTTTTCAGGGCTTGGCGAGTTTTGGGCGAGTGAGAGTTTACCATCCTTGAACTATACCAATCATACCATCCAGACTTACATCTATAAACAAGTTTTTATACCAAGCTGAGAGAGAAGAATGATAAAGTCATCATTAGAAGATAAGTAGATGATTGAGGTCTATAGTCAAGGATAGCCATCATAAGCGGTAATTATAAACCAAAGTTCCCTGACCCGCAGCGAGTTAGGCGAGTTATGTCAACTCGTGGGCCGAGCAGAACCTCCCGGGTTTTCATGACCTGGTTGGGTCACCCGACGAGTCATGGGTCATGACCCGCGTGACTCGCCAAGTCAGCGGGTCATGCCATGACCCGCCGGGTCCGTGGTCTATGACCCACGCCACGGCAAGCCCGGGTTGGGCTTTAAAAAAACCAAAAAATCATTGACTTTTTTTTTGCTTAAGTGTTATGTTATTTGCCCTAAAAGGCATTGTAGTTGCTTTGTAGGAGAAGAAGAGAGAAAATGAGAGAGAGAGAGAGAGAGAGAGGAAGAAAAAATAGAGGCCAAAGGGTTGCAACCAGCCGGGAAGAAGTTCATCAAGGAGTCCAAAAAATCGGATTGGGCAAGCATAGGTTTGCATTGAGAGCATCAAGGAGCTCATAGTAGCTGTTCTCAACTCATTTGAAAAAGGTAAATGTTAAATTTTTAGATTTTGTTGATTTTTGCTTGTATGTTTATAGTTTTCCATTGTTTTTAAATTTTTTTTGAAGTTTTTTAATTTTATTGCAGCCACATTCCAAGTTTTGAAAACATTAATTCTTCCAAATGCCTCAAAAGTGTCCATGTTGGAAATATGTCGAAGAGTTTTCCAGTAGACAAAGAAACCAAACAAAATGCACGTTTTGTAAAGAAATTTTTCATGGTGGCATCAATAGGCTTAAATACCATATTGTCGGCATACCTGGCAATGATGTTGACCCATGTACATTGGCAACTCCAGAGGCAATTCATTTTTGTTATGTCCGGTTAGAAAAATATGCTGAAGAAAAGGAAACTAGAAAGAGGCAACGGGAAGAGATAAATGTTATTGGCTCCCATTCATCCACACCTGCATCTGCATCCACATTTGTAGGCTGTGTTGGAGAGGGTTCTTCCAAGCCTCCCTTTTATCCCAGTGCTAGTGCTTCTACTGCTACTCCTTCTAGAGGCAATATTACCCTTGGCCCTAGAGTCCGAAAATCAAGGTTGGACAATTATTTTGTGCCACGCACTACTCCTAATGCACAACCCTTGCTTGAGAGCATGGGTTGGAACAAGGAGGTCCATAATGCTGCCCGAAAACAAATTTGCAAGTTTTGGTACTTTTGCAACATTCCATTTCTTGCAGCCAAGTAATTCTCTTTTATTTGATTTCTTTAAGTTTAAAATTAAATTTTAAATTTTATAGTTTGAAGTTGAACTAAGCTTTGTCTAATGATTAATCGTAATCTATTTGTGACAGGTCTCCTTATTGGCAAGGTATGATAGATTTTGTAACCATTTGTGGGGCGGGATTTAAAGCCCCTACTGATGTGGAGTTAAGTGGCCCCCTCTTGTTAGACATGGTTAATGATATGCAACTTGAGCTAGAGGACCACAAAAAGTCTTGGAGGCAAAATGGTTGCACCATCATGACAGATGGTTGGACAGATAGGAAGAATAGGACACTCCTAAATTTTCTTGTTTCCAGTGCAGGTGATTGTTCATTGAATTCTACTTCCCTAAATGCATTGAATAATTTAATTTTGATTTTGAATTTTTGATTGATCCATGATAATTGATAATTATTTTTTTTTATATTCAGGAACCACCATGTTCTTGAAATCTATTGATGCTTCCTCACATGTGAAGAATGCCACATACTTATGTGCAGCTATTGAGGAAGTTATACTTGAGGTGGGAGAAGAAAATGTGGTGCAAGTGGTGACAGATAATGCAACAAGTTATGTTGCTACGGTAAACTTATAACTTTTTAAGTTTTGATGGAGAGGCATCTATGAATTTATTTAAGATTTTCTTAACACTTCTAAATTTCTAATTAATTTAAAATTGCTACAGGTAAACTTTTGATGGAGAGGCACCTGAAAAATTTTTAGTCTCCATGTGTAGCCCATTGCCTTGACCTCATGTTAGAGGATATTAGCAAGATTGAATGGATCAAATCATGTGTTGATAAGGCCAAAAATATTTGCAAGTTTATCTACAATCATGCATTGGTCCTTAGCATGATGAGGCAATACACGGGGCAAAGGGAGTTGGCTCGTCCTGGTATCACGAGATTTGCCTCCAATTTTCTCACACTGAAATCCTTGTTGAAATCACGGTTGAATTTGAGATGCATGTTTGTTGGTGAGGAGTGGACTGCCTCATCCTATTCTACGACCACTGTGGGTAGGGAAGTGGCAAATTATTTTTTTGATGAGCCAGGTTTTTGGACCCCTTGTAAAGAGATCATGGAGGTAAAAATATTTATGTTTTGTTTGCAATTTTTTTTTATTTTTTTTTTTAATGCACACTTGTCACTTAACTTATTTTTTTTTAACATTATATGCAGGTCACTGAGCCCCTCGTAGTTCTCCTATGAGTTGTTGATGGGGAGAAGCCCTCTATGGGCTACTTATATGAGGGCATGGATAGGGCCAAGGAGGCCATTAGATCCAAGTATAAAGGAGTTGAGGATAAGTATGGCCCCATTTGGGAGATCATTGATAGGAGATGGCAAAACCAGCTTCATAGGCCCATCCATGCAGCAGCTTATTTCCTCAATCCATCATTTCGTTTCCTTGATAACTTCAAGGCAGATGAGGAGGTTCTTAGTGGCCTATATACAGTGATGCAAAAGATATCTACCTGTACCGCATCTACAGTGCAAGAGATAGATGCATATAGTAATCCACGAGGGCCGATTTTTGGAAGCATGATGTGCAAAGAGTCTAGGACAACATTGCAGCCAAGTAGAAATATATGTTAAACTTAAACTTAACTCTTAAGTTTATGGCTTATTCATTTTGATTTTATAACTTAAACTTAACTCTTAAGTTTATGGCTTATTCATTTTGATTTTATAATCTATCCTTAAAGTTGGAACTTGGAAATGACACTGATTTTTTTTCCTTATTTCAAATAGATGGTGGCAAATGTTTGGGCCTACAACCCCAAACCTTCAAAAACTTGCCATCCGTATTTTGAGTCAGCCATGCAGCGCTTCTGGATGTGAGCGCAATTGGTCCATGTTCGAGCACATCCACTCGAAGAGGCGTAATAGACTGTCTGTGGAGAGGTTGAACAATCTTGTCTTCGTTCATTACAACCTCCGTCTTAGGACCAGGGAGATTTTGGACACTGACCCTCTCCGATCACTCTAGCAAAGATCGATCTAGATTCCGAGTGGCTCACTGAGTCTATCGATCCTATCTTCACTAAGGAGGACCATGAGTGGGTTGACCAGGCAGACATTGAGGCCGAGGCTGTGGCTATGGCAGAGGAGGAGGATAGAGCACGATCAGCTGCCCGTGGAGCTGATGTTGATCAGAGTGGCACCTCACAGGCAGAGACTATGGCTTGTCAGTCATCCAGGACCTACCTCAGACGCATTTGTAGGAGGCAGACAGACTACTTTGAGGATGAGGCTGACCTAGAGCCTAAGGCTTGAGCCATAGACCTATTTTTGTTGTTTACACTTTACAACTTTACACATACGTTTGGGAACATTTGATGTCATGAATTTTATATACATTTGACAACATTTATATTTTATATTTTATAATTCTGCATATCTAGATTCTATGTTTTCTATTTCCTTCAGCTACAATTTACATTTGTACTTATGTGATGGATGTATGTTTATTTATGTGATCAAATTAGATTCTATTTGATGATGTTAGTGTTTTTAAGCTTTATTCAATAATGGGTGCGTGAAACAAGTTTTAAATTGTAAAAATCTCTGGTTTTTTTTTGCCGAGTCATTGCCGAGTCATCGGCGAGTCACAGGTAGTCGACCCTGCCAGGTCATGGGCGAGTCTGAGTCAGGGAACTTTGTTATAAACCAATGAAGCCGCAAAGTATATGATTTGCATATGGAACTTCAAATCATCAATCTAAACAAAAAGGCAGCGTTGACTGATCGAGGCTTCAGATAAGGATAACAAAACATGTGATTAAGAGAAACAATAATTTTACAAAATTATGAGCAGCATGAAGCAGCAATAGAGATTATTATTTATGGGTGGCGGTTTGGTCAAGCTATGAACAACAATGATTATATTGTGAGCAATGATTAATACAGAGAAATTATATCATGAAACCCAGTGAACCATTTATTGAGAACAATCATGAATTAGTAAAGGAAAGCAATTGCATTATGAAGATCACCAACCTACAGAGTTTAAGAGTAGCAACGTTATATCCATAAACAGTGATGACTAAGTTGACAACGATAATATGATACAGCAATTAAACCATCTTCACAGATACTACGCACTAATTCTGCATTGACAGTTCAAGAATGGTTGATGTCCTAAGTGCCCAGCAAATAAGTTCTGAAGGCCATATTACTTGGTAAAACAATGATTTATTATGGAGGTAAAAATTTGTTCACAACGATTTGTTAAGAGAATAAACATTGCTTGTTAGTGATAAACAAAGGCAACGACTATGCTGAAGAAAGGCAACGACTATGTTAGGCAGCACTTACGAAAGAAATATATACATTTATTAAGAGACTAAGATCAAACAAAAAGATTGTTTAGAGACGCCTCCTTTCACAAACATAACTCCTTGAAAGGAGTTTGCACCCTTCTTAAAAGGGTATGTGGGAGATATAAAATTGTCATAAAGAGTTGCATGAAAAGGGAGGAAAGAGAAAAAGGAAGATAATGTAGTGCATACACCAAGGAGAGAACACAGATTATATGAGAAGATCAAGTCAGATTTAAATATATAAGGAGTCTCTCGGAGAATACAAACAACCCCTTCAGAAAACTAAAAAGCTATATGTTTCTGTAAATTGTTTTAGTTATTACACAAATACTTATTTTGTGAGCTATCCTTCTAAAAAAGCATACATGCCTTAATCATATGTTGTGATAATGCCTACAACATATCAAATGTCATATGTTGTGAGAATGCCTACAACATATCAAATGAGACAAAAAATATTGGTGTTGATATATGGCACGTGCCAGGCCAGCTGAAAATAATCAGTCCTCTGCCAAGGTATACTAATATCAAATACGCAAAATGAAGAAGATTAGAACCACAATGACTGACATAAACAGTGCTCATGCAAAGGATTTGGACTCGAGATATTTGTTTTTGTTTTAGAATCAAGCCTGTAAACAAAATCGCCACAAAAACTTGTTACTATAAATTTCAATGAATTCTCAAAGTTAATTTCTTCAAGATTTTCTAAGCTGTCAAAATCCTACAAAGTGTCCAGATTACTTCAATGAATTCTCATTCAATTTTCAAGCATTTTGATATTTGATTGTTAGTAGTGTTCTTGTTTCTTGGCAGAAGTCTACTTGTCATTGTTTTCGGTCAGAACTTCAGTTATTTCCCTAAGTTGCCAGTACGGGTTTGAGGTTTAGATTTGTGGGTTGAGTCAAATATTTTTGGGGGGCTTGGGTTCGTTTTGAGTTTGTCCATACAAAAACTTGTACAAAATAAAAAATCTATACATATATGCAGCAGTAATTAAGTTCATAATACACCACTATGCTAGTAGGTCAAGTAACACAGCACAATATGCTACCATATATATTAATGTTTTAGTTCAAATAACATAGAAAAATGCCAAAATATACCACCATATATGATGAGAGCATTTTATGTCCCAAATTATGCCATATTTTAGCCTTCATACTCATTTCCATATCCATTTTACTATTCCATTTTCTCCTTCTATGTTGCATATGATACGATGTTTATGAGTGATATTTAATCTAGTTATTAGATAAAATATTAGAATAAATAAGATGTGATTGTATTTATCTAACATTTTGATTATGAGTTATGACTCTTCCTGTCGCCTACAGATCTTCCTATCGCCTTCTATGCATTTTCCTATAATAATTGGTGGTGATTAGAATGTTATTGAAGCAAGTTAAGTGCAGATTTGCTGTCACGAAAGGTGCTATATTATCCTTAAGTTATTTCATGCCACGTCATGGCTTGTGTTATGTCCATCTTCAAGGAAATCATTGGTTATAAAGGGCTTATATATCAGTTACCCTGCCCGTGTGGAAATAGAATCTGTTATGACTGAACCATTTCAAACAGAATCTGCCAACGTTAACCATTGCTGATCATTTTGTATGGACCAGATTCTGCTATGCCTCAATCATTTCAAACCATGAATCGGCAACTATAGAAAATACTGTTTTGCTGGAACGATACAAATAATTGCCTATTCCTGGCATGAGATAGATTTCTGTTCTATGCCACATATTCTACCCGTACCATTTCTGCAGCAAATCACGTGGAAGCATGAGCAATAGGGATGCTGGAAACCTATGATAATATAACCCTTGTGTATGCTGTTATAACAGCATTTGTTTCAATTTGTAGAAGTTGATACATATTGTTTTTGCTTATTGTTTATTGGTTACGGTCCAAAACCAAGTTGTGTTATTTTCAGGCAACATTAAATAACATCTGTTATGATCTCGAAGCTATATATACCAGCTTGAGCAGAGAATATGTATGGAAAATTTTGAACAATAAATATAAAACCTTGCATGATCGAAATTGCTTAAGGAAGAGACGTTTTGAATTTCATCACTCAGCAAACTGGGAGGAAGGGCCCACTCTGCAGAATGCTGGTGATTTCAGTAGCTTACATTTGGTTTGTTTGAGTTCTTTAATAGAATAAGGTTTTCCTTCAGTTCAATAGTTAGTTTGCATAAATAGTTCCACAGATAGATTAATATTATAACTAAGCAAGATAGTGGAATAGTTTATCAAGTATTCATTCATTTTCCTTAATTAATTGATATTGTGAATTTCTTCTCTTGAACCCGTACAGGAAATTATCAATATCAATATGTGGATTAAAAAGAGCTTCCTGTCATATTTTTAGAAATTCAAGTCAGATTTCTATTTAGAAAACTATTGTATTATATTATTTTCTTATGCATGATGTTTGTTTGTTTCTTCTAGATTAATGTTCATTGGATTTGTAAATTGTTACATTTGTTATTATCATTGTTTTTATGTTTATTTCTATTTCTAATGTTCCTGTCGCCAGGAAGTGACAGTTCCTGTCGCTGGGATTTCTTTAGTTTTTCATAGATTCAATTTCACGTGCTGCAGCTGCATTCATAATCCCTCATTTCACAACTATCATCCCTTGATGGCATACTGCTCGGACACCTTTCGCAAGCTTACGCTCTCAGATTGACACGAATAGACCAAGCTGAATTTCATCATAAATTGTTAATTATTTCTTAATTATTTGCCCCAGTGTTGGCCTATCAATATATATATTAATGTTTTATTTCAAAAATAATAATGTCAACTGTCAACAATCAGTCATCACTGATCAAATATCATATGGGTCATCAAAATATCATCATCATCCTCCATATGCTGTGGTAAATTAGAACAACAAATAGTGTCAATGGCACAAGCATTGGCAGCGGTACTAGCATTCTCAGCTTCATGATCACAAGGTAGCTTATTGTCATTATCAACTCCAAATGTAGCAAGGTGGAAAACTGAATCATCCAACTCAACATGCTCTAGACCAATATCCCACTCCTTTGTCTCCCCTTGTTTGTCAATATTTTCTTTGTGGGTGGGGAGCCACAAGTTTGAATGCAAAAGATCAAGTCCTCCATCTTCTTGGAGTGTAGTCTATTGTGCTTTGTTGAGTGGATGGAGTATGTGCTCCAATTCCTCTCAAATGAAGATAACTAGCAACCTATCAAGATTTTCAATTTTGAAAACAGAGTTAAAGAGTTATGAATAAAATTAAAATATAAATTCATCAATGAGAATCTTAACAGTTAAAAACTTTCGATAAAATTTTGATGGCAAGAAGTTGAAGGTGCTGGTAAGATTCTGCATGGAAGCACCACCATATATGAGCATCAATCCTATGCTTCTCCCAAAAAGCTTCAAGATCACAATCATTTGTGCTTGCAAAACTCATGAGTTTAGTCCTCATTACAGGCTGTATGTCATGGTGAAAGAGTTTGTGAAGGGCTGCCTTGTACCCTTGAGCAGCTTCAGGATCTCTAAATGGGACAACTCTTGTGCCAATAAGGATTTGTTGACTATAGTACTTGGGACTCAATGCAAAGGCAAGGAGATGCAAAGTAGTCAATTTATTCCATCTCTCCACAATGTTTTGTTGTAGTTGCTTGAAAAATGTTTCTTCGGGATCTCCCTTTTTTCATTTATAGTGACTTTCATTCTCTCAATCATTGAGTCAATGACATCATATACCTCACACCCAAGCAAGGCCTATCCCGCCTATCCCCATTAGTATATCAAATCATGTTCAATATAGGATCAATGAAGTTCAAAAGGTACTCAACACAATCCCACCAAGAGCCATTCAGTATCATTGCCCTAATGTGTGTTGTCCTTGTAGTGCTAGAGTGCCTCCATAATTTCCACTTGGGGCTGATTACCATTCTAGATAATGCTTCATGAACCTTCACAAGGCATCTCAACACAAGTGTGTTGGAGGCAAAACAGATCTCAGCAACCTATTTCAAAAATAAAACTAAAAAATATAAAATTAAAAGCTTAAAATCTTTACTTAAGCAAAACATATTTATATAATTTAACTAACCTTCAACAGGTCCAATTTTGAATTGTCTAAATATGCCTTGTGACATATGGTAGTTGGTGATGAACATTTGGACTCCTTAGCATCAACATACACTTGTTTAAGGCATTGCACTTTGCTGCTGATTTTTGCAGCATTAGGTTGAGTGAGTGGACAACACTCGGTGTCCAAAACATGTGTGAATGGCACTCCTCAACCAATAACCTAGCAGCCCTACAATTTTTTGCATTTTCTGTTATACTTGAACAACATTTTGAGGTCCAACTTCCTCAATGGCTTGGCAAAGATGTTAGCAATAAATGGATCGCCCTTCACAATCCACTGCTCTCAAAAACATTGTCTGTTTAGGGGACACTACAATCACATTAATCAACGGTCGATTCTTGCATCTTTCTATTCATCAAATACAATGGACACCCTTGTTTCTATCCATGAATCCTTGATGGGTTTCAAAGCATCCTCTAAATGTTTCACCTCTATGTCCAATAATGATGTAGGGGCATCCAAGGTTGAGGTAGGGGCATTTTGTGTCCTCGGTGAAACTGCATTGGTGTTTGTATTTGGCCAGTTTTTACTCGGTTGCAGCCTTGACCGACGACCTCGGTCATTGAAGGAAGCTCGGTCACTGAAGGAACTCGGTAGTCTCTGGCGCTCGGTGAAAGTGTTACTCAGTCATGCCTGCGGTGCTCGGTCAACACTGGTGCTCGGCGATGCTTGGTGTGCTCGGTTATTTCACTGCTGCTCGATAGATCTGGTTACCAACTGGAGTTCTGTGTGATTTGTTGGGCCGACTTGGTGCAATTATTGTTTGTATCTTTTGTTGGATTCTCCTAAGTGGATCTGGAGGCCGACATGCTGAATTAAATGTTTGTATACAATTTGTAAGCCGACTTGTATGGCATTTAATATTTGTTAGGAGTTAAGGGGTTCATCCAGCCGACTTGTGGCTGATGATTAGTATTTAAGGGGTGTTTGGGTAGATGTTTTAGGACAGAATGGGGAAGTAGACAAGAAGAATGACATCAGATCTAGTGAAGCTAGAGTTGGTGAAGTTGTGGAAAGATCTTGCAGATCAGATTCCTATCTGATAGTTTGTAATAGCAGAGCTAGTGGTTGCATACTTGGGAACAAGGAGATTGCTTGGAGGCTTGCGAGCTCAAGTTCAGATCTACCTTAGGGTTTCCATCAGCTTCTGATTGCCTTCAAAGCTGAACTAGCTGAGATTGTATTGGATCTATGTGTGGATCTTGCAGAATTGTTTCTTTTTGTAATTGGCCCTAACCTGGAAGGCCTTACAACCGGGCATGTTAATGGAAATTTGATTTGGAACATCTTGTGTCGTGTTTTCCGCTATGTAATTCTAAAGCTGCAAGGTTTGGACCATCCTTAATTGGATCCACCATCCCTTGGTCTGCATCAGGTGGTATCAGAGCAGGGTTGATCTTGTGGAGCAGAATTGGTTGACCTAGCATGGCTGATCTTGCGAAGTTGATCTTGTTGGCGAAGAGATCATATGATCTTGATTACAGATCCGTGGACTAAACTTGTGAAATTGTGCCCTAGTTGTTTTGTAAGGTTGCAGGTTGCGATCTGACTTGCATACAACTTGGAGATTGTCACAAGGTGGTCGGTGAGGGTTTGTTGCAGAGGGTTTTGCATGTCTTTAAGGATACCTCCGAGAAGATTAGACCCTAGAGGTATTGCCGATCTCTGTGATACTGTTGAATCCCGGATTACAGAGAAAGTGAAATCAGATTTCAGATCTGAGATGGAACTGATGAAGAATGACATGGTCGCCGAGATCATGAGAGTTGTTAATGGTGTACCTAGGAATGTTGGTACTGAAGATGGCTATGAAGAAGTTGTTGAAGACTTTGAACCTGCTGGATCTAGTGGTGATGACCGGAGGGACAGATCTGGTGAGGATAGAACTGCTCGGTTGCATAGATCTAGTGCTCGGTTAAGTAATAGTTAACGAATGGAAGTCTCTAATTTCTCTGGAACTTTGAAACCTGAGAATTTGATTGACTGGATCGGTGAACTTGAAGATTTCTTTGAGCTGGAAGAAATTGAAGATCCTCTTAGAATGAGGTTGGCGCAGACAAAATTGAAAGGACATGCTGCTCTTTGGTGGAAGGAACTATAAAGAGATAGGGAAGATGAAGGTGAAATGAAGATCAATCGGTGGAGGTTGATGGTGACTAAATTGAAAGCTAAGTTCATACCAGTTGACTATGAGCTTGACTTGTTTATGAAATTGCAGAATCTGAAGCAAAAGGATTTGTCTGTTGAAGATTATACCGAGAAATTCTACAGACTTACTATTCGGTCTGGACACAGAGAACTTGGTAAGGAAAAGGTAGCTCAGTATGTGAATAGTCTAAGATTCAATATTCAGGATGAGCTTGGTATGCTGAAGATTGATTCTGTTGAGGATGCTTATCAGTATGCTCTGAAGGCAGAAGATAAGTTGAAGAGGAAACAACATAGTAACTCCAGAGGGAAGGAGAAAGTTGATCACTCGGTGAAGGATAAACCGACTGATGCAAAAGATGAACAGAAACCTGTGGAACCAAAAAAGAAGACAGGAAGAGTTATCTTTAAGGGTACTTGCTATAACTGTGGAGAGGAAGGACACCGTTCTTGAGTGTACACAGAAGAAGGTTGACCGACGAACTGCTGTGGTGAATGAGAACATTCAAAATGAATCTGAATTTGAGAACTTGCTACTTCGGCGAACATTGCTCGGTACAAAGGATGAACCTTGTCAGAGGAGTAATTTGTTTAAGACCCGATGCAAGTCTGGAGGTAAACTCTGTGATGTTATTGTTGATAGTGGTAGTACTGATAACCTTGTTGCTAAGGACATGGTTAGGACACTTGGTTTGAGAAGAATGAAACATCCACGTCCTTATAGGATTGGTTGGTTACAAGATGTTCATGCTTTGGAAGTAAGAGAACAATGCTTCATTGATGTTCAGATTGGCCAATATAAGGATCTTGTGTTATGTGACATTGTGGAGATGAATAGTTGTCATATATTGCTCGATAGACCTTGGCAATATGATTGCAGAGCTATGTATGATTGTGTCAAAAAAGTATTTACTGTTGAGAAGGATGACAGGAAGTTTTCACTAATGCCTTTGATGGATACAACGCTCGGTAGAAGCCTGAGTATTGGTACCCGAGTTGAGTTGGCAGATCCAGAGAAAATGAATGATCAGTTTTGGGAACCGACCTGTGCATTGTCTAGAAAAGACTTGAAGAGACAGAGGAAACTAAAGTGGAAGAATATGCAAGCGGAGAAGATGGAGGACATGTATGTGAAGAACCAGTTCGGGATTTACGTCTTGAATCTTGGAAGATGTTTTTCTCACATATGAACATCTTTTGGAACCTAGGGTGTCTGATGCAGGGGCATCCAAGGTTGAGGCAGGGGCATTCTGTGTCCTCAGTGAAACTGCATAGGTGTTTGTATTTTGGCTAGTTTTTACTCGGTTGCAGCCTCAACCAACGGCCTCAGTCATTGAAGGAAGCTTGGTCACTGAAGGAACTCGATAGTCTCTGGCGCTCGGTGAAAGTGTTACTCAGTCATGCCTGCGGTGCTCGGTCAACACTGGTGCTCGGCGATGCTTGGCGTGCTCGGTTATTTCATTGCTGCTCGGTATATCTGGTTACCGACTGGAGTTCTATGTGATTTGTTGGGCCGACTTGGTCCAGTTATTGTTTGTATCTTTTGTTGGATTCTTCTAAGTGGATCTGGAGGCCGACATGCTGAATTAAATGTTTGTATACAATTTGTAAGCCGACTTGTATGGCATTGAATATTTGTTAGGAGTTAAGGGTTTCATCCAGCCGACTTGTGGCTGATGATTAGTATTTAAGGGGTGTTTGGGTAGATGTTTTAGGACAGAACGGAGAAGTAGACAAGAAGAACGACATCAGATCTAGTGAAGCTGGAGTTGGTGAAGTTGTGGAAAGATCTTGCAGATCAAATTCCTATCTGATAGTTTGTAATAGCAGAGCTAGTGGTTGCATACTTGGGAACAAGGAGATTGCTTGGAGGCTTGCGAGCTCAAGTTCAGATCTGCCTTAGGGTTTCCATCAGCTTCTGATTGCCTTCAGAGTTGAACTAGCTGAGATTGTATTGGATCTATGTGTGGATCTTGCAGAATTGTTTCTATTTGTAATTGGCCCTAACCCGAAAGGCCTTACAGCCGGGCATGTTAATGGAAATTTGATTTGGAACATCTTGTGTCGTGTTTTCCGCTGTGTAATTCTAAAGCTACAAGGTTTGGACTATCCTTAATTGGATCCACCATCCCTTGGTCTGCGTCAAATAAGGAAATAAACACCTCATAAACCAGGTTGTTGAACCCGTTTGGAGCCTCATTAATTGATCTCACCACTTTTTTCCATAAGGTGAGCAAAAAGCATTAAATGCCAATCCAATGGCATAGATACATCTTACTATGTCTTGCTTAGCAATCTCTCCACTCTCATTGTGAAATATCGTTTCCAGGGGTCCCTTTGCTCTCTTATATGACATTGGTTGTCATCTAGGCATAGACAAGAATGGATGGCCATCTACAAGTTCGAGATTGGATATTGATGGAGAGGCTTTCGATCCTTTCATAGACTTTTCCGAAGGATGAGAACTCGTAGCTGTTTTTCCAGCTACTTCGTTTGCTTTTGCTTGCTCTCAATATATTTCATTATTATTTCCTCTACAAGAAGGCCTTTACCTCAAGGCTAGCCTTGACAAAATTCGATGCCTTTTTGAGGAATAAAGCACAAATGTGCTTTCACTCAACTATATGAGTTGTTATATTGTTCTTTGCAATGACTACAAATCCAAGTGAAACCTACCTAGTAGTTGTACTATTTCTACATATTTCTTTTCGAGAGAGTGTGGGTTTGTTTTAAACCAAGATCAGCTCCCAGAGCTATAAGTACTTGCCATTGTATAAACAACATGGATAGGCACAAAGCTACAAACAAAAAAAAAAACTAGATAGTTCATTTGAATTTGTTAAAAAAATGCAAGAATTTTTTTTTAAAAAAAAAGCTACCTCTTTTGTTGATATCTTCTTCTTCAATGTCTTGGAGAACAAAATAACACTTGCAACCACGTAGGGATAGCACACAAACTAGCTTAGAGCATGCAACAATCAGCCTTCAGCTCTCTTTGAGCAATGGCAAGAAAAAAGGAAGCTCAACAATGGAGACAAATAGTTTTGTTTTTCGTTCACAATTCTATAGGTGAAAAAGGTTTTACCTTTTCATGTTTTTAGTGGGGTTCGATTTGAGCTTTTTAGGCAAAAAAAACTTTTAAAAGTCAAAAAAAATAGAAAGCCCAAAATGGCTTGAGTTATGTCATGGACCCCCAAATTCCTCCTAGATTTGTTCACGTTCAATAAGGCCAAACCCACGGTAATGAAAAACCCATCACATTAACATACTCATACTCTGATACCAAATGATGCCATGCCCCTCACATACTCATGCTTTGATACCAACCCATAAATAGATACACGTGGTCTTCTACTCTTGATCGGACTTTTAAACCCATAACAGATTTCTTGTCTTGAAAGCAACAAGAACTAGAACAAAAGTAGACCATTTTGTAACATATTTTGGGTGACAAGAGACTTAGCAAATAAATAGAGCAACATAATAACTATTTACTACCTACAGTAAACTAGATTTAATGCATACTACTGAAGGAAATTGTAGCAAGATATCAGAGAGCTGCCAAATATTCTATTAATCATAACCAAGTTACATCCAATGCAAGCATAACATATTATGATATCAGTTCCATTCCTTTCTCTTCCATCCGAGGGAATAGATATATCATCCGAAGGGGTGCGACTGAACCATCGCGACATAACTACTTACCCTTCGGCCACTGACGACCCAGAATAACAACTTAATTAACATAACACTCCCATACATACAAGTTTACCAACATCATCCCCCCCAAAAAAACAAGTCGTCTCCGACGACTAATAACAAAAACGGAGACAATGTTTACAAATATAGCTAGTAGAAACCATGACTAAACTGAAGGGGGAAGAGGAAGCGTCCCTAAAGAAGATGGTTGTGTTGAAGAAGCCAATTTTGCCCAAAGCTTGTAACCTGTTGTGTCTAAGCCTTCAGGTCCCGCTCGGCAACCATCTGATGCTCCAATGTTGACTTCACCATTAGGGTTGCCTCAAGAAGCTCCTTCCCCTTTACATCAATCTCCTCTCGTGCCTGAGTCAACCCCGTCTGCAACCTACTCCTCTCATCAATGACTTCGACCAATTGCTGCTCCAAAGCTTCCCTATTCATCCTTGCAGTGTCCAACTGGGCCATCAACTCGGCCCTTTTTGCTGCCTAGGCTGCCTACTGGGTTACCAACTCCTACCTCTAGTGAGCCAAAGTGCTCTCTACCGCCTCCAACCAAGTGCCCAACTCCTCCCAAGCCTTCTCCGCGTCCACCCGTGCGACCTCATATCCTCTAGAAATGTACTTCGTACGCCTTAGGGTATAGTACTGCTCCCTGAAGACCTGCTCCAACTCGCTAACCAAGGTCTCTATCTGACTAGCAACTGCAAGCTCTCCAATAGCCCAAGCATCTAACATCTCCCAAGTCTCTGTGGTCGGCCATCCCTTGGCCTCAAAACAAGTTGCAAACGCTAAGGGGCATTCCTTCTGCACAAAATCTAGTAACCGTTGAAGGTCGTCGGTGACACTCTCAAGAGCCTTCGACTATGCAGAGGCCACTACCTCCCAGCCCCGTACCACCATGTCGACCAGGAATGCCTCGATGTCCTCCCCCGTTGGCTGTCTAGGCAGCTCTACAAGTGTTGGAAGTGTCGACCATACCTTGGTCACCATAGCTCTGGAGTCCTCCACTGTTGTATGCTCATCCAATGTCTCCGCTTCCACTACGGTATAGTCCCCTACTGACTCCCTTATCTCAGTCGTTTCAATCTGCACCAGCTCTTGTGTACCTGTTGCCTGACCCTCCCCCAACTCTGCTACAAGATCACCCACAGAATCTTCAGGTCCATCCAAGTCCACTATCTCTAGGGGAACATCCCATCGGGGTGAGAAGGTTGCAGCTCTCATGGGTGCCAATGGTGTCATCTGACATCGGCGAGTGAGCCAAGTGTTCACTGCCTCAAGGGGTGCAGTGGCCGACGAATCCTCGACGACTAGTGGCCCCTCAAGTACTGCAGCATCATAGGCGACAACTGTGTCAATCCCGATCACCTCTAACTGAACCTGTCCATCCCTTGGAACCTCCACATCGGTGGACTACTCCTGACCTCCAGTCTTCCCATATCACCACCCTAGAACTCCTCATGTGGTGACTCTCCCGCGGCCTCAACCATTGTAGTCGCAACCTCGATCGAAGGTAATGGGGAGGGTACGAGAGTAACCTCTATTGAAGGTGTCAGGACTATGGCTACTGGTGGAGTCATGTCTACTGGAGTTCGTAGCTGTCCGAATACAGGGACCAATGTCGTGTGACTATGGCTCACTGTCGTAGGCTAAGGCCAGTGCGCTAAGGTGGTCAGAAATGCTGGGCTAAACAACACTCTCCCCGCAGTTCCTGGTGGGGTGGACTCCACAACCTCATTCTTCGCGGCCTGACTCATGCTGTCACTATTTGATGTATCTGAGGCCTCTGAGGTAGGCTCTCTCCCATTGTCTACATTCTCTAACTCTGACGAAACTACTTGACGCTTCCTCTTTTGTATCGCGCTGGAGTGCCCAATGTCTCTATGTCGCAATAAAAGATAGGCGGCTCCCCTAGTGCCAAAGTGCCCTGGGGCTTTAGCTCAAGGTCTGTAGGTGGGAGTTGAGTGCGTGTGGCCTCTAAGAAAAATTCTATTGTATAATGTGGCATATAGAAGGTATGATGCTAGAGCGTCATAAAGTCATACATCCTCTCCGCCAACATCGATGCCCAATTGTACACCACCCCATTCCTCAGCCCATTCATGAGAAGTATCTGTGGGAGGGCTATGTCTGAGGCCCTACTCGATCCAATGAGACGGCTTTTGACCACATCCATGATACACCTCTATGGACCTTCAGCTACAAAAGTCTTCCGCATACCTCGACCCTTTGTTGCCTTGACAACCGAGTCCATCTCTAGCTGTGTAAGATCTTGTCAAACCAACTTCACCCAATACTCTTTTTCCTACCAGATCATCTTCTTAGCCTTCATCTCAATCTTATTCCCTCGCCCTGGAATGCCAAATACGTGTGTGAAATCTATTGACTTAAAGCCCACTATGATATCCTTCCCCAAATATGGAAATGAACTTGTCTTCGAAAATCTGTTGAAGGTCTCTAACATGAGACGCAAGGCGTCTTCATACTCCCAAATGCAAAATACAGGCATTTGAATGGCCCAATGTACCTACGCCTTCTATAAGTGCTTTTTTACTATATCTATGTCTGGAGTCTTCTTCCACCATTTGTGGCACTCCAACCCATTAAGTCCTTCGAAAGCTATGGTTTGTGGTGTTATCTCATCTTTCATTGTCTGGACCTGTGGTGGCACTAGCTTCTTTGTGTGGCTTGTTCCTCCCTCTTTTCCTCCTGCAACTTTACTACCTGATGGTAGAATTCGAGCATTCTTGTCCATTTTAGAAGTGTTGGGTAATGCTTGTTGTAACTGGGCTTTCCGCTTTCACTTCCCTGTTGATTCCATAATAACTGCTTCGTATCCCTTTTAAATTAAAACAAATAGTTATGCATCATAACTACCTTCATTACTCCTTCCTCCTACCGTACGAAACTACTGTGCTGAGATTCTCCCCACCCGCTCTTTGTTGTGCATGATTTTGACACTCTTTTCAACTTTCCCTCACTATATTTTTTTGTTTCTATCTTCTTATTGTTCTTTTGTTGTTTTATAGTGTTGGTGTTCAGGTGGGCATGGTGGTTCCACTGTCGGGGCTCCGTCGTACGATGGAATGTCGTACACTCTTTTTTTCCTTTTTTTTTTTTTAATTTTTAATTTTTAAGTTTTATTTGTCTGGCTTTGTTGTCCCATATCTTGGCGGCCATCTCTTTGCCGCTCATGGTAGAGTTTTAACTTCGACCCATTGACGCGGTCTGCCACTTCCTTCTTGTCCAAGGTCCATAATTTAATCACGTCGTTATCTGAAACCTCTTGCACTCTATATGGTCCAAGCCATTTTACCTTGAACTTGTCAAGCTTTATCTCATTCTGCTTGTTGTACTTTAAGACAAGTTGCCCAGGTGTAAACGTCATCCGCCTGAGGTGTTTGCCGTGCCATACCTTTCTCCATTGTTGGGCGACATCTGTAGCCCATTGTGCCATCATTCAACATTCATCCAACTTATTGATGTATAATCTTTCTCGTAGACTTTCCATGTCTCCTAGCTTGTTTTCGATGGCTATTCTTAGACTTGGCACCATGAATTCCGCTAGTAAAACAGCTTCATGTCCGCACATTAACTGAAAGGGGGTTTGTCTAGTAGTGACTTTATAAGTTGTGCGATAAGCCCATAATACTGATGGGAGTTTCTCTTCCCAATCTTCTCCTTCGACTCCACATGATTTGTAGATTATAGATACCAATATCTTATTAGTAGCCTTTGCCTGGTTGTTCGCTCTTGGGTAGTACGCGCTCGAGAGGGAGTTAAAAATCTTAAACTCGATGGTAAGCAATTTTATGACGTGATTGACAAAGTGTCCCCCTTTGTCACTAGTGATCTAAAGAGGTATGCCATACCTTGTAATTATCTGCTTGTAGATGAATCTCGCGGTGCTTAAGGCAGAGTTATCAGGTAGGGCTCTGGCCTCAACCCATTTGGTCAAATATTATGTTGCCACGACAATATACCTACACCTACGTGCTCTACTTGCCTTAAGTGGTCCGACAAAATCCAGTCCCCGCCTTTCAAACAATTCCTGCGCGTTGGAGGGGTTTAATGGCATGAAGTCTCTTTTAAAAAGTTTCCTCACTCTCTGACATGTGTCACAACTTACCACCCATTTTCTTGCATCATTGTATAGCGTCAGCCACCATAACCCTGCAAGGAAGACTTTCTGAGTTGTTGTGTTCAGTCCCATATGCCCTTCGGTGGGACCCTCGTGAGCCTCCCTCAGAACAATTGTGACCTCCTCCATCACACGTCGCAGTACCTAATCCGGTCCCATCTTGTAAAGTAACCCATTGATGAGTTGGAAGGTTCTTCTTTCTGAGGACAAGTTTCTGTCTTTCCCCTGGTGGCATCTCTTGAGGGAACTGTCTTGTGGAAAGGTACTCTCCAATACTTGTATACCAAGGGGGTAAAACCACAATTCAAAAAAGGTGCATCGAGGAAGTCGTCGTTCACTCCTAGCGGCTCCCTAGATTTAATGCGAGAAAGGCGATCTGCACTCACGTAGCTTTTCCCGGGTCAGACTATAATGGTAAATGTGAATTCTTGTAATAAAGTAACCATCTGTTTACTCTGCCCTGGATAATTGGCTTATTCACTAGATACATTAAGGCTTGGTGATCCACATAAAAAGTAAATGGAGTAGCCAACAAATAGTGTCGAAATTTCTGTACGGCATACACCATTCCCAATGCTTCTCTATGCTGTGATATAGTTATTCTCTGCCTTCGACAGAAGCCTGTTGGCGAAGTATATCGGGTGGTCCAACACATGGTCACCCGTCTATGCTAATGTAGCTCCAATTGCAAATTGGATGCATCTACATGTACATGGAATTCTTTAACCCAGTTGGGGTAGGCCAAAATGGGTGCAACTACTAACCTTGCCTTCAGTCCCTCAAACGCTTCTCCTTGTTCTATTCCCCATGTGTAGGGTTCTCCCTTCCGAGTCAACCTATCCATCAAATAGGACACATGGGCGAAGTTTTTGATGAATCTTCGGTAATATCCGATGTGTCCAAGAAACGATTTAATCTCGGTGACGTTCGTGGGTGGCTCCTTCTCAAGGATCACCCGTATTTTGTCAGGATTCGTCTTGAGTCTAGCCTTACAAACAATGTGTCTGAGTAGCTTCCCCTACGGTACCATGAACCTACACTTCTTGGGGTTGAGTGCAAGCCTTGCCTGTCTGCATCTCTCCATGCATTCTCGTAGGGCTACTAGGTGAGTGTTCTCCGCACTAAAGATAGACCAATCATCCAAAAAAGCTTTAAAGTTCCCTATTGACATTTTATCAAAGATATGCAAAATTATCCTTTGGAACATTGCAGGAGCGTTACAAAGTCCGAACGGCATCCGATTGTACGCATATACCCCATCTTCCACTACGAAGGTTGGGTTTAGTTTGTCCACCTCGACGATGGATCTCGTTGTATCCAGAGAATCCATCCATGAAGGAGTAGATTTCGTGTCCTATGACCTCTTCCAAGATGTTATCAATGAGCGGTATCGGGAATGGGTCTTTTATGGTGACTGAATTCGAGCATCTGAAGTCTACGCATATTCGAATCTGGGTTGCCTCCTTTAATGAGATAACAATGGGCGATACCCATTTGCTTGTTTGTACTATGAATATGATCCTTGCCTCCAACATGCGTTCAATTTCATCATTAACTCGTGCGGTGTAATTCTTGTTCATCTTGTACGGTCGCTTTCGTAAACGCACCGCCCCAAGTACCAATAGGATTTGATGGACACATAATTCTGGCGAGACCCCTTTCAAATCTTTGTATGTCCAAGCAAAGATGTCCTTATATTCCATGAATAATTTAAATGTCGTCTTCAGGACTAGATTCCAATCATCTCCCACAAGGATGTTTTTGGGATTAGCCTTGTTTCCTAAGTTCGTGACTTTCAGGGGGGGGCCCTCATACCTGATTGGTTTTTCTTTATCGAACTTGTGTGCTGGGGTTTCACTTACCCTAGCCTCCCCTTCCTTGTAGTCACCGTACTCGGCTAGGAACGAGTCTTTCTCGACCCCCTCGTCCACTTGGAGCATGTTACAGTGGAATAATTCATAGTCTTCGAGTTGCCAATGGAAGAATTCGTACAGTGAGTCCAGTTCATCTTTCGAGCACCCTTCTAATTCGAGGATTCCTTTGTCATTCGGCTCCATGCGTCGTCTCCCTTCGTCTTCTTCTTCCTCCACTTTTGACTCTAATGAAGACACTAAGTCTTCACTGACCAATTGGGTCCTCAAGTCAATTGTAAATTTTTGACCATTTGTTTCCATGGACAAGGTGTTTCTCTTCCAATCATGGTCAACTTTAGCTTGTACTAGCCAACCCCTACCAAGGATGGCTTCATACCCCTTCCTCTTCAATGGGATGACCACAAAATCCAACACGAAGGGTTGAGTACCGATCATTACCCTCGGTGCCATCAATGTGTCGATGGGTTTGATCCCGTGTTGGTCTGCGCCTACAAGTTGGAAAGTTGGCGACCATAGTGTAGGTCGTCCTATTCTCTTCCATGTCTCTTCAGGTAAGACATTGACACCCAACCCTCTGTCGACGATGGTGTCTGTCAAAATGGTGCCGAGAATGCCCATCTCGACCACTGTTGGATGTCTACCTGTGTTCACTGCTAGCAACATCAAATCCTCTCCGAAGGAATTTTCTTTTCCAAGGGAGTTTTCCTTCCAGAGGGGATCTTCCTTCCCGATGGAGTTTTCCTTTGGTTCCGTCCTTGGAGGCAGTATCATATGTAGTAGAGTGGTTCGTAGTTGTGGCATGGCTACAAGGTCCTTTAATCGTATAGGAATTTATGTTTGCATCACTTGTCGTAGTATGTTTTGTTTCGCTTGGCCTCTCAACGAGGTACTGGCGGTGCCATGTGTTTCTCTCCGTTCGGCTGCCATTTCCTTCTCAATGTCCGCCTTCACTTCATGCACCCTCTTTTTCTTGGTTTCTGTATATGGTTAGGTGGCCTTCCTGGCTTGCCCACGGGTGACTACCAACACCCCCTCCACATTGCCTTTGATGTTTAGCAAATTCACCCCAGGCTTTGGACATTTGGAGTCGTCGTGGTCTCCTGGACCACACCACCTACAGAGGAATTGTCATGCTTCCCCTCTTAGGCACTCCCTAGCAAAGTGCCCCCATTGGATGCATGCACGGCATTGTATCATTAGTCACCCACTAGCATCATACTAAATACGACTTCGGCCCCCGTTGTTATTTGTATTGTTGTTACCATTACCTCGTCCTCCCCGTCAGTTGTTCCAATAGCTGTCGGATGATGTCGTGGTGTTCTGTGTATTCCTCGTTGCTGTTGAGGTGGACGGTTCCTGTGTCAACAAGACTTGTTGATGGCTTCGTGTCTTCATATTATACGAGCAATACTTGGTGCAATGACCCGCTAGTTGGCAAATGTCACAGAACAATTTCTTCGGGCATGCGCCCTTGGCATGGCCTTCCTCCTTGCAATCCACGCACCATAGGTTTCCCTCTTCATTCCAACTGGTGCTCCCCTTCATTGTTGTCTTAAATTCCCTCATCGTGCGTAGCATGTCTTTTTGGAGGGCCTGGATTTTCTTGTTTGATTCTTCACTACTACCCTCCCCATCAGAAGAATCCTCATCATCGGACGATTTGTTCTTTTTCTTCGTCGTTTTGTTTTCGCTCTCTAGGTCCATTGCCCGGTTGTATGCGTCAACGTACGACAATCGTGGTACAATTTTCATTTTCTTTTTTAATGAGGGCTTCAGTTCTTCAAAGAACCACCGTTTTTTAAGTCCATCGGCCGGTTGACTATCCATCTTGCCTGGCAATTTTTTCAATCTCCGGTCGTAGGCTTTGACGGTCTCATCCTTGGCTTGCTTGGTGTTATAAATCTCGGCCACTATTTCGTTATCATCTCGCAGTAATCTGAACTCTGTCTCGAATTCCTTCTTCAACTGTATCCATGTGACCACTTTAGTTTTATCGATGTCTAAATACCAATCGATTGCTACTCCCCTTAGTGTGGCTAGAAATTGCTTTGTCCACTCATCTTGTTCTGTCACCCCATTGGCAAACCAAATGGTTTCACATGTTTTACAATGGCGTGTGGGGTCCTCTTTCCTATCACCTATAAACTTAGGCGATTTTTTCTTTTGAGACATTGTAAATTTTGTGATTATTAGTTGTATTGGTACCCCTGAGCTTGGTATCCTTGAACTCGATGCGTTTGGTACTCCCAAACTACTAGAGGTGTTCAAGCCTAGTAGGATGCTTTAATTCTCATGCCCCTCTGTCCCTTCGACACTCGTGGCAGCATTGGTATCCTCAACTCCTCTACCCTCGACCTCTTCCCTTTCCTTCCTTTGGGTCTCCCTTGCCTCTGTTCGCAGGGTTAAGGTTAAGTTCAAGCAAACTTCTCGTTTCCTCAATAAAATCCTCCTCTTTGTTCACCTCCAAGGGTCACCGTCCCCTCCACAAAACTCCTCATTGCTGCCGACTACCTCGCCTTCACCAACCACCTCTTCAGTTAATCCCTTCGCGAGTCTCCTCAACCGTCGTCTTCTTTCTACTTGTTGTCACGCTAGTGCTTTTTGTACAGCCTTGCACCCTTCTACTTTATCTTTCAAATTCTTATTTTTATTTAACTAGTTTGGCATAAATATGTTCCTTATACATCCACAAGAAAACTACACATGATAAAATCCAGAACACTTTATTAATTCATATTTCGTGTATAATATATGCCATCCTTCAGACATAATCATATCACTCTGTGTTCTCCTTTATTCATATTTTGCTCTCGAAGTTTAGTTCATACTTCCTTTACGACGATTTTCATCTCTTTCTTCTTCCTCCCTTCGGCAATGGTAGTCCGCCAGGATTTGTTGCCTTCGATTCTCCTACTTCACCTCCTCTTGTTGGTTATGAAGGGCAAGAAATGTTTGCACTAGCAACCGAGGTAGACGGCACATCAACCGATCCACGATGGGACTAGTTCTGAGGGCAGCCCACACGGCACTCTCCGGTACTTCCTCGCGTGTAGTCACCCTTCGAATGTGCGTTTCGATGGATGCCTAAAGTAACGAGATGAAATCTGTTGTCACTACCCGTTCACCTTGGAATAGTTATGCATTCTCTTCTTCCTCAGTGGTCCTTCCACCATCATCTATAGGTTGCCTCATTACTTTCTGCACACCATCCGCACCTCGTCACTTCCCGAGATCGTAGAGGCAACGGCACCAAATGTTTACTACCTACAGTAAACTGGGTTTAATGCATACTACTGAAGGAAATTATAGCAAGATATTAGAGAACTATCAAATATTCTCTTAATCATAACCAAGTTACATCCAATGCAAGCATAACATATTATGATATCAGTTTCATTCCTTTCTCTTCCATCCGAGGGAATACATATATCACCCGAACGGGTGCCACTGAACCATTGCGACATAACCACTTACCCTTCGGCCACTAACGACCCAAACTGACAACTTAATTAACATAACACTCGTACATACAAGTTTACCGACAACAATAACCCTTTCATTTTCAATCCAACGACAAACAACTGCATCAGTAAATGACATAAAGGATTAGTTTATTCTTATAGTGACTAACATGTTTACAAACACCATGGTCGGTCTTAATCACATAAAACAAAATAGGGCCAATTACAATTACAAACAAATTGTTTTGAAACACACCCAATTGGTACGATCTTACCTTCAACTCAATACCAAACTCTCTATTTTAATCTTGCTGCCTTCTTTCCATTCACTCCCTGTCGTCTCTTCTCTTATCGTTCTCTTCCTCCATAGAAATCCTTTGAACGAAAAGAATTATTTTTTTTCCTTCTTCATTTGGTTCCCCTTCTCATCAACGTTATGTTCTTTCTTTTTTTCTAGATTGATCCTTCTACCTGTCATTTATCTTCTCACCATATCAACCTCCACTTCCACTTTTTCTCCTCTTGCCCAACTACTCAAACAAATTGATGACATTTCCTACCTATCTAATTCCTTCATCAATCAATGATTGTTTTCATTATGCCCGATCCTTTCTGGGATTGATCACCCCCTCTTGTCTCCTTCCTCCTCCGAGGTCACTCCCCTTCACTCCCCAAGTTATTTCTCTTTTCTATCTCACCAAGAGTCAATTCCATCCAGCTATCCATAACCACCATTACCGAACAGCCCAAAATTAGACCAAACTAAGAAAACAATTAAAAAAGATAACAAAAATTGTTCGATGCTCCTACATCACTCCCTAGGAGACAAAACATGTGCTCCTACACATGGGAGTAACGATCAACAACTATTTCCCACTTCTCCTTTCTTCCTCTTTTTTCAACACTGCTCAAGGACACTCAACATTCTTTTACAACATCACTATACAGTTTTCTTTGCTTCATTCATAGACTTGATCCTCTCATGTACAGTGTTCCTCCAAAATCTGTTTGCCCACTCATCCACATAAATAAATTGTTGGAAATTTAAAATTCCCATGTCTTCAAATTCATACACACTGTCCACTTGTCTATTAACGTCATCAAAATCATCCTTCCACAGCAACTCATCATGGACTCCACCAAACATATTACGACTTACAATATCCTTACAAAAATCTACATATCCTGCTCCCCACATCTTTCCAAACTTCTCACTATTCAACATATATAAATGATGCAAAACAATGTCTACATATAGGACCAAGGGATTTACCTTTTCCTATAACTCTGCAATAACCTCTTTAGCATGGGCTGCCATAGCAATCTTTGCACTCCCAATTGACTTCATGTTTCTATCAGCACGTTTTTTCATTTCATTTATTACACAAACAAAAATCATCGTCAATTATACAAGTGACAATTGAAAAAAAAATGAACTCAATATCTGCTGCCCCCTCATTCAAATCTGCACTTTCACTTTCATCTTCTTGAGGCTTTTTACCATTTACCGAACTTACACAAATTCTTCTACTTCCAGGATTTATTGCTTCGAGTTTCAACCTCTACAATACTGCAATCACATTTGGCGCTTCTTCATTTTCTCCATCATCCCATGTTTCTGTTGTCTTCTTTTTCTTTTCATTACTCTTATCCCACTCACTCTTTGTCTTGTCCCTTTGTTTGAATACCATTGGCGATATCCTCATATTATAATCTCTAAAAAGACATGAGAACAATTAATGTCTTATATAATTTATAATAATATATTAATAGTATAAATTACAATACAATAATAATATTGAAAATATAGTAGTCAAGATATAAAAGTGATATATCGAACATTAATACAATATAATAATCTGAATATTATCAATAGATAATAATAATATATTGTTAATATTCTGATATTAATAAATAAATATAATATTAAATATAAATAATATTATTATACACAAATAATAATATTATAATATATCATAAATAAATAAATAAGCACATACCAATGGTCGATATCATTGCACTCAAAGGTATGAGAAAGACACGATAAAGACAACAATGATTACTTTATGACCAATGTCATTGTAATTTACGGGATAAAGAAGGATAATAATCATGAGAAGAGTATTATCGTGTTACTCCCTCACTTAACCGATTCTCATTGTCGGCTTGTCATAAACAATGCATAACTAAACATAATAAATAACAAACCACCGATGACTAATGGTGACTATTCCATTGCACCTTTTCAATGGACTGATCATGAGTATATATATATGGCTATCGTATCATTGCAAAGGAAAGGGAGACGATGAAAAGGGATCATAGAAAATGGAACACCAAAAACAGTCTAAAAGCAGTATTAAAACGGCAAAAACAGGGAAGTAGAAATACAGCCTGCAGACAGGGAAATACGAAGACAAGAAAATTAGTAAGGAGCGGATCATAAACAAATACATTTCTCAGGTACGATCTGCAGCATGCTAAGGTATAAATGTGTATATTTATTACTTTATATATATATATATATATATATATATATATATATATATATATATTTGTTTATTGGTTTATATGGTATATAAAATTCAGAATACATTTATATATATAAATATATAAATATATATATATATATGTTTATGTTATGGACTTGCAGAATATATTTATGAGTATTCATATATGTTATATGTACATTTAATTTCAGAATCATAGCATTCTTTTTATGGATAATTGTATCATAGTTAATGTAAGGAACTATTTTCAATTATATTTCTAATATGGATTTAAATGATTATATATATGTTACTGATGATGATATGAGCCATAAAGAATGAATAAAGTATTCATTAAAAGATGGATTTCATATCTGGAGGGGGCTAGAAGAAATTATGATAATTTCCTAGTCTTGAGATTCTATATCTCAAACAATGGATGATACGGAAGGATCCCCGTATCTGGAGGGGGCTAGAGGAAATTAAGCCATTTCCTTAGTCTCATAGGCAGTATATATACTGAAGCCCAGTCATATGCATATGCGTAGGCTTGGAATGCATTAAGTTGCTTCCAAGAGATTCTTATGGGCAGTGCTCTAGGGATGACGTGTCGATAGCCCGATTGCTTAGAAGGAGCGAATGTCTCTCAAGCTGGGAATACTGTGAAGCCCGACCTAGAGGCAGCCTTAAGGGTCAAACTTCCCCCTTACTAACTTAGAGTAGAGTATGAGTCATATATATTTTGTGTGATATCATGTACTGACGTCTATTTTGCAAGAAATTACTTAAAGGAGAATAAGAAAGGACTTTACAATATTCTTGATCAAGGTTATATATTAATTGGTTGTTTGATATCATATAAAATATTAAAGATGAATAATAATCAAAATATAATACATCATTAAATAATAATATGTTATAAATATAAATATGATATATCAAGATATAAAGAATTAATGACAAATAAACAAATCTATTATTGATGAAATATAAGTTTAAGTAAACAGATATAAAAAATTAGTTCACACAAAGCTTAAATGAGGAATTTAGGTAAGGTCCTGACTAGGGACATTACACTCTTCAAATCCTCTCCATACTTGTATTGACTCATTTTGAGCTTTCCTATCTGTTTTTGTTTGTTTTCCTTCATTTTCTTGTATCTTTTCCTTCTCATTTCTTTCTCATCTACAAGCCTCCATAACTCCATTTCATATTCATAAATGTCATCATCACTATTTGTTTACCCATACTTTTCATCTTCTTCATCAATTTCATTAAAAACCAAAAGCATCATTATTTGAATTATTTGAGTCAACTTTCTTACCTTCTACCTTGCCTGTGTTCTCCCCAAGCTTCTGCTAGGATGCTCCATGCTGTTGATTTTTGGTATTTCATTAGTTAAACACTTTGGTTGCTCCATCTCCATTCACACCATTATTTTTCTTCTTCTTAGATTCTCTTGCATGCTTTTGACCATCATTTTTCTTTCTATCTTCTACAATCATGTCTTCTTCATGATGTAACAATGCTTCTTCTCATTTCTTGGATTCTTCTTCATAAGTTTCAGCTTGTTATCTACCCTGCTGCAACATCATCTTTTCATCCTTTACTGACTTTGTCATGTCCCCATTTTGGCTGACATCGTTTGGCATGACGGATTTGCCTATCATCGACTCTCGTAGGCAAATGGTTTGGAGAGAGGGTCATTATGTTGATCATTTGATTGCATATTGCTGACAGAGCCTACGTTCAGTCGTAGTTGGGCCTACATTCAGTTATGAGACATTTGGGCCTACATTGTTATAATTTTGAGTTGAGAAATGTACTTTATTATTATAATGTTATTTTATTATAAAGTACATTATAATTGGATGTTTCTAGAAGTTCTTAGTAACTTCTTAGAAAAGTAAATAAATAGAGGGCTGGGGCATTCATTTTGACAGGCTTGATTTGAGGATTCTACTACATTTTCATCTTGGAGCATTTGTGGCACCATCTAGGTCTGCAAATTTTCAATTGATCTTTAGGAACGAAAACTCCTAAGGGTTTGCATAACTAAGGAGGTGAAATATCTTCTGAAGGGTTGCACATTGGAAGTGGTATTCAACCATTTCATGCTGGGCATTATTGAATATTCAGATTTGGACTGAGTCTTGATATATTTTGAAGTCCTCAGACTTTATTGAGGGTTTGGAATTTGGGTTGTCAAAAAGACTTGTTTTCATCCATTAATCAAGAGGATTGCATTGGCATTATTTGAAGACCATTTCAGTAGTTTTTGTGGCATTTCCAGCATACTGTGATTTTCATCTTGGACCCACATTTTTGTTCATAACTTCACTTGGAGGCATCCTTTGGTTATGGGTATTTGAGGAATCAATTGCTATTGTCTTGGCAATCATTTCTATACGAATTTGGAGACCTTTTATTGCTGAATTTATTTATTATTGGCATTCATATCAGAACAGGGGCGAATTTGAAAAAAAATTCAATTTGGCAAGAGGAAGGCTCAAAGTGGAGTGATATTGATTGCTTCTTCATTCACACTCCTAGGTGCTTCATTTCAGGTTCATTTGGCACTTATTTCAATAAGTTTTAATGTTGTTTATGTATGAAATCATGGCTGTCTTTGTACTCAGAAAATTCTGAAACTTGTAGTTGAAAGTCAAGAGACTAGGCCATTTGATAAATATTCTTGAAATCAGTTTAATGCTTCAGTTGCTTAGAGAGATAAGGCTGCATTCTAATTACATGATGTTCTTGAGTTGCATGACAAATGTTTGTCAAAATGTCACTTGGCTGTAAGTGCATATGTAACATTGAAAATCCATCTCTATGCATTGGTTAAGGGTCCAAAGTGTCATTTAAGCATCTAGATGATAATTTATGTTTTGATGTGTTGATTCTCAAACATTGGAAGCTATCTATAATCATTTAAAAGTAC
The DNA here is from genome assembly GCA_027943335.1 of Chamaecyparis obtusa. Lineage (NCBI taxonomy): Eukaryota > Viridiplantae > Streptophyta > Pinopsida > Cupressales > Cupressaceae > Chamaecyparis > Chamaecyparis obtusa. The sequence continues at coordinate 1,778,004 of BSBK01002821.1, read as the reverse complement.
ATATCAGACTGATATTATTAGACCAGCAAGCTGGAAGGTTGCACACGAAGTGTTTGACAATATTTCTTGTGTCTCACAAGCATATTTTAGATTCTAAGGTGCCAAATAATTTGTAAAATCTGAAAGTTGCAATCTATTGTAAGGGAGTCAATATCTTCATTGAATGAACATATTGGCACTGTTTGGCATCATTGTATTGTGTGGATTTGTTGCTCAACAATTTCCCATATTCAGTCTTTTACTTCCAGCAGTGTAGTTGATTGCTTGCCAATTGTTTGACGAAATTCCATAAGTGCAAAAATCAGAGATTTTTAGTGATCCATTGGTAAGGGTCATTACAGACTTCAACTTGATCCTTTATTCATTGACCTTTACCATTTCTTCACATCTATGCTTGTGAATTGTTTCCTTTTCACCATGCCTTGCAACTCCACACTCATTTTCTGATGTCCCACGCTTAGCTATCCACACTTTGTCTCCAATAGCCTTGGGCCAATGTCTTTCTATTGTTGCACTCGCTCTCCTCAATTCATGATTTGTGCCTTAAAACATCTCTTCTATGCCTCCTTCCTTGACAACTCGACTTAAATTCTTGTCTCTACTTGAATTATGTCATACCTTTCATGGTTGGTATTTGTTTGCTGTAATAAATTCTGTCATAACCATCTTCTTGTTTACACTTTATATGCTGCCCTTGAACAACTGGTTTCTTTATCCAACTTTGTATTTTATATCCATGATTCTCCAATTTCCTTTTCTCTTCATTAACTTGTTTCTCCACATTCTTACGTCTACAAATATGATCAAAACCAACACTTTTGTTTTTGTGTACATAACCAAAATCAGCATTTTGACTTCCATTTACTTGTGTATTAATCTATTGTAATGTTCCTTTTCTATAATGGCTTGGGAATTCGAAACAATTGCCTTGACTTCCCCATTCTTACTATGAGTTATGATATTTGATATTGAATATGCAAGATGATATTGATAGATTTCTCTGTTTCGGCATTGGGAGATGCTGTAATACTGTCTTAAATCGCTTATGTTATCTCCCTTGACCAGTCATCTTTAATTTCTACACCTTATCTATCCTACTCTATTATGAGAATCTTAATATTTGTAATCTAGTCTCCATTTATCAATCCATGATATATATAGCCATCCATTTATTAGCTAATATTGATGACTAACCTTTCGACTAATCAATGATAATCTTTATGTAATTTCTTCTCTTTCTATTTCTTCCTTTATAATTTGCCCTTATATCTGTTGTACATATACTTTCCTAATCTCCTGTTCGATCTGATCAGTCTATATTTAAATATCTATATTTTTATCCTTCCTCTATGTGATGTCAGGATTGCAGTTCATCATGGGTTTCTTTATGAATCTGTTATCTTTGTCTTCTATATGCTAGTCCATAACCTACACTTGAATCTGCCAAGCTGATTCTATATATATCGAATATAAACTGAATCCCTAAATATATAGAGAAGGCATGGTGTGAAGCGTCACATCTCTTCTTCCAGCTTTGCGTTCATTGTTTGTTCTTTTAATTAATTTTTAATTTATGATTGCACCCTTCTATAATCAATTAATTATAGTTAGTTATAGTTTCTTCTTTTACTGATGGCTCTTCCTTAATTAATTTCTGTTTCACCATCCCCATTTGCCCCTTCACGTAATTAGATATCCATTTCTTGATAATTCATGTATCCATCACTAATATGGGGATAGCTTACTACCCTCAGCCCCATTATACCATACGTTAACTACTGCATATATATTTATTCGATACTTGTTATAATAATGGTCATCATCTTAATACTTGAAATCCATGCTTTTCAAATGTTTGAATGTCACCTTAATTAATAATTATTTTATTTATGATCGGTCAAAACATCAATAAAATATTTCTTTAATGAATCATAGCTTATCCTTTTCAAAACTTCACCTCTTCAATCTTTGACTAGTGACGTGGCAAATCTGACTTGTCTTGTTTATGAATGGAACTTTTCCAGGAACAAATTTCACACCTTTTATACTATCAATTCATTTTATCATATATTAGATAAGACAAGGTTTGTCTTTTTCAGTTTTTGTTTTATTCATTTTTTCTGTGTTTGCAACCTTAGACTTTTAGGGATTTGTCTTTAGACTATATTAAATATACTTTTACGTTGATATGTTATTAATATTTTATATTTTTGACATATCATATTTGATATATTATATTATTAACTATATCTTATATTATTTAATTATCTATTATTATATTAATAATATATTTATTATAAATTTATTTATTATTATTTATATTGTAATTATTTATCAGTCTATATTTAATATTATCATCTATTTATCAAATTTTCCTTCAGAGAGGGGACATTACTGTAATGTTCTTCCGGTTGAGCTGGAAATTCAACCCAATCACCTTCTTCCAACTTGTTACTCTGTCGATCAGTTGGAACGAAAACTCAATAAGGTTATTCCCGCAAATATCAATCGCTTATATATATGAGATTGTCCTTCCTTTTTGGTATTAATGATGGTCAGATGCAATAATGATTATGGTTATTTAAGATGCTTTAGTCCTCTTACTTATGCAATGAATTAATTATAATTGTGATAGTTGATGAGATGAAGAGTTGGCAATTACTAATGAGTATAATGTTTTCATTTCTCTTCTTATTAATCTGTTTATGCAATGCTCCTCCTATTACTATGTTGTTGCAGGCTTCGCATTTAACATTTAAATATTTTCTTTGTAAAACCACTGACCATGACTATGAGACGAGCCCAATGCTGTTGAATGTCTTTTTAAATCGCTGAGTGTATTTTATATACTAAGTTTGCAATTTGCAATGAGATGTCGGTATTTATTAGAACCTCCTTTTGAGTGATGTCTTTCAGCACATATCACTCTATTGCCTTCAGAAAGCCTTGTCCCTTGATACCATCCAAATATATATATTAAATTAGGAATAGCGAATTGTTCTCCTCCCCCTTTTGGAATGAGATTCATAATCAATATATATCTCATGGCTGTTGGCTCCATTCGCTAGGATAGACACGTCCCTTAGTTGCACTTCTTCATCAGCGATATTTTCATCGTTCACCTTGTTAAGAATTAGGATTAGTTATAATGGTTTTGTACTGGCTTTATTACTAATATCATGATTAATCATCTTCTTTCTAAATCGATATTTTATAGAAAACAGTGTCTTCTTATTAACATGGATCTCTTTTAATTATCGTTCTACATCAGATCAACATATATCCAATGATGAAGACATTAGTTATGTCTAAGAATACAAGGGATAGTATTGACGATTGTGTGTAGAAACACCCATGAGAGTCTTTGACGTCAAAACTGGACTTTCATCCAGCTAGATATTTGGGCCACTTTCTCGTACTCCTACGCTGGTTGCTGATTCCATTGTTGTCTTTACATGGCAATCCGTATGGTTGTGCCGACCATTTAAGATTTAATCCTAGACATATTTCTCTTGATATACACCACAGATCATAGCCCAAACATTCAATCGAATTCTTTGCCATGCATCTTTGAATCAATGACTAAGGGCGTAATTCATCTGGAGTATGCACGTTTGACCAAACTATGCCTGTCGTTTCTTCCTTTCTCATTCCGCATATGAATGGTGGACAAAGGTAGAAATTATTTGCCATTCATATCCTTACTATATGTTTATTTACTTATTTGTTTATTTACACATATTTATAATTAATTTTATCATTTACTATATTCATAATTGTATACTTTCACTATAATTACAATTATAACTATATCTTATTATTTATTATTATTTTATAAATATTATTAAAGTCTATTTATTATTTTATTATTTTGTTATTATGTTAATATTATATTATATCAATTAGATATAATTTATTATTATTTATTTGTTCATTTCTTTATTTTTATTATTTATTATTAAATCCTATTCTAGAAAGGTGACATTACAATTACATCTATTGTCCAGGTTTGCTTCCATCCTTAACTCCATTGCTTGACAATTCTTCATTGTTGTAGCTTTCTTTTCCTTCATCTGCAACATCTTCCAAGGCATCATGAAACTCTAGGGCATCTTCAAAATCTTCTCTACTATGCCGGAAAACTTCAACATCATCCACATCTTCATTTTCAGATTCTTTGCAATGTACCCCTGCTGCAAACTGTTTCCTTATACCTACTTAGCAGATTGTTGCAACTTGTCTCTCTTTCTCATCTTCATCTCTGTCTACAGGTGCTCTTTTGGACCCTTCCCTTCTCATCTTTAAGGTCTTATTCTTGACCTCCCTTATAAAACTTCTCATTCTTGCATACACATACGCACAACATTAGAAAATAAAATAAGAGACAAAAATGCCTCCATGAGTGCCTCCTTTGTGGACACTTTCATCTCTTCTTTACTCTTTTCATCAAGTGTTGCTTTTTAAACCCTCCTCTCTCCATTCTTTCTTTTCTCTCCTCATGTTCTCCACAATGAGAACTTCCTTCAACTCTCTAGTGCATGTTGCTCACTTGGCAATCCTCTGTTGTCCAAACCCTTCGGGATTTTCCTCACACCTTCATCTTCTCCTTTCAAGACAACCATCCTTCGCCTTCTTCCTTGACAATCTTCTTTACAGGTCACTTCAACTTCTTTTTCAATGGCCAACACCAACTATATTCTTGGCTTCTTTCCTCTAACCATTGTTGTATTAAAAGCTTACATCTCGCAAAATTTCTTCTCAACTCTGCCATTTCTCTATCCCACTATGAATCTTGCTTCTTCACATTTGTTTTTGTTTTGTCTTTCTTCTTAAGACTTTCTTTCTGAGCATCTTCCAATCTTACCCCTTCTTGACTTCTCGATACCTCACCAAAGGCTTCTCTCCCTTTTCCCTTACCGCACAGTCTTTGGGTGCCTAGGTTCTTCTAGTTAACCTGTCAATCTGCAACACACATATCTTTCCAAGAATCCATAACTAACTTCTTTTACCCAGTTTGTTTTTTAAAGGTTCTCAACTTCCTCTTCCCAGACCTTTTAGGCTCTAATACCAAATGATGACACGCCCCTCATATACTCATACTCTAATATCAACCCATAAATAGATACACATGATCTTCTACCAATGATCAGACTTTTAAACCCATAACAGATTTCCTGCCCTAAATGTGATAAGAACTAGAACAACAAAAATAGACACTTCTATAACAACATATTTTATGTGATAGGAAACTCAGCAAATAAACAGAGCCACATAATAACCCTTTTGTTTTCAATCTAATGACAAACAACTGCATCAGTAAATGACATAAAGTATTAGTTTATTCTTATAGTGAATAACACGTTTACAAACAACATGGTCAGTCTTGATCACATGATACAAAATAGGGCCAATTACAATTACAAATAGACTGTTTTGAATCACACCCAACTGGTACATAATTACCTTCAACTCAATACCAAACTCTCTATTTTAATCTTGTTACCACCATTCCATTCACCCCTTGTTGTCTCTTCTCTTATCATTCTCTCCCTCCATAAAAAACCTTCAAACAAAAGGAATCGTTTTTCGTTCCCTTCTTCATTTGGTTCCCCTTTTCATCAATGTTCTGTTCTTTCTTTTTCTCCATATCAATCCTCTTGTCTATCATTTATCTTCTCACCATATCGACCTCCACTTCCACTTTTGCTCCTCATGCCCGACTACTCAAACAAATTGATGGCAATTTCCTGCCCATCCGATTCCTTCATCAATCGATGATTGTTTCCCTTCTCGCTGATCCCTTCTTGGATTGATCACCCCCTCTTCTCTCCTTCCTCTGGGGTCGCTCCCCTCACTTTCCAAATTATTTCTCTTTTCTGTCTCACCAACAGTCGGTTCCACCCAACTGTCCATAACCACCACCACCACACAAGCCAAATTAAGACCAAACTAAGAAAAAAATAAAAAAAGTAACAAAAATTGTTCGGTGCTCCTACATCACACAGGGAACCAAGCCCAGACCCAGACCCAGTTCGGACCAGACCGGACCGAGACCCTAGGAGTTCTACAGGACTTGGTAAAAAAAATTATTTTCCATAACTTAGAAATCCACATCTTTGAAACAAAAGGTTTCAAGGTTTAGAAACATTTGACATAGGTTATAATGTCACCAATAGTCAAAAGAACTCAACAGATCTAAAATTTGACTAAGACTAATGACTTGGCAAAACTCAAACAATTTTCCAAACATTATGAGCACAAAATTGTAAAATAATCTTAAAAAACATGTACATAACTAAGTTTAGACAACTCATTCATAGTTTTGCTTTATCAATAGATCAAAGGCCAAGTTCAATACACATCATATACAATATATCAATAAAAATAAAATTTGCAGATCCATATTCATAATCTACAAATTCTTCTATAACTAAAGCTTCGTGGTGGTTGTGTGGGTGCTCTTAAACTAGATGATAATGATTCTTGTTGAGGAACAATATGATGCTCAACCTTAGCCTTAGGTATATGATGTGCATCCAATGAAGCCCCTATTTGTTAAGTGTACTCTATCATTTTGATCTAGGCTATGTTACTAGGTTCGGTAGTTTCATGTGGCATATTGGTTGGGTCTAGCTATTGAGATGGGATGTTGTTGGGTTCACCCAGGGCCCATTTGGACTAATTCATAGACCCATGATAGGGCACACCATCATTCAAATAATTTCAGAAGCATGGCATATTTAATGGCAGCCTCAACAATGAAAGTTTGAATCTCCTTAGGAACACAGATTGTGGGGATAGAGTGCACCTAAAGGCAAATCAAGAAAATTGATAAAAGTAGAAGGGGTGTCCAAGCAAAGCAGAGTAGAGAATAGTTCGTTGTAATATATGTTGTTATAGATTTTTATTCATTTTCATTAGTTTAAGAGAATTTTCCTGCATCTACTTTAGTTTGCTTAGATAGTTTCTTTTTGGCTAATATTTTTTATCACTTTTGAGTAGTGTCGTGGCTATCATTATGGAATTTGATCTTGGTTATCTTTTACCCTTATTGCAAAATCCAACATGGTACTAAATCCACAATGTCAAAGTCTAGCCATCATTCCTTTTTTTTTTAGAGGTTTGAGGCAAAATCAGTGTGCATGCACTTTTTTTCTCAAAAAGCTAATATGATCTTCTTTCACATCTTTGGATGATCTAGAAAACCAAAATATTTTGATAGAAGAAACAAATCTGTAAGAGATCTTAATTTATTGGCTTCAAGATGTGAATTAACTTTTGATGATTAGTGCATGTTGCAACAACATAGACTTCAGCATTGTGCCTAAAAGGCTTGAGATAGTCAAGGTCAACTTTATTTTCATCTAATTTGGAGTTCAGGAAGCTGATCTTCATCTGGGTTTTTGCATGTGCTTGTTTGATAGAGTTTTGCAAGTGGTACAAATGTCAAGGGCATCCTAGAGTAAATGTGACTTCACAATTGGACTTGGTGACATAGTAAGCCATAAGTTTGACTATGAACCATATTTCGATACTTTTTCTAGGGAGCTTTGGAGTTTTTACTAGTTTACATTTGGTTCAATTTTGCATTCTATAAACAACTCATTTTTTGGGCTCAAGCAAATTTTTGAGGCTACGATTGTATCCAAATGGCAAATCAACCAAAGCTTGCCTATTTATTTACTGAGATCGGAGCTATTGATCATTAAGCCTAAATTTTAATCCTTGCCTAGGCCATGCAACCTAAGTACTATATTTTTTAAAAGTTCTATGAAAATTGAAAGAAATAAAAATAACTATTTAAAAACAAAAAGGCAAAGCACCTTTAATAAAGTGTGCAGCCTTTAAGGCTTGCCGCCACCCTTGTGGCCCACGTGGCCTTGAAATATAACCATAGCCATTTTTTTATCAATCTTTCCTGAAAAAACAAAAAAAACAAAAAAACAAAAAGATTCCCTCAAATTTAGTCAAATCTACTATATTTACTAAGCTCCCCCTATTTTGGTGGTTGTGTACTTCTGGAAAATTCCTTGTTTTTTGGCAAAGTTAACAACTTTCCTAATGTTTGACTGCTTCGCCAATTCTAGTATCTGTCCAAACTTATTTGGCAGCTTTAGTAACTCTAGCACCTCTCCTAACTTATTTGGTGGCACTGTGGCTTCACCAATTCTAGCACCTCTCCAAACTTATTTGGAGTCTTCTTATTTTAGTGAGTGCTTTTTGGTACTTTAAGAAAATTTTGCAAAGTCTAAAGGTTATTTATGTTTATATAGCAACCTACTAAATTAGCATCTTTGTAAGGTTCCCTTCCTATCACTTGTCCTAGAGTTCAAAAATTGAGTACAAGTTAGGAATTTGAAGTGGGGACCTTCCTTACTAGACAAGTATAGTTGCATTTTATCTCAATGTTTAACCATTGATTATATATAGATGTGAAATGCAAACCCACAATCAAGTAATTCACTAAATATCCAAGATTATCTTGAAAAACAATAAATGGTTGCTTTATGTTGTTTAAATGATCTCCTCATGTAGATTACATGAATCCTTCTTCCCTTCTTACTAACAACATCATGAGATGGAAGACTTACTGTGCCAAGGGCGCGTGAAACAATCTACAAGCGGGCTCCCTCAAGGCTTAACCCCATCTTGGAACATACCCGTCATGTGACCGAAATTATTCTACCTTTTCCTTCCACATACTCCCTATCCCATGAAGGCATTAGAAGAGGTATCAAACTAGATTCATTAGTCTTGGGATTTCATATTAGTAATTTATTACTCCTAACAATGCACAAGTTTGATTTAGGCCTCAAGAATTCATTATTCTCTAATTATGTGTTGTATGCAATCGTAATTCATATATAAAATCTCCTTATATTATAGTGAGTATGTGTTATTTCTTTATACCATAATGTTATTTACTTTATTACTTTACATGGTATGACTTGTAAACACTACTAAGACTTGAATAGTCAATTAATTGTGGGAGTATGTGAATATGTACCTGATTTCCTGCTATAACCACGTATGGGCTGATTTCAAGAATAGATGCACTGCACATGGTCTTAATTGAGAGGTCACACCTCTTCATCATGTTCGAGAAGAGTCGCAACCCTTTATAATTGACCCTCTTTCAAAGAGTCGCAACCCTTCATTATTACAACCCTTTATAATTACAACCCTTTCAAAGAGTCACAACCATTCATAATTACAACCCTTTCAAAAGCTCACAACACTTCATAATTACAACCCTTTCGAAAAGTCACAACCATTCATAATTACAACCCTTTGAAATAGTTACAACCCTTTTCAAAAGTCACAACCCTTCATAATCACAATCCTTTCAAAAAGTCACAACCCTTCATAATCACAATCCTTTCAAAAAGTCACAACCCTTCATAATTACAACCCTTTCAAAGAGTCACAACCATTCGTAATTACAACCCTTCATAAATACAATCCATTCAAAGAGTCATATCCCTTCATCATTGCTACCTTTTGAAAGAGTCACTTCCTTATTTTCTTCACATTCCTTTCCTCTTCCAATAATCCTTCTTTAACTCCTATGTTCTCTTCTTCCTTCCTTACTCTTTCAAATGAACTCTCCTCCCTGTTATATCTTATTTTGAAGGAGTCACAACTCTTTATTACATATCTCTTGACCTTTCATTAAATTTAGTTAATTTATATTATATTATATTATTTATTTACTTATTTTAAGTTTATTATCATTTATTATTAAATCCTATTTTAGAAAGGGAACATACTTTTTACAATTTTGTCTCTTGTAGTTTATTTATTTTACATTTATTTATTCATTCATTTTAATTTTATTATTATCATTATTATTATTTATTATTAAATTTTATTTTACAAAGGGACATTACAATCTTCTAGTACAGGAATGCTATATAGTGGGAAGAGGATGATAGAAGGGTGCAAGGGGGTTGCATGGCTCTTCTTTATCTCTTCTCTCTCTTGGGGAGGCCTTTTCTTCTCTCTTGGGTTCTCTTTAGAGGGGAGCTTCTTCTCCGCAAGGAGGAATCACTTGTACTTAATGGATGAAGTCAAACCTTATGTGAATTTGACTGAAGAGATAACCCCCACTCAAGGAATCTTAGTTGAAAGACACAGAACAAGGGAAATTCACCAATAAAAAAAGAAACAAGATATGTGTCTAAATGAAGATGGTAGTAAACCATGCCAACTAAGTTAGTTGAAACTTGAGATCACAATTGCAAGACAATAGATATTCAATAAAGTCCTAGAGTCCAATGCAAAATAAACTTACACAAATGAATCCAAAAGCACTCTCAATTAGATTCACGGAGTCCTAAGGTCAGCCAAGCCAAACAAGGCCTACAGATTTGGATGTAGGTCTTGGTGACTCTCTTATTAAACTCACCAAGTTTTACAAACCCACCAGACACTACATGAGACACAAGTCCGGTAGGTCAAACTTGGCCAAATAAAAAACCCTCACAAGAATAAATAAAATAAAAATATATGATTTAGGAGCTTGGCTAAAAGTGATGAAATTATTAAAAAATTACAATGGACCATGAAGGTCCCTATGGCCTCTCAATAGTAGGGACTGCGCCAAAATGTGCTTTGATTTCAAAAAGTGAAAAGATAAAAGAATCATTTTAGGTTGTAATAGATGGAATAGCAATGCAGTTTTTCCTTTATTGGGATTTAACATTTTTTATTTTGCCTATTTTATAAATTCAGTATTTTCTACTTTCCCAAATAAATCTTAAGTGAAAATAATAATTATGCTTTTGTTTTGTTCTCAACTCTGCCTTTCACACTTAGAACTGGCTTTGAGATAATTCTACTACTATGCTCTTGAAATTTTCCATATAGACCAAACCCTTAGATTGTTCCAACAATTATAGATTGTCTTTTATTCTTTGTAATAACTGATATGTCTACTGTATTTGTCTTTGCAGTATGAGCCCATGATTAAAATTGTCATTCTATACAATTACTATTGTCATAGTCTTTAAACTTGGTGTGCCCGTGGAGCATTAACACCAACCTAGGACCATCATATCTGTCACTTGTGAAGTTTGCAATTACCTTGCCACTTTGAAAAATTGTGACTGTCCTATGCTTGTTCTAGTTATGACAATATGTTTTGCTTTTGCACAATTCAGTTTCCTCCTAATAGGCTGATCATGCATACATTCAAACCCTCTCACTCTGTCATGAAGTTCCTCTTTCTTCATCCACTCTGCCATGTCATCGATGCTTATCTTTAACGCGTACTGCCCTCTCTATTTTGCAGATGGTTTTCATATCTTATTATTCTGTCAAAAGATACCAGTGCCTACCCATTATCCATCTATGACACAGTGAACTCTAACAGTGTACTCACTCCAAGAGGTCTCATTACACATTACCTTATGATCTCAACCATTACACTTGTGCCCTGGACTAATCAAAGGACTGTCATGATGTTTGCATGATATTTAATCTGCCTTTTTGTCTGGCAAATCCACTCCTTTGTCATATTTCATTTGGGCTAGTGATATGTCACTTGGCTAGTCACAACTATTCCTTCCTTCTGTCTTGTTTCCACCATTGTCACTCAACATTATTTCCAGGTCTATGACAGATTCTTTACACTTTTCTAGAGTGGTCATAACTCTTCTGATGTCTGTCTTGTTTTTCATGCTTATGAACTGCGACCTTGGTGCCCTTCATTTTTTGTTATCTTCCACACTGGGGTTGTCTATTTGACTCTACAATAAGCAATGCACATTGCACTCTCTACCCACGTGTTGGGGATGCAACTCTTGGAGCATAATCTTGTATGGTTCTTTTACCACCGTGTAATTGGAACTGTCACTACAACTCTATCTTCCACAGAACATCCATGTGCAATCCTCTTTTTTTGAGACTCTTTCATGATTTCAGATGACTGAGTGTCAACTGTGATCTTTGAGTAATGATTTGCACTATGACTCTTGTCATTTCTTGCCACTTGTTGTTGATCACTATCTTCAGGGACATTGCATAGTGTTGTTCTCAGAGGCTGGCAGAACCACTTTGCTCTGATACTAAGTGTAATGTACCCTATTGAGATATTCCTATATTTTACCCTAGAACATCAAATGAGGTAAGAATTATATTGAGGAAGTGTAACTTGCCACTTTGGAGTCTTTATTAAGACCCTGCAACCAGGTTAGTTATCATTATGGAAGATGAAGAAACATACAACCGGCAATATTATAAAGAGAATGGTAATCATCATTGTAAATTACATGATGTGCATGGGTATTCAATAATTCTTTCGCTAACAACCTATCCCCATTATGGAGTCCCTTGGAAAATCATATAAGGCGCCTCAAGCTTATTCCTTTCCATCAAGACCAAGAGTATGGAATGACACCCAGCATTTGGCCTCCTAGCCCCACCCGGGGTTGGCGTACTTGAATGGAACTTGTGTGCTAGTTGCATCCCTTATTATGTATTCCATTATACCCTCCATAATAAGACGGTTTGTTAGTTAAAGTATTGAGGAATCTTCACTCCTAATTTATTATGCATTCAGGTCAGAATTCTTTCCTTTATGATTCTATTCCTTATTTCAGATTAGATGCTAGTCCATTTCCATTTCATTGATTCTCCCTGCATTCAATTCAGGTCTCCTCCAATCTGCAGATTCTACCTTTCAAATCTGCTCAACAATATATATATATACATTCATGTCTAGTCTGCTGTAATAATATTTCTCAGTCTGCCTGTAATTTCCCCTCTAATTTGTATTCCTTTTTTAATATCTTCCATGGTGGGAAAAGTCATGTCCCATAATTTTGAAGAGACATTGCCCTGGTCGGCCCTTTAACAGCCACGCACAATTTTATTTATTATTTCTTATTTAGAGTCCACCTCCACAATGACTTTATGTCTAATGTGGGTCAGCTCCTCGAGGGACTCAATCCCAAGTCGACCCCTTCATTGATTATCTTATCTTTTTCTTTTGTTATCTCTTTCTTGGCGGCCCCGCTCGCCCGCTTTTATGGCTGCGACCCTATTTGAATGGTTCCAATTTTCCTTATTGATGGGAACATGACAAACATCTAATGTTGCATCTTCCATGTCTCTTGTCTTTGATTTGCACATAGTCCTTGTATCTATCACTCAGTCTTCTTACCCCTATGATGGTGCCCCTTCACATACCAGTTATAGTGCAAGGGTTTGATCAATGTCAACAGCATATGATGAAATTGCTTCTAATTCCTTTGGTGTTTTTGTTATAGAAAGTGTTTAGGACAAGGGTTTCAGCTCAATTTCAAGTGTGAACATCTCCTTGCTCAATTTAAGTAATGAGATGTTAAATTAAGAAAACCATTATACCAAGATGGACTTCATCTATAGATTTAATCAATCTTGGCCTAGCTTGGCAAATTTACATTACTAGATTTCCAAGTCTTGGAAACCCTTTTTATTGTAGGATGTAAGTTTTTCTCTATGCATAGGGATTTTTTTTTGTTTGTGAATCCAAGCATGTTGAGACATTCAATTTGGAGAAGGGAGTTTGGTTTTGGGGAAAAGCTACTCTATTATTGAAGTTGTGGCATATTGCCTTCAACCCTCTTACCAAATACTTTTCCATGGTTCTTGTTTGGGTCAAACTACCAAAACTACCCCTATAGTTTTAGATTGATTCTTGTTTGGAGGCTATTGGTACAAGCTTTTAACTATCTCCTTAGAGACAAACGCATTTTGTCATCCTACTTTTGCTCATATCCAATTTGAGACAAATAAGTTTTGAGGAGTTTCCAACAAAGATTTGCACTGAGATGGAAAAATATATCTACAAAAGGAAGTTAGATTATGAATAAATGACTTTTAAATGCAACTAACTAAATAACCTTGGTCATGTGTCAGAGGCTTGCACTAGATATAAGCATAAGGAAACTAGACTAACATCTTGGTTGAAGGGTGTGATGAATCACTATAAGAATTTGATATCGCTTTGATATCACGTACGAATTTGCGTAAGGTAAAGAATGAAAATGCCAAGATCTAGAAGCTCAATTGATAGCACAAGAGAGACAATATGATATGATCAATTGAATGATTCAATAATGATCAATATTGAAATAGATACAAAATCAATTGAATGAATACAAAGTAGATGTGCTTGAATATATAGGCAATGCATGATAACTAGGAGAGATGCAAATGATAACCTATCAATCACACTAGGTGTAATCACATGTCCACCAAAGGTGGATCATCCTTCATTGTACAACAAAGTATGTGCAACATGTGCAACAATGAAAGGATGATAATGTGATGAAAGCACTAAAGGTGGATCTCACACTTAAAGTGAAAATTCTCCTACACCATGTGCTAAAATGAAATGCAAACTCCTAGGTGTCTATATGACAACTAATATGCAATTGCATTATCCTAAGTAAACTTAAGTAAAGTGTAATTAGTGAATATTTAATTACACCAACACCCTCGCTTAATTGCAACTTAGGGAAATGCACTTAAGCTCACAATGCTAGATGGTAATGCATGATGGGTCTCAGCTACTAGGGCATGTTAGGTACCCATATTAAAACTACAAGTGCAAAAGATATGCAATGCAATCTCTCATAAAGCGTAGAAATAGGGAAAACCTCATGGGAAAAACAGATGAAAAAATAAACAAGATGCATGGATGGATGGAGTAATCAAGACCCCTCATTATGACATACATCATGCATATAAAATCAAGAATCCCCCCATAGGAAGGAAATAAGGAGACATGATATCCCACCCATAATGAATAATCTCCTCCAAGGATGGTGAGTACTTGAAGGCAAAACATAGTCCAATGCCTACAAACAACATTTCTCCCCTTAGGAAGAAGATAAACCAAGTATAGATGCAAGAAGGCTTCCCATTGTAGATAGGAAGAAGGAAGGGGAATCCAAATGAAGTATGATGTCTTTGAAGTATGCCCATGTGTCGCCATGTCCTTGGTTGATGAAGATGCCAGGAACCAATCAGGATCAAGCCCAATAGGTGACAAACAAGGAACCAATGATAACTGATCTATGTAAGAATTAGGATCAAAATCCAAAGACAAAGATGTCTCCTCAAAATAAGAAGTAGGAAGAGAAGCAAAGAAGCCCCCCCTTAATGTAGAATGTACACCAGTGGTAGATGCTCCTGGATCAATGTAGAAATTGCACCAAGAAAACTGAATGATGTTCCTCCCCTTAGGAAGAAACAAGGCCAAAGGTGTATCAATGAATCCTCCCCCATCTCTAGGAAGAATCCTCAAGATGTATGATGTCTCAGGAAACTAAATAGGAATCTCCAACACAAGAGTATGATCAACCTGAACCATGCAATGTGACATCTCAAGTGAATTTTGAGACTCGTGAATGCCAATCTCCAAAGACTCAAATGTCTTCTCTGAAGTGAAAGAGACCTCCTCCAATGTTGTATCAAAGTATCCACCATCATGTCAAACTTGAAAGAATGATCAAGTGAAGGATGATGAGGGTCAGAGTGTTCCCTCATAACAACTGAAGAAGGATCATCCTCAGCAAAGAGAAGATGAATATCATCAATGAAGTCTCCCAAATCCTCAATGTAGGATTCCACAAACAAACCTGCAATGTCTATCAAGAAGTCATCCCAAGGAATTGTAACTAGAATACAAGGAATATCTTGTTGTACTGAACCACAAGAACCCATGGTTGTATTAAGGCAAACATCATCAGGAACAATAGTAGAAGTAGTCTCAATAGGAGAAGTAGGAGCTACAACTAGAGGTGCTATATCTTTTGGGAGTGGAGGAACATGTGGATCTCCATACATTTCCCAAAGAAAGGTCCAAAGATCAGGAATATCCTTTGTCTGATCTTCGTAGTCATCAAGGGAATCCATAACATCCATATCCATATTCCAATAGATAACATTAATAACTTTTGTCTAAGAGTCCAAATCATAAGGAGGACTAGTAGGTTTGTGCTCATACGAAGAGGACAGTAGATTATGCTGACAAAAATGAGCGAGAACCAATTCACTCCATTGCTTATAGATTCCTCTTGTCAATCTAATTAAACCATCTATGATGTCCTTCTCACATGAGACAATGAGATCAGAAAATCAACGCAACCCCCAAAATGCAATGAAACAAATAACCCCCCCAAAAGAGATGATTTTGGCACTTTATATATAGTGCGTATACAATTGCCACTTGCCAAAATAGACTAAAGTGGACTTCTGATTTTGATGATTACAACAGCAAATATGAAGCTATAACAGACTCAATAAAATAAGTCACAAGATCTCTCAAGGATCCAACAAATTACAAGTGCCAAATATAGGCCAAAATAGACCAAATGCTGAAAAAACTATGTCTACTCAAAATTTCTCCAAACTGATACCAGATCTGGAAAGTAGACAAAAAATCATGCACTTCCAAAAAAATCCACCTAAAAATGTGTCCATATAAGCCCGAACGAAGCCTCTAAAGTTGTAAAAATCCGAATTTGCAATTTTCAGAAAAAATCAAGAACAGAGATCAAAAACCACCTGCACCATTGTGTAGATCGTGAAATTTTACCCCAAAACAAAAAACATTGCTCGAAAAAAGGAGTTTGAACGACTGAGATATTGTTGTTTGAAACTCGCCTCTGAAAATATTTTTTTTGAATCACCGCTACCGCACCTCCAAAATTCAAATGGCTCTAGATTTGGCCTCAGATGTCCAATTTGGATGAAACAAAATTTGATTTAGGGGTTTTCAGACCTCCTCAATGTGATGCCAACCTCTAATTTGCACCGGCAAGCTCCAATTTTGACCTGCAATAAAATTCTCTCCAAATAGGCTATACAATGACACTCTTATGGCTCTGATACCATATATGAATTTGATATCGCTCTGATACCATGTAAGAATTTGGCAAAGAATGAAAATGCCAAGATCTAGAAACTCAATTGATAGCACAAGAGAGACAAATAAGATATGATCAATTGAATGATTAAATGATGATCAATAATGAAATATATACAAAATCAATTGAATGAATACAAAGTAGATGTGCCTGAATATATAGGCAATGTATGATAAATAGGAGAGATGCAAATGAAAACCTGTTAATCACACTAGGTGTAATCACATTTCCACCAAAGGCGGATCATCCTCCATTGTACAACAAAGTATTGCAACATGTGCAACAATGAGAGGATGATAATGTGATAAGAACACTGAAGGTGGATCTCACACCTAAAGTAGAAATTCTCCTACACCATGTGCTAAAATGAAATGCAAATTACTAGGTGTCTATATGACAACTAATATGCAAATGCATTATCCTAAGTAAACTTAAGTAAAGTGTACAGAGTGAATATTTAATTACACCAACACTCATCATGTTCTAATTTTTAGCTCTTCTAGTGGCTTTCAAGTGCCTTCCATTGCACCTTTATTTCAGCCTATTGTGGATGCTGAACATTCTAATGTCTCTCCTTTGGTTGTGGCATTTAATGTTTCTTTGGCTTCCCTCAAAGGCAATTCTATTAGTTGATCATCCTCCTAATTGTCTGCCTTCCTCAATTTCATTTTCCTAATGTGGGGTCGCTACTTGCCTCCCCTCTTTCTATTAACTCTAATTCTGTTTCGACTTTGTCTCTTCCGGTTTATTTGGATGTTTCTATTTCTTCTTGGCTTGAATCTCGGCACATGTTGTGTTCTTCGGTCCTAGATTCCTCCACGTGTTCTTCTATGAAGGATATAGTGATATAGCATGCTGGTGTGGTTGCTTTAAACAAGGATGTTTGGACTACAATCTCTAGGAAGAGGGTCTCTACTTCTAGGAAGCAAAACTCCTCTCAAATGATTTTGAGATCTCATAAGAAGAATAAGTGAATAAGTTGGCTAAATAGGAGAGCCAACTTGCCTAATCTATTGTCTGCAGATTTGGCTTTTTCTTGGCTTATAGATCTGGTTGTAATCACTTCCCTCTTTGAGAGAAGACCCCTATAGAACCCATAATTAATCTATCAAAAAAATATGGTTGAAATACTAAAGTTAAGTCTTCTTTCTTAGAATGTCTTAGGAAAGCCAATAGTTTTGTACTTTGTATGCTATTAGACAGTTTCTGGTGATTGTTGTTTGTATAATATGATTTCAGCAAAATAAATCAAACATGGTAACTAGCTGATAATTTCAGATAGTTCATACGGTAACAGTTTAGTGAACAGAGTTCATGCAGTAAATGTTCTTGTGCACATAGAATAAATATTAATTCTTTAAAAAGGAATTTTTTTCTCAGGGACAAATAATGTTGAGCCATACCACAGATACCATCATTAACATGAGAAGAGAACAGTTGTATAGGTGTATGCCCAGTATTGGTGCAGTAAAATTTCCCTTCTGGACATGCTGATGTACCTGTAGTAAATAATTACAAAGGGTGTATCTTAGGGCTAACAATTCCTTAAGCTATTATTATTACAGAAAAAAACAGTATAATATTTATTTTGCTTTCTGTTTAGTCCATACCACTTATTTACTTTAAGATACTAATCAACTAGAAAGAAGAAAGCCTGCTATAAAATACAAAATGAACATATACAGATGAATAAAAAAAATCATAAAAGAAAACATTTTAAGATCATTCTTTAAAGTACTCATTTTGACAGACAAGCTCCAATCTCATTATGTTTAGAAACTACAAATGTTGAATGATGATTTTCTAGGTCATGTGGGTGCTAACACCCCTCAAATAAGCTTATTAAAATCCTATTTCAAAAATGAGGAAAATAAAAATAGGAAAATAAATTTTCACAAAGACATAATAAGTTATGAATGTAAGCTCAATTCTACAACAAACCTTTGAAGATCTATGATGTGACAATAAAGAAAGAACCCCATTAAGGGGTTAATTGTTAATAAGAAGAAAGATAAAGTGAATATCAGGATCTTTCCCTGTAAGATTGGTGGAAGTTGAACTTCAACAGGGCTTTTCTTGGGTTAACCCAGTTCAAGGTAGTGTTTTTTTATTCTCCACACTTCAAAACTGACATGACCAAAGGAGGATCCTTGCTTTTGGGAAGAAGATCAAAAAATGAAACACAGAGAAAGGTTGTCATTGGAAGCATATCAGTGGCCCACTTGGAAGGTTAGAAAATTTTGGTTATCAAGGTTAACTCCCAAATCATTATCAATGGGCTCCAGAAAGGGAGGTTCCCAAATTGAAAATTTTAAAACCTTCCCCAAGAAGTTACCCAGTTATAAGTTTGAATGAGCTTGATGAAGACCTTTTAGAGGACATGCCATCTTGCATGATTGGCCCTTTAGTAAACTTAATGAACAGTTACTAGTAGTCATGTCAATTGAAGATTTGAGCTGGTTTTGGTTCTGTTATGTTTGGGAATGACATGGGTAGTTGCGTGTGTGGGAAGTTTATTTAAGGTGGCTTCATCCTGCATTTTAGATGTTTGGCGTTTGGGCTCCATTGGCTCATCTTGTTTGGGTTCTTGTTAATTGCTTGTGGTCTTTCAATGAAACATGGAGACTAGGGATTTGTTTTCTATTAGACATTGGCTTTATGGTGCGTAGGAATGTAGAATGTGACCACAACCCCTTGAGGTGTGGCTCTGTCTAAAATTATATTTTTTGCAAGATATTTCACTGCCCTGAAAGAAACCTTCTTAATCTGGGGAAAAGCATAATTGGCAAAAAAGGTCTATAGTTAGCATAAATGCCTTTCTTGAGTGGAGTTAACAACACAAGAGGTAGCTTATAGATGAAGATACAAGATGGGGTCGTGCATAACATTTGGTACCATTTTTTAACCACCAAAAAACCTATAGATGACACGTGTATGTCTTCAAATGACTCCCCATTTAAACCTCCTATGTTGGGCACCGAAAATTTACTATTTTGAGCTATGACAAATGCTCTTACGCATCTTACAGTTGTCATAAATATTGTCATAACTTACAACTCACAACTGTAAGAGAATCTGTCATAAAATTGTCATAACTTACAACTGTAAGAGAATCTATCATAATTGAGTCCCGACTATGAATAGCATATTCTCTCACAACTCATCATAACCCAAATAAAGCACCCACCTTCTCCAAGCAAAAGGTATCTCCTGCCACTTGTCGAATTCGTCATAAAATCTGTCATCAGCTAAAACTTGTCAAGATCCTAAACGTGGGATGCCTACCTCCAAATGTGTGACATGTGTCAAACAGTAATCGCCAAGTAGGATGAGTTTTTCCACTGAGGCTGAGTTCAAGTTATAAAATAGCCTACCAATTTTTTGCCCTGTACGAGTCTCAAAATTATGTTTCAACCCCACACAATTCTGATTACAGTCTCTTACTCTCGTTATTGCCTGATCTATAAGCTCTCTTAGATACACAACCCCACACAATTCTGATTATAGTCTCTTGCTCTCGTTATTGCCGGATCTATAAGCTCTCTTAGATACACACAGTTTACATATCAAAATTTTTGGATCACTTCAGTAATTATATATAGGAAGTTTGCCTTGTTCTTGCACACCTACATACAGCTACCCTGCATAGTTTCACATATCTTCTAGGTTTTTCGGTAGGGCTATATTTAAGAGTTGCTGTTTATCTGTCTAAATTGCCACCACCTTCCTCCCCACATTATCACACAGCCTTGAAATTCCTGGAAATTGATAACTGGTTTTTATACATGCTTCTCTTGAAGGAGATAAGGACACTACATTAAAGAAGAGAGTAATTTATGATATATATTGTTATCTCTAGATATTGATAGGTTGGGGCCATGCATTAATTTTCACGTTTTAGATCTGCTATGGAGATTACATTTCTGCATTGCATTCACGTGTTATTGTTCATACAGAAAATGGGAAAGTGGTGAATAAGGCATTCTCTAATCCTATTCTTGATTTACTTTTTCAAATACAAAAAAACAGTTGTATCTTAATGTTTTTATGCTTAACTATTGTTTAACATTGCAAGGAGCATAAAATATATAGTTGATTGGAAATAAACCCTAAACCCAGAATCTTTCACATTTTATCTCTCCATTGGATCCCTAACCTCTTAGTGAAGAGTGGTGCCCTACGTCACAACAAACCTTGAGCAACATAGATTTTGTAGTCTAGGTTGCTTGCTTGCTTGTTCGTATGACTACCTTCAGCAGCTTATGAATATTTCAATTTTTCCAACTACGGAACTAATTCACGCGTACTCCATACTAATACTTACGCTCTACTAAAAGCTACCAAAGTGAAATAATATTATGGGTGATCTAAGGGGTCTGAGGCTCAATTTTAATAAGAACAAGCTGCAACATGAAAGCAAGGCCCTTGGTGTCATTACTAGTATTTCTACCCTACGTTGAGGATACTGTCGCAGCTTAACCAAACTTTGGCTACTTAATATTGCTATAGTGATCCAAGAAAAGAATTGATAAGGGTTTTGAGCACAATATTTACCTGGTTCATCTGTACCATCAGCGCAATCACAAAAGTCGTCGTTGAGACGGTCGCGAGTAAAAGATTTTGAACCATCTTTGCACATAATTCTCGTTGATGCAAAATATTCTCTTTCTGCAATTCATTTGCTACCGTGTGAATGTCACCGTTGCACGTGGAATTAGAGATACCAATCAAAGTGTGTGATGAGAGTACAAACAATTTCAGTTTTTCAAGAAATGAGAAAGGTGGGGAATGAAGTTGAAGTACCTTTAGGATCAATTCCTAGCAATCTGGGTACATGAAGGGAATATCCAGTGAATGCAAATAGTCCAAGAAGAAGCAACGCCTGTGCATTCATTGAATAAATTTATAAGAGATTCGCCACTCAATTCGCCAAAGAAAGTTGCAGGTTCTACAGGCACTCAAATATCCTAGCTAGAACTTGACTCTCCCCATAGTTTTGGGTGCTCGAAGAGTAAGCTGAGATATTAAATTCAACTGGTAAACGTTTAATTGTCTTAAAACGGTTCAAACTTAAACCAAAGGACAAGTAAATGAAAATTCAAAGAATAATAAATCTTCGTGTAGATAAAGGCCAACGATATTAACGTGTAACTTGGGGTTTAGATAGCAATGGTATTAAGGGTACTTGCAAATTATTTTCATGGTATGAAGGGGACTATAAAAATTACTTGCAAATTATTTTCATGGTATGAAGGGTACTATAAAAATTATTTTCATGTCTATGAGGCTAGAGATAGCTTATGGGACAGACTTCTTACTAAGTGATTTTCTACATTTCAAATTTTTTTAATACAATTTGATGATGCTTGTTTTTAATTATTCAATTATTTTCTTGCTAATAAATTAATCTAAAATCTAAGAGCTAGCTACTAAGATATTTACAAAATTATTCTAGTTATCTTTGAAGGTATCAATTTTAAATGAAATGTTTTATTGTTTCTACTTTTTGGGAAGTACAAAAAAATATGCTATTTTTTCTCATAGAGGAAAGACTTGACAAAAGAAAGAACATGTGGATGAAACAAAATGTCAAATTGATGAAAAAATGGAATGTTAATATGCATGAATGTCCGAATAACAATGATGGAATAAAAAAGTTCATGAAGGAAAAATTTAGGAGTCTCATATGGGCAAAACAAAATGGGTGCAAAAAAGATTATTATATCAAAGAATTCAACCCTATGGGAGACCATGAGGAGAAGGCATACATAGGAGCAAACATCAAATGGAGAGCTAAAATGCTTATAGCGCAACTTAGGACAAGTTCTCATCATTTGAGGTGTGAAATAGATAAATGGATGACACCTAAGGAAGAAAGGGAGGAGAGAATATGTTTATTTTGTGACATGGCAGTGGTAGAGATAGAGTAGGATTTTATCATGGAATGCCTAGTATACAATGACATTTGGTCTAGATATGAGGATATTCTAGAAGCTGGCAATTTAGGTACTCTTTTTGAAGAAATGCAGCTAGGCAAGACAACAAACTTAGTGATCAAAATTCATTATCGAAGAGTTGAATTAAAGAAGCAGTTTCAAAAGGCCTAAAGTTTTGGCACCCTATGGGGTGTTTGTTATTTTTTGGGGGTCCCATAGGTTGCTTTGGTCTTGCGGACATTATTAAAATCATTCATTCATTCTCATGCTTCTTTGGCCTTTTCCAATGCCCAATTTCGCAACAAAGTTTATGAGAGTTTTTTCCTTTTTTGCAAAACACATATAGCGTGTAGTATATTAACTAAATAAGCAATACAGATGGAAAAACAAATGGAGTAGCCCCACAAAAGAGGGGAGCTTACAAATAATAGGAGGCTACAATATCTTGGGAGAGGAAAACCACCAACCACAACACATACAACAAGAGAAAAAAATTATAGATGACTACACTAGAATAGAGAAAACAACACAAAACATAAGAGCACACAAAAGAATAAAGGGAGGACTTGGAGAGAAGAAAATCTACACCACTCCCAGGTTGCGTCAATATCAACAACAATGCATAACTATAGTTGATGAGGAGAGACAGAGGTTGGAAACCAGACCACCAGTTGGAGGAACAATAGCAAAAAACCAAACATTCAACATGAGAAGTAGTTGTCAACAACCAAATTTATCGCACACAACACAATCCAACACAACAATCATGTCCTTGCTATCAGAAACATGAGAAATGTGGAAGTAAAAGATGTAGTTAAAAAAGGACTTGAGAGAAGCCATGAAAAAACACCACCGACACTTGTAGTCCAAGTACAAAGTGCAGACAAGAATTTGTTTAGTAGAGTACAACTATGAGTACGAGTTGGCAATGAAAAGAAAAATTTGAGTAGCAAAGAACTAAACCATCCAGCCCTAGCAACCTGCAAACTTCCCACTACACACTAACCGCCAAGGAAACCAACTAAACAAGGACCACACAATCATTGATAAGAAGAGAAAGGATGAAGATGCACCAACCACACCAAAAACCTGCAAACTAAAGCACTAAAGGAAGCCTTTAGAGAAATAAAAGTTCCATCAACGGGAAGTGTTACTGACAAGTAGGAAGATAAAATTCTACTCCCACCACCCAGCAAAATAAAAGTCCAAACATTTACAAGCACCCAACAATTGATAAAAAATATTCAAAATAAAGAGAAGAAACCAATTTTTTTATTTCTAAGCACAATAACCAAGTCAAATCAAGGACTATGGATAGCTTGCAGGCACATCCTAAGGAAACATAAAGAGAGGACCCCCTTAGCTCAAATTTGAAGAGTCAAGATGGTGTGTCAAAAAGATGAGATTGACAAAGGAGGGGATCTTCCAAAGCTTCCATTCCCTAGGAGATTGATTCTCCTGAATCAAGTAGGCAACCTTAGTTAGCCAAGGTATTAGCCACACCATTTTCTTTCCTATAACAATGTTGAATTTGGTAAAGGCCAAAAAGGGGGAAGAGCCCCCAAACTTCATTTAAAGTGTAGTTTATTTTCCAGCTGGGGGACTCAAATTTATTGACTTCTATAATGATGTTCTGAGAATATCCTTCAATAACCAAATTTGAGACCTTGTGATCTAAACAACAAGCTTGACTCCCTCAAGGAGAGCCCTTACCTCTATAAATTTTTTTGTATCCTCTGGGATCTTAACTATTGAAGCTGTCAAAAAGTCACCTTTGGATTTTCTAAGAACAACACCAATACTCAAGATGTTTGGGTTACCTTTGGAGGCACCACTAGAGTTTATCTTTATAAACTTTAGAAGTGGGGGTTTCCATCTAATCTCCTTTCTATTAATTTTACTCACTCGGTTTAATGAGAGGTTTTCTTTGAAAGGAAGAAAGATGTTGGACCATTCGGGCAGTATGGAAGAGTCTTGTGAAGTGAAACATGAAACTACACTTTTAGTCTTGATACAATAAGAATTAATAGACTCAGCAATACATGTTTTAATTTTTTGAATAATAACTTCAAGAGAGTTGACCTCATTTTGAAACTTTATTTTATGTCGTTGCCACCAAATGTTATAGAGTAGGATGGAGAGGGCCACTACTGGCAACATAGAATGACTCCTAGAAAAGAAGAGGCCAAGAATTATATACCTCAGGAAGCTCTTGTCCGAGTGGAGCAGACCAATGGAGTTTGCATTTAAGCTAATCCTAGTATGTGGAGGCAAATAGACAATGGAGAAAGATGTGATTATCTGATTTTGGTTGAGCTCCACATTAGATATAGTTGAAAGCATGAGCTATGTCGAAGTTAGACAAGCCTATCACTTGTAAGTATTCTTCCCCTTAGAGCTAACCAAGTGAAAGAACCTTCCTTGGGAAGAACTTTAGGAGCCCAATAGATAGTAAATTTTCTTGAGCTTGGCATGTGATTAAATTTGGAATATATTTGATAACCTTGCTTGAATGAATAATTACCCGAGGGTGAGGAGGACCAAATAAGTTGATCCTAGGAGTCTTTTTAATGTATAATTCTTTGGTGGAGAATCTTTGAAAGTATCATTTTCTGATCATCCAAGATGGGAGTGGTTGATAAACTTTTCTATGAAGCTTTAACCATTCCATTACATCTTGACATAAGGAAAAGTTATCAATGTCTTCCTAGCCTGAGAAAGGGTTTCAATTACGTTTAGAGGAGGAAGTTTATTCCAAGAGTTGCCCCAAAATTTTTCCTTATCACCATTATAAATAATCCATGTGTGATGCAGGAGCATCCTGGGTGTAAGAGCAATCTTGCATCACCCAAAAAAAAATATTTCTATTTTTGTATTCAATAACGGCTATCCTGTGTAGAGCTACTATTTATGGAAACTTGTTATTTTTAGTAAGTTGGTCATACGATCTTGAAATGTTCTGATTTCACATGTGGAGGTTCATCTCAGTCGTATCAGCCTGCTAATAAAGTTTCATTGACAGATCAAGTCTAGCTTTGTAGATATTGAAGATTTTCGGTATTGGCAGCAAGGTACAGAAACTTTGAACTCAGTTTTGAAGGCTTTAGAGGCCCCGAATGAGGTCAAAAATTTGGGTGACGAGTTCTTGCATGATTCAATCCTATAGAATGCTTCGTGGCCTTTCCGAATTGGGGTTATAATAGTCAATCGGAGCAACTGGTGATGACTTATGGTCTCCGAAAATCGGGCCACTTGAATTGGCGAAAAATAGTTTTCCTTCAAAATTTCTATTCGGGTTTCAAAAGTTATTTTGAGCTGACTTTGATGTAATAAATTGTAAAATAAAATAATTCTAAGTTTGGTCGGCCCTATGGGCTAAATTTCTGGAACCTTCTCGGGCGGTGGAAATTGCCTATAAAAAGAAGGCCCATCGTGTTGTCTTAGGCAGTTTTGGGTAGATCTGGGTAATGATTCGAGGCTTTGTCCTACAGAATATTGTAAAGGGAATGCCCATGTGGCTTTGCATATTGTAATTCTGAAATTTGGAATTCCACACTTGTGGAGATAATAAGAAGCCCATTTTCTGTTCTTGCAAATTGTTGTTGTTTCTCTATTTATGTTATGTGTTTGTGGTATTAAGGGGAGCACCCTTCATCAATGTGAGATGGGGGAGAAATGCCTCTCTACATTTGACCATAAAATTCCACATATGAGATCCTGGGGGAGGATTGCATAAAGTAAAGATTCTTAGTTTACTTTCATCATCTGGAAGTATTTACTTTTAAGGATGGTTGCCCATTTGGATTGATGGTTTGAAAACATTTTCCAAATTATCTTAGCACCTAGAGAAACCTTTATGTATTCCAACTTGTGAATGTCTGATCTCCCAAGGGCCTTTGAGTGCAAACTTTATCCCAAGCCAATGTTACTATAAGTGATGGTAATGATGATAAAGACCAACTAAGATTAGAGGTATACAAGATTGTAGAGTGATTAGATCAGTTATTCTCTTGTCATTGACGTCAAGCAATTGATATCTAATTTATATTGGGTTTCTATATCATTTGGGGTATGCTATAAGTTGACTGGGTTAAGAAGAAGAAGAAGTGAAATGTTGTGAAGATGAAGTACTTAATTGAGAAACTGATACAGATTAGACAATGTTAAGGTTACATTGATATAATTATTTTCTACCAAATATTTGATTATATCAAATTGGTAAAGAAGATTAGTTAAGTCAGTAAGCAAAATAGTTTGGCTACTGAGCAAGAAAAAGTCATTTGGTAAAAGGAAAGTAAGTTTTGGTAAAGGAAAAGGAACTCAAGACACTGAGTAGAAGGTTTCAGTCACCAAGCAAGGAACATAAATTAAATACAAGGATCAGAATGACATTTAATGATGAGTTATGACAAGCTGGAAGATTTTGATGATGAGGAAGAGTTATTAGGAGAGAGCTAAGATCAAGAAAATTCAAGGTGATGATCTGTGGTATAGATCTAAGTGACAAAAAGAGAAGGAACAAGTTCCAAGAAAGTTCAAGTTTCAAGGTGATGATAAAATGTTTTACCAAGATCTAAATTCATTGAATTAGAGTATGAAGTTAATTGGATGGTTGAGATTAATCAAAAGAAAATGTAATAAAGGAGATTAAGAGGTAAAACAAAGTCTATATAAAGGATGAATTTTTATAAACAAAAGGTTGGAAAATTGAAGGGTTATTGAGTCACCGACTGATGTAGTGAAGAAGGAAAAGGTTGAGTTCTAAGTCAGAAAGATGAGATTGATGAAGTGTTGAATCCAATGGAAAGTGAAGGATTGAAGTGAAGACAAAGAGTGCACAAAGGATCTGATTATGCAAAAGAAAGTTGATGATTTACAGGTCAATTTATATGTCAGTACTTATTAACATTTGTATCATAAAAAATCTCTTAACCAAATGGACTTAAAAGTCTTATTTGTAAATCCTTGCAAAAGGTAACATTCTAAAAGAGTGTTTGAAGACCTTTAACCAAGCTACTCCTAATAGGGTGAAGATCCTAATAGATCTGAGGTAAATCCCCTAATAGGGTCACATTTAACAATATGTATTATAATCTTTAACCAGATTGGCTTTTAACCGAGCATACTTCACAAGAGTATTTCTTTAGTGAGTGACAATTCCCACAGTGGTTTTTTCCAAATTGGGTTTTTGCGTTAAATACTGGTGTTATATGTTTACTATGAATGTTATTGTTGATTGATAAAGTTAATTTATTGTTAATAGTTAATAGTGAAGTGTGTGTGACCGAGTTGAATCGGAGAAAATTTTAAAGGTATAGAGAATCAAGGATTACTGATTCACCCCCCCCCCCCCCCCCCCCCCCCCCTCTTTGTAATCCAACAATTGGCATCAGAGCTAAGTACTCTAAAGGGATAAGTTTGAAAGACTTGAGTAAAATATTTGAAGATGTATAGGAAAGAAGTACCTAAGGTGAACAAGAAAAGTTTCTCTACATGGCAAAGTAGGATGAGGTTATACCTATCTAGAATTGGATATTCTACACTCAACCTTTTGGATAATGACTACACTCCACTACTTCATGAACCTATGATAGTTGATCAGATGAGAGAAAAGCAGGAACACGACTCGGTAATGATTGAAATTGATTCCTCCCTTATCGATGTTGAATTCAATGACATTAAGGACTGTATTACTACAAAAGAGATGTGGGATAAGCTTATACTTGTTTATGGAGGTGATCTGCATGTACAAAAAGCTAAGGTTGACAGTCTTAGATGAAAATTTGATGAGATGAGAATGAAAGATGAAGAGAACATTACTCAATATAATTTTAGAATCAAGGAAGTTGTTAGTACCATCAAAGGTGTTGGTGGAACATTGACTAGAGAAGAAGTGGTAAGAAACATTTCAAGAACTCTTTCATCCAAATATGTTATTTGGGTATCTACTATTCAGGAACTGAGATCCATACCAAATAACATTTTTACTCTTGATGCTTTGATTGGTAAGATGACTGCATTTGAGCTTAGTAATTATGATAACAGTCTACCGACTATTGAAACAACTTTCAAATCATCTTTAAGCATTAGAACTTCAAGAAGAGAAAGAGAGAATTAAATAATTCATGTGGAAGTTGATGAGAGCCATTTACAACCTATTTAATGCCATATTTTAATCCATTTCATGCACTTTCATACTCACGTCCCTAATCCATTTCCATTCCATTCCATCTCATTATTACCATTTTTATGTTGCATACGGTTTAATATAAATAAGTAGTATTTATTATAGTTTTGGGATTAAAATATGGAAAATTCATTATTGATTGCTTTTTACTAATCTTTATTATTGCAGTATGTTGATGTGTGGAATAGATCCTCCTATCGTCTCCTTGATGAGAACTTTCTGTCGTCGTTGAGACATTAATTGTTGTGGATAATGTTGGCTTACAACTTATTCATGTTATTATTTTAAAGCATTACTTTAACTTTCATAGTGGCATTACCTCTTCAAAATAAACCATGTCGGAGATGTTAAGAAACCCAAGATGCATATTTATTAACTAAAAACAACCATGGTTCTCTCCACCTCAAATTTGTGCTAAAAGATTTCGTACATCAAGAAGACATCAAGGAGGATAATGTACAAGTGAAAAGCAAAGAGCCTGATCGAATATTAGTCCCTATTGCTACTAATAGTGCAAGTCTCACGTGGAAATCAAACCCACTAATTAGGATATTGCAAACCGTTTCAAATCCATACTGTTTGCAAATCTTTTCAAAACCATATTGGCTAAAGATAATACTGTTGCTACAAAACATTGGCTATTCTTGGCACAGAAGTAATTTATGGTGTATTGTTACATCAATTATTATTTGTACAGTCTACATTATCAAAATAGTTGTATAATTGTTATAGCAGTGTCTATATAAGCAACACAATGCAGATTGAAATGTATTATTCTCCATTTTTCATCTAATCAATAAAATATTCATTTTGCTGATCAAACCAATGTAGAAAGACACAGTTTCTTCACTTACCTTGCAGACCAGAGAAAGGGCCCGCTCTTGGAATGTTTGGTGAGATTGTTAATATTGTGAATTATTTTAGATTGTATGTTGGTGATTTCTGTAATTAAGTCTGGTGTGCTTTTTGATTTTATATTTCAATGTAGTGTGCTTGTGTTTCATTAGTATAAAGTTCTATTTGAATTAATAATTGATTTGAGTATTGTTTCCTTATCAGTTTGTAATCTTATTTGTATTGAGTGATATGATTACTAGTGTTTCATCATATTTTTGATTCATTCAATAGAAATAATTATATTGTTATTGCTGCTAGAAAGATGTTTTCATTTATGATGTTTTTATTGTCCAAATTATTTCAGTAGGTTTCATTCGAGCTCCTATCGCAGGAAGTGACAGTTCCTGCCGCAGTTCTATTTCAGTTTTTCATATATTTTCTTTCATGTGTCGTAGTTGCATTCATAATCCCTCATCTCACAACTATCACCCCTTGATGGCATATTGCTCGGACACCTTTCACAAGCTTACGCTCTTGGATTGACATGATTAGACCAAGTTGAAACTCATTTAAAGTATTAATTATTTGCCCCAGTGTTGGCCTATCAAAGGCATGTTAGTTTTTTGAGTTGAGTTAGGAACAATGTGTTAGGATGAAAGCTTTTGCAATTGCTAGCCTTGCTTAAGTAATTAATCTTAATTTGCGTTGCTTAAATCATATAGATTCATTGCTTTAGAGTTTAAAAGTAGATCTTATAATTTAATTCAATTTTACATTATCCTTAATTGTTGTGAGTTATTGGTAAAGAAAATCATATTTTGAAGAAAAATGTTAAAAATGATGCATTTTAAAGGTTGTTTCCCCACTGGTGGCTACCGCCCCCAGACCCCCGCCTTCAAATTTAAAAACAAAAAAAGAAACTAGTGGGGAAAACACATTGACCAAAGGTGATGTTTTAATACCCTCTCTACCTAATGAATGCATCTTTAATGATCTTGATCTTCCCTTATTAGAGGTATGCAAGAATTCTATCTCTATGTTTGAACATCAGCAAATCATTGATGAATTCTTAGAGCAGTGTGATTTTGAGGATGAAAATTTAATTGCTTGTTGTTCTAATTGCTACAGGAAAGATGACCAATGCATATGCCTGAACAACCAAGAGCGCATGGTAAATGAAGCACAAGACATTTGTGAATCTCACTACAAAAAGGATGCAAGTGAATGAGCTTTTCCTATAATTGGTCACCTATTTCAAATTCCAACTCAAGAAGATCATGGTATGCATTATGTTGGTAACATGTATTGTCACTCTATTTCATTACAAAGCCAACATGTTTCTTCAAAACACACATCTTTACATAATATGCATGATAAATGGAATCAAGAATACTCACAACAACCACTATAACCATCTTTACCATCTTCATTCCACCCATCCTTCTTATTCCCATCTAATTCATTTCCTTCACACTGCTTACCATATTCATTATCTCATTCACATTATATTATACCCACTCCACCATATCCATCGAAGGCAACTATATTGCCTCATACAATACTTCATAATAAGGTGATTGGAAATGCATATAATATCGAGATTTCAAGGATCCCTGTACAATCTAATGATGTGCTTGAAATTGATAAATCAACATTGGAATGTATTGATGCATATGAGGGATGTGATTTTGGTTTACTTAAATTAGAAGAACAATATCATTTATTGAATTACAATCAACTGTGTTCTTCTTTTCCACTTAGTGAATTCCAAATACCCACAAATGAGCCCATACTTCAAATTGCATCAATTTTAATTACTGGACTCATAAGTAGGTGTGTTAATATTAATCATGCACTAAGTCATATTAAACCATATACATTCCATATTCCACAAACATGCTGCCAAATCCTCCAAGATCTATATTTTATTTTTATACATATTGATAATTGGAGGCCTATGGTTAAACTGTGTATTCCTCACATACTTGTTGATTTGGGACCAATAATTAATTAAGCACAAATCATATGGGATTCTATGCATTTATGGCCAAATAAAATATGTTGCAAATGGATGGTTATTCATTTCCAAAAGAATCAAGGTATTAATATCTATATATTTGTCAATATTGATTCTTTGTATTGCCATCCTATTTCTTGATTCCTTGGATTATCCTAATAACTCCATACTTTTGTAATGTGAAATTAAGCTAGGGGGATATCCATTGAATTTTGAAATCTTTGGTTGGTTGATCATGAGAGGTATTTTTAATGGGTTATCTTATTTCTTTGGTTTAATGTTCTCGTGACCTTGTCACATGAAATTAAGTTGGGGGGAATCCCTCCAAATTTGTGATTCTTGGATGATTTCCAATCAAGATTCATTGATTGTTTTGATTGGTCCTTTTAGCAAACCTTGACATGTGACATCTCAACCATTTAAGGTATGTATTCCTATGTTGATTGAATCACATTCTTTCATTTTTATCAAGTGTTTATTCATATTAATAACTATACCTATCATTTATAAAATGACGTTACTCACTTAATGATAGGGTTATTAATTGGTTAAAATTGCTTTACTATACTTGATATGCTTGGTTTTGAGAATATGGTTACAGGTCTCTTGTTGTGGTGAGATGATCTAAGAACCAATACCAATTGATGATTCTTCTCTACACAAGCATTTCATAACACACTATGTTGGCTTTGTTAACATTGTGTGGGCTTGCTAGCTATCTGGTGCATATCTATATCACTTGTGCTTTACTATTGGAGATCACATGCAAATTTTGGCATAGGGTGTTCCCCACCTTGCGATCAAATTTCCTTTCTTTGGTGATTTATCACATGGAGGAAAATATGCAACGTGGTCTATGAGATTCATGATTAGTTTTGAGCTACACATCTAGAAAATTTTTGGAGACATTGCCGATCATCACACTCCTTCCTCGAGTCGTGTCTCCTCCTCTCTGAAGTTCTATGGACACATTGGAGACTATCGTTGGTATTTCAATCAATGACCTTGTCCTTGATAATGAAGGTGTGTTTATTTCAGGAAATGGATATCTCTCCTTCTTTATAAGGATTGGACATGTAGCACAACTTCATACCAAGTGATCCAATTTTGTCATTATCAAAGCACTATGTCATATAAGTATCATCATCCTTGTGAGTAATAATCTTACCCAAGTGTCCCAGTATGTTCTAAATCTCTCCAAGTAGTTTTTTGATTAAGTGGTTTGAGATACATGGATCAAACATGTTTCTAGTACAGTCATTTGTGGTTCCAATTATGTTAAGGTTATTCTCGGTGATCATTTCAAGTTCCTGAAGCAATCAAGTTTCAACAGAGCCTTCTGTGTGGTCATGGACAAAACTCAAGTTTTGGATCGTATCATTTTTCATCATCCATGTCAAGATTTCATTCTTTTTGGTCATTCTATGAAATTATTGAAAAATTGAAAAAAAAAGAAATAAAAAAAAGGAAAAAAATAGAAAAAGACAAAAATGAACATAGAAAAAATGCAATAATTGGTGTTCTTAGTTTTTCTGCTAATCATTATTTTTAGGAATACTCAATGGATTTTGTGGTTCTTTAGCTCTTGGGACCTCCTGTCACTCCCTCTTGAAGCTCTTATTTAGTGTGGTCATCAACACTTTGATCACTTATCGTATACCTATTCATTTGAGGTATTTCCACAGAATGTGCTACCCACTGTTTGTTCTATATTGCTTCAGTTTGATGATGGTAGCTCCTCGAGTTGCCATCTCTATTTGGTTCCTTTTAGTGGTATACTCTCTAGTGATTTTAGTTTGATGGAGATCTTTTGTGGTGTTGCAGTTCTGGATGCCTCTCTTCATTCCTTGTTGTTGCTTCATCTATTTTGGAGGCACCAGTTGTTGAGTTTCTCTGTGTTCCAGCTTGGTCTCTTTGCACATGCATGTTGGTAAAATAATCAATTTTGTTTTTCATTATTTTATCTCTTCACTTTATTTATATTGCTTATTATGTTGATCACTATGCAACACCCCTCCCTATCCTCTCCTTGTTTCCTGTGGATGGTCAACCTTTAAGTTGGGGGGAGGAATGTCATCTTGTTATGTTCCATCCATCACCCTTAATAATTCCATCATACTATCCATTATATCCATGGTACAATAACCTTTGTTTTGTCTCTCATCTCTTCTATTTCGCCCATTTAAACTCCTCTTGTGCAAATTGAGATAAATTTCCCCTATATGTAACCTTTTGAACCATAATGCTATAAAATGAAAAGAAAAGACACAAACAAAGAAAAGAGAAAAGATGAACCAAAACATGAGGTATTAGCATTGGAAATAGCAAATTGAAAATATGATAAAGCTTTTAATAAACATACAAGTTCTTGAAAATATGATCAAGTTATCTTGGTTGTGGAAACAAAGCTAAAGCCACACCTGATCAATCCAAAGACCTTCTGATCATAATGATTGCACGAGGACGTGCAATATTCTAAGTTTGGGGGAATGATGAGAGCCATTTACAACCTATTTAATGTCATATTTTAATCCATTTCATGCACTTTCATACTCACGTCCCTATTCCATTTCCATTCCATTCCATCTCATTATTACCATTTTTATGTTGCATATGGTTTAATATAAATAAGTAGTTTTTATTATAGTTTTGGGATTAAAATATGGAAAATTCATTATTGATTGCTTTTTACTAATCTTTATTATTGTAGTATGTTGATGTGTGGAATAGATCCTCCTGTCACCTCCTTGATAAGAACTTTCTGTCGCAGTTGAGACATTAATTGTTGTGGATAATGTTGGCTTACAACTTATTCATGTTATTATTTTAAAGCATTACTTTAACTTTCACAGTGGCATTACCTCTTCAAAATAAACCATGCTGGAGATGTTAAGAAACCCGAGATGCATATCTATTAACTAAAAACAACCATGGTTCTCTCCACATCAAATTTGTGCTAAAAGATTTTGTACATCAAGAAGACATTGAGGAGGATAATGTACGAGTGAAAAGCAAAGAGCCTGATAGAATATTAGTCCCTATTGCCACTAATAGTGCAAGTCTCACGTGGAAATCAAACCCACTAATCAGGATATTGCAAACCGTTTCAAATCCATACTGTTTGCAAATCATTTCAAAACCATATTGGCTGAAGACAATACTGTTGCTACAAAATGTTGGCTATTCTTGGCATAGAACTAATTTCTGGTGTATTATTACATCAATTATTATTTGTATGGTCTACATTATCAAAATAGTTGTATAATTGTTATATCTATGTCTATATAAGAAGCACAATGCAGATTGAAATGTATTATTCTCCATTTTTCATTTGAGCAATAAAATATTCGTTCTGCTGATCAAACCAACATAGAAAGACACAGTTTCTTCACTTACCTTGTAGACTAGAGAAAGGGCCTGCTCTTGGAATGTTTGGTGAGATTGTTAATATTGTGAATTATTTTAGATTGTATGTTGGTGATTTCTGTAATTAAGTCTGGTGTGCTTTCTGATTTTATATTTCAGTGCAGTGTGCTTGTGTTTCAGTAGTATAAAGTTCTGTTTGAATTAATAATTAATTTGAGTATTGTTTCCTTATCAGTTTGTAATCTGATTTGTATTGAGTGATATAATTACTAGTGTTTCATCATATTTTTGATTCATTCAATAGAAATAATTATATTGTTATTGCTACTAGAAATATGTTTTCATTTCTAATGTTTTTATTGTCCAAATTATTTTAGTAGGTTTCATTCGAGCTCCTATCGCAGGAAGTGACAGTTCTTGCCGTAGTTCTATTTTAGTTTTTCATAGATTTTCTTTTATGTGTCGTAGTTGCATTCATAATCCCTCATCTCACAACTATCACCCCTTGATGGTATATTGCTCAGACACCTTTCACAAGCTTACGCTCTCGGATTGACACGATTAGACCAAGCTGAAACTCATTTAAAGTATTAATTATTTCTTAATTATTTTCCCCAGTGTTGGCCTATTAGAAGTGACTATGATAGCATCCTAACTGAAGAGAAAGAACAAGAAGAGTTGGAAGCACTGCTAGCAAAGAGGCTACCGAGAGGAAAAGGAAAGTATAAACGTAAAGTGCCTCCGAAATGTTTTAATTACAACAAGATTGGCCACATTACATCTAGATGTACTGATAATGACATGAATGATAAAAGTGACAAGAAGGAGAACCAATACCAAAGATCTAGATATTTCAAGGACAAGGGAAAGAAATCATGTTACCTAGCTAAGGAAGGAGTAACTGATGATGAATTTGATGACACAAAAGAAAGTGTGGAAGTTGTCTATTTTGTTATGAAGGATGATTCAAAAGAAGAGAGGTATAAAGATAAAAAAATCCCTTATTTCTCATGTTAGAAAAATTGACCCATGGATAATTGATAATGGTTGTTCACATCATATGACTGGCGACATTGATAAGTTTGAGAACCTAGAAGAGTATGATGGAGGACTTGTTAGATTTGGGAATGATGCTCCATGTTTTATAAAAGGAAAAGGATCCATTATATTGAATAAAAAGATCAAATGTGATAATGCTTATTGGGTTCAAGGACTAAAATACAATTTGTTGAGTGTTGCACAATTGAACAACATTGGTCACCAAGTAGAGTTTCAAAACAAAAAAGTGAAGATCTATGGTGCTGATGGAGATTTGATTGGAGCTGGTAAACAATCCAAAGGTAACCTATTCTACCTTGATACTATTGCAAAGAGTTGCTTGTTTGTTAAAGTTGAGGATGTTTGGTTGTGACACAAAAGACTCTGTCATGTAAATTTTGACAACATAATTAAGGTGAGCAAAAAGATTAGAGTTAGAGGTCTACCCAAATTAAGAAAACTTGATAAAGTGATGTGTAAGGAATTTCAAATTGGTAAGATGACAAAATCAAGTTTCTCAAGCAAATCTTACTCATCTAATGGTATTTTGGAATTAGCTCATACTGATCTTTTTGGTCCTATGAGAATACAAAGCTATTATGGTGATCAATATTTCATTTTGTTTGTTGATGACTACTCAAGAATGATGTCAGTAATATTTCTAAAAGAAAAGTATGATGCATTCCAAATGTTTAAATGGTCTAAGGCAAGAGTTGAGAAGGAAATAGGTAAGCAGCTAAAATGTTTAAGATTAGATAGAGGAGGTGAATTTAATATCTTCTTTAATGAGAATGGAATCAAAAGACAAGTATCTACACCAAGGACTCCACAAAAATGGCATAGTTGAAAGAAGGAATATATCAATAGTTGATTATGCTAGAACATTGTTGATTGAAAAAGAGGTTGCACAAAAATTCTAGAGAGAAGCCATTAGTATTGTTGTCTACACTCTCAACCAAGAACAATTGAAGAAAGATACCAACAAAACCGCTTATGAAATCTGGTATGGGCATACACCAAATATTAGTTACTTTAAAAATTTTGGAAGTAGGTGTTACATACTAAAAGATGCTAGGAATGGAAAGTTTGATTCTAAAGGAGATGAAGGTATATTCCTAGGATACTCCTCAAATAGAAAAGCCTATAAATGTCTGAATAAGGCTACTAACACAATTGTGGAAAGCACAAATGTGAGGATTGATGAATTTGCAGAGAGAAATGAAGAAGATAGCAAAAAGGAACTAGAAAATTACCAAATATTTGTATATGTATAAGAAAGTATTTTAGGTACGGTACCTAAGCTGCAAAAATAAGAAAGCAAGGAGCTAGTAGAGCCTCCACCGAGAGATGATAATGTTGAAGTACAGTCTACCGAGCCTATTTTAGCAAAATATATGAGAAGACACCACTCACCAAGCAAAATCATTGGAGACAAGAATAAAAAAGTCATGACAAGAAGTAAGTTGAAAGATAATATATGTTTGATTTCTGAATTTGAGCCAAGATTAGTAAAGGATGCACTTGGAAATGAAGATTGGGTCAATGCAATGAAAGAAGAGATTGATCAGATTGAAAAGAACAATACTTGATCACTGGTACCAAGACCTAAGGACAAGAATGTAATTGGTACAAAGTGGATTTTCAGGAATAAACTCAATGAGAATGGAGATTTGATCAGAAATAAAAGCAAGATTGGTTTGCAAAGAGCATGCACAAGAAGAAGGTATTGACTATGATTAGACATTTGTCCCTATTGCTAGATTAGAAGGTGTAAGAATTTTACTTGCATATGTTTCCTATAAAGGATTCAAAGTTTATCAAATGGATGTTAAGTCTACATTTTTAAATGGAATTCTTGAAGAAGAAGTTTACATTGAATAACCTGAAGGATTTGTTGAAAATTCTAACAAGGACATGGTATACAAACTACACAAGGAAGTATATGGTTTGAAGCAAGCACCCCGAGCATGGTATGAAAGACTACACTCATATTTAATCAAGATTGGATTTCAAAGGACAAGTGACAACAACAATTTGCATTTGAAATGTGATAGTACTGATAAGATTTTGATTGGTACAATTTTTGTTGATGATATTATATTTGGAGGAAATGAGTCAATGTCTAAATCATACTCTGACGAGATGAGAAAGGAATTTGAGATGTCCATGATAGGAGAGATTAAATTCTTTATTGGAGTAAAAATTCAACAAGTGAGAGATGAGATCTATATAACATAGTCAAAGTATATCAAGGAGATTGTAAAGGCATTCAGTATGGAAGAGTCAAAACTAGTTGCCACACCAATGGCTACTAGTTGTAAATTTTCAAAGGAAGTAAATGAAATACTTTACTAATCAATGATTCGTAAGCTACAATATGTTGTACACAATAGACCTAATATTGCTCATGTTATTGGTATTGTTGCAAGATTTTCTACCAATCCAAAGGCAACACACATGTCTGCAGTCAAAAGAATGTTTAGATATCTAAAAGAGACTAAAGATTTTGATCTACTATACACAAAAGGAGGAGATTTTAATCTAAAGGTGTATACTGATGTTGATCAGGCTGAAAACATTAATGATAGAAAAATCACAAGTGGAGGAGCTTTCTTTTTAGGAGAAATATTAGTGACATGGTTAAGCAAGAAACAAAGTTATATTTCATAGTCTACTATCGAAGCTGAGTACGTTGTTGCAGCTATGAATTGTTTAAACATTGTGTGGATCAAACAATTACTTGAAGGTATGCAAGAAGAGATTACTAATACATTTACTATTTAATGTGATAATACTAGTGCTATTAACATATCAAAGAATTCGGTGATGCATTCAAAGACAAAGCACATTTCTATCAAGGATCATTACTAGAGAGAACAAGTTCAAGACAAGCATGTGATATTGGAGTATGTGAATTCAAAGGATGATGATATATTAACTAAACCACTACCGAAGGATGCTTTTGAGTATCTTTGAGGTAAATTAGGGGTTCTTCCCCTATCCAATATTCACTAAGGCAAGATGCATGCTACATCAATTTAGATATTTAATAGAATATCTATTTTGTGATTTGATGCTAGTGTTCACTCTTTGAGTGAAGCCTGAAGTTTTGAAAGATGTTTATGTTTGCAATGATAAATCAATACATTTGAGGTATGATTCACTGCCTGAGAAATGTTTTTAGGAGTATGTGTCTTTGGCATTATTGTCAAAGAGGGAGAATATGTTAAGAGAAGATCTATTGAAGGAGAATAATTGATATTGATGACTACAACTGATATAGGGGGAATATGTACAAATTGAAATCAAGAAAAGGAAGGAGAAGATAAAGCTCAAAGGGAGTGAAGGAAAAAGACAAGTCAGTAAGTGTTTCCATCATCAATTGACAATGAGTATTTCTGTCAATGCCAAAGAGGGAGATTGTTACTATAACTGATGGTGATGATTATGAAGACCAACTAAGATCAGAGGTATACAAGATTGTAGAATGATTAGATCAATTATTATCTTGTCATTGATGTCAAGTAATTGATATCTTATTTATATTGAGTTTCCATATCATTCAGAGTATGATATAAGTTGACTGAGTTAAGAAGAAGAAGTGAAATGTTGTGAAGATGAATAACTTAATTGGGCAACTCATACAGATCAAACAATGTTAAAGTTATGTTTATTTAATTTTTTCTACCAAACATTTGATTATATCAAATTGGTAAAGAATATTAGTCAAGTCGGTAAGAAAAATAGTTTGGCTACTGAGCAGGAAAAAGTCATTCATTAAAAGGAAAGTAAGTTTCGGTAAAGGAAAAGGAAAAGGAACTCAAGACATCGAGTAGAAGGTTTCAATCACCGAGCGAAATTAACCAAAATTCAGTTGAAAGAAAATATTTAACCACCAAGAAAGGAACATAAATTAAATATAAGGATTAGAATGACATTTAATGATAAGCTATGATGAGTTGGAAGATTCTGATGATGAGGAAGAGTTAGTTAGAGAGATCTATGATCAAAAAAATTCAAGGTGACGATCTATGGTAAATATCGAAGCAAAAAAAAGAGAAGGAACAAGTTCCAAGAAAGTTCAAGTTCTGAGGTAATGATAAAGCATTTTACCAAGATCTTCATTCATTGAATTAGTGTATAAAGTTAATTGGACAGTTGAGATTAACCAAAAGAAAATGTAATAAAGGAGATTAAGAAGAAAAACAAAGTATATATAAAGGATGAATTTGTATGAACAAAAGGTTGGAAAATCAAAGGTTTATTGAGTAACCAACTGATGCAGTGAAGAAGGAAAAGGTTGAATTTTGAGTTAGAAAATTGAGATTGATGAAGTGTTGATGCCAGTGGAAAGTTAAGGATTGAAGTGAAGACAAAGAGTGCACAAGGGATCTGATTATGCAAAATATAGTTGCTGATTTATAGGTCAATGTATATGTTGTTACTTATTAACATTTATATCAGATTGTACTTAACAGACTTATTTGTAAATCCTTGCAAAATGTAACATTCTAAAAGAGTGTTTGAAGACGTTTAACCAAGTCACTCCTAACAGGGTGAAGATCCTAACAGATTTGAGGTAAATCCCCTAACACAGTTGCATTTAACAATGTATATTGTAATCTTTAACCAGATTGGTTTTTAACCAAGCATACTTCAGAATAGTATTTCTTTAGTGGGTGACAATTCACACAATGGTTTTTCCCAATTGGGTTTCCATGTTAAATACCAGTGTTATATGTGTTGAATGTTTAATATGAATATTATTGCTAATTGATAAATTTAATTTACTATTAATGGTTAATAGTGAAGTGTGCTTGACCGAGTTGAATCAAAGAAAGTTTTTAAGCTATAGAGAATCAAGGTTTACTAATTCACCCCCCCTCTTCGTAATCTAACAAACAAGAGATGGGTTTTTTCTTTTGATTCTTTGTTCCCTTTCCAAAGAATTTTTTTTAACTTTTATTCTATGGCTGATATAGTCCCT
Source organism: Chamaecyparis obtusa (assembly GCA_027943335.1). Taxonomy (NCBI): domain Eukaryota; kingdom Viridiplantae; phylum Streptophyta; class Pinopsida; order Cupressales; family Cupressaceae; genus Chamaecyparis; species Chamaecyparis obtusa. The sequence goes on along the minus strand of BSBK01002821.1, from coordinate 1,736,717 downwards.
TTTGGGACCAGAAGAAATAACATTATATAATTTGGAATACCAACCAATATTGATTTGATCATAAGTATTCTACCTGCTAGAGATAGCCATGTGATTTTCCAAGAATAAATTCTACTGTGAATAGACTTCATGATAGGTTCCCAAAAATATCCTTTATTCCTACCTACAAAGAGAGGGATGCCAATATATATGCTTGGGTGAGGCTCTTGTTTGAAACCCCAAAACTCAAAAATAGTTATTGCAGCTAGCAATGGACAATTCAAGAAGAATTTTTTTTAATTTTTGAGCATTAAATTTTTGTCCCCAAATGAGACAATAGTTATCGAACATTTTTTTAATGCCATTAGCTTCCCTCAAAGATGCTTCCCCCCCAAAAAAAGTATCATCATCAAAGAGAGTATGGGTGACACTAATATTTGAATTAGGAAACTTGATACCTCTCCATATGTTTTAATTACAAATGGTTGCAATGGAACAATGTAAAGCCCATGCCATAACTATAAATAGATATGGAGATAAATTGTCCCCCTACATAATACCTTTAAAGGAATCACAAAATCCACAAGCATGGTTATTGATAATGCTGGATAATTTAGCCCCATTTATGAATGCTAGAATCCATTTACATCATCTAGCATAAAAACTAAACTTCAATAGAACTTGGTGGAGAAAATACCAACTAACTCTATCATAAGCTTTAAGCATATCCTACTTAATAATCACAACCTAGAGTTTATTTTGTTTGATTGTGTGAAGAGTTTCATGAGCCACTTACTCTCCTTCTGAAGTCTCCTTTCTTGGCACAAAGCCCCCTTATTCCCCAAAGATAATTTTTGGGATAACCAACACTATCCTTCTAGCTACAACCTTTGAAAATATTTTGTAGATAAAATTACAAAGGGAAATGGGCCTAAATTCATCAAATGAAATCAAAACATTAACTTAGGAATGAGTGCATCACACTATTATTAAATTTCTTCAACACACCCTAACTTTTCCTTGACTCTTCCAATGCCGCCCAAACTTTTTGAACCAATAAACTCCCAACATTATTGGAAAAATAAAGGGGTGCAACCATCAAGTCTAGACACCTTGTCTAGACCCATTGAGAAGACCACAAATTTGATTTCTTCAAGTCATAAAGGTCTCAATAGGGAAGCATTATCTTGGGTTGAAACCAACTAGGGGATATTTCTAAGCAAGCCAACCCCAGTGGTTGCCTCTGAAACCTCATCATGCTAATTTATAAAAAATAATACACAAAATAAATGCACATCATCATCCTAGATCTCATTTGGGTCTATCAAAGATGTGCCAGAGGGGTTTGAAATTTTACATATTGTATTTTGGATTGATTTGGCTTTCATTGAAGAATGAAAGAAAGAGGTATTTATATCTCCATATTTCATCCAAAGTTCCTTGGATTTTTACCTCCAGTAAATTTCTTCTCTAGATAAAACTTCTTCATATTATTTTTTAAGTCTTTTCTACTCATGGTATGAGACAAAGTCAATGCCCAAGCTGAAAATGTCCTCATTAATTTGATCCAACTGAAGAGCAATATAAACCTTGGCAGTAAAAATTTTAATGAACACATTGATAGAATGTGAAGTTGATGCTATTATTTATTGTTCTGATTAATGGTCGACATTGATGTCAACATATTCTATGCATAGATGTGGTTTGGTTATTTTGGTTCCTCGATAGAAGTGTGCACTAGATGATGTGATTTAAATATTTATCTTTATCTATGTCAATTCTAGTCCCCTTTATTTGCAACATATCATGGTTCATTTGTTTAGGTTCGGTCCTATTTGGAAAGTGGTCATTATTCTTCAGTCCAAGCATTTGCATTGTAATGTATAGATCCTATCCATTGGTTCTGAAGATATTGGTGATGGTGTAGCATGCTATTATGCTTACCACCATGGGAATGATTTGGTGTGACCTATTTCAAATTGGATAAGGATGACCTACTTATTGGCATGAGATGGTATAAGAGAGGAATTATTTTATTTGTTGAGACATGCTTGTATGCAAGTAATTATGAAGTGAATGTGAATCTAACAAGGGAAGATATGTGTGTTGATGTACATGTGAGTTGGTGCAACTGACAGTAGACCATTATATCATTTTTGTGTTGTATAGTATTGATAACAATGATTTCATTGGTGGATTTAGTTTTTATTTCTTATATTCTGGAAATGAGCCTATTAGTATTGGCAATGAGCCTATTTGTATCATAAGTTAGCCTTTCTTAATTCTAGGTAGTTAGCTTAACCAAATGTGATCCCTTTGTAAAAATCACCTGAATTGGTGTTCATTTCATGATAATTAGCTTCTTTGTAGTTTTTACCATCTTGGGTTTCCACATAAATTCTAGTGTTCATGGTGTTGATGTTTTGTGCTTTTTATGTTCATATATGTCATAAGTTTATGATTGCTTTAAGTGTTTACTGGATTAAAAAATGTCAAGGAAATTGTTTGAATATAACTAATTTACCCCCCAACCTCATTTATTTAGCCTATTCAACAATTGGTAATAGAGCTTTGGTTCCTTGGAGAGAGCTTAACCACTTGAGGTAGATCTAGTGGCACACAAACTGAACATCCCTATGTTTGATAGATTTGATTACAGTTCATGAAAAGAGCATATGAGGACATACATGATTTGAATTAGTTACACTACTTGGAATAATGTGGAGACAATGTATGTTGTGCCTCAAAATGACCTAAATACTCAAGATGGAATTATAGCCTATTAGGAGAATGAAAAAACAAGCTATGAAATCTTTAGTGCTTTATCAAAAACTAAGTTATCTAAGGTTATTTCATTAAAGGTTTCTTATAAAGTTTAAAAAAGTTTGAAAGAGATTTATGAAGGCAATGATAGACTTAAGTTTTCTAAGAAACTAACAACTAAGTTCCATTATGAGAATCTAAAAATGGAAGAAGGTAAAGATATTAGAAGTTACTTTCAAAGGGTTCACAATACAGTGAATGAAGTCAAGAATCAAGGAGGTAATATCATTGATGAAGATGTAATGGAGAAGATCATGATGTCCTTACCAAAGAAATACAGTGAAAAGATCTCAGTTATTGAGGAAGTTTATGATCCATAGAAGTTTACTAGAGAATAGTTGTTTGGCACCTTGACCACATTTGAGATGAGAAAATTTAGAAAAGACAAGAGAAGATTTGAGATGATGTTTAAAGCCATAAAGACAGAGGAAGACCTAGATGATTAGGATTCATATGAGATAGAAGTGAAATTTTCAAGGAATTTAAAGAAAGGTACTAGAAAATACAAAGGTATGTTACCTCTTAAATTCTTTAGATGTGGAAAGATTGGTCATTTAGCTACTAGGTGTCCATAGAAAGGACCTAGGCATAAGTTTAAGAAGTTCAATAAGAAGGATTACTATGTCAATGAAGATTCTAGTATATCTGATGATGAGTTAGAACAAGAGGATTGTTTATTTGATTCTAAATAAGAAAAAAATGGAATTGATATTTATAAAATTTTCCCAGAATCTAATGACAATACCGAGACTTCTTTGTATGTTAGAAGAAACAAGAATGAATGGTTGATTGCTAGTCATAATCTTTTGAGTGTTGGATAGATGTGTGAGAATAGCTATGATGTTGTGTTTAAGAATGAAATTTGCAAGATTTAGAAGAGGTCTAGAACAATTATTGTAGTTGTAAAAAGAATAGGAAGGAACATGTATTAACTTGAAGGAGCTACAGAAGGATTTTTACTATCTCGTATTGATGATAGTTGGTTTTGGCATTGGAGGATGTGTCACATTAATTTTGACAATTTGGTACGAATAAGTTTATCATGTACAGTAAGAGATTTACCTAGACTATGTAAACTAGATAATATTATCTGTAAGAGATATTTGGAAGGAAAGAAGAGGAAAGAGTCATTCAAATAAAAAGATCATTTATCTACAAATTTGTTGGACCTAGTGCACCCTGACCTATGTGGTCCTATGATGCAGGAGCATATTGGGTCCTTGGAAATCCCGTGTCACCAAAAATATGTTTGAATTTTTTTGTGTTGCTCAGTTGCTTCTTTGACCGAGTTGGTCAGTTTCCTTTGGTTACCAAGTGTGGTTAGTTATCTCTTGGACAGTCGGTTGTTTCACTGGCGCTCGGTGTTGCTTGTCTGTTGCTCGGTCATCCTTTCTTACCGAGTAGTTTATTTTGAGTTCTTGTTAGGCCAACTTGTGAATTTATTATGGGTTATGGATTTAATGTCAGGATCCATCATTGGGAGGTGTGTGGTCCCAGATCTAACTGTTCCTTCTGTTGATTGTGTATCTGAAGGCCAACTCAGTTTGGTAGACTCTTGTATAAATGTAGTTGTTGGGTTTGAGTTTAGGGGTAGTTTCTGGATAGAAGATAGAAGAGATTTGATTAGAGATTTTGTTAGATCCTCACATGCTTGAGGACTTCTGTAATTTATTGTAATATTAGGCCGTAACTGGGAAGGCCTTACAACCTGGCATGTATGATTCCATTTGATGAAAATATAATAAATTCTCTACATTCTCTCTCTCATTTTTTGTTGTGTTGCTTCCGCATGTTGTTGAGTAGGTTGGATCATTAGGGTGTGCCACTATTTGGCCCCTCTTGACCCTGTCCCTATGTCAGGTGGTATCAGAGTGAGGTGAGATCTTTATCTAGGTCTGTTGATCTAGGTTTGCAGGTTCCTCTTGAAACCCTAGTTGGTTGTTGTGGGGTAGTAGATTGCGATCTAACCTACAATTGTAGAAGGTTGTCAAGATGGTTCATGGGAGGTGAGATGCAGATCTAGGATTGGCAGATATGCTAAGGTAGATTGCTGCAAGGTTAGAAGCTATTGAAACAACCCAGAGAAGAGGCAAAAATCTTGAGGATGTTAGTGATGATGAAATTGAGGAAGAACAAGGAGATGCAGAACCAACACCTATGATGGATCAGGGCGAAGAAATATTTTTTAAGGCTTTGACAAGTCTGAAGTCTTTACCACATTTCAATCCTCCTGAGTATGGTGGAAAATTGGATTTTGATGAATTGGTGGACTAGATCACCAAGATGGAAAAGTATTTTGAGTATGAAAACATTCCTGAAGATAAGAAGGTGAAGATTGCAAGCACAAAGTTGAGAAGTCATGCATCCTTATGGTGGGAACATCTACAATTGGATCAAAAGAAGAAAGGAAAAGACAAAATCAAGGTATGGAATAAGATGGTAAACAAATTGAAAGGAAAGTTCTTACTTTGTGATTATTAGATTAACCTAGTTAGGTGAATGCAAAGTCTAAGACAGAAAGATAGCTCAGTAAAGAAATATACTAAGGAATTCTATAGATTAGATATTAGATCTAGACATGATGAAGACGATGTGGAAAGAATTGGTAGATACTTGAATGGTTTGAGAGTTTCCATCCAAGAGGAGATCAACTTGGTTAAGTTGGAAAGCATTGAAGAGGCTTATCAATTTTCTTTGAAGGCTGAGGAGAAACTGAACAAAAGAGATGAACAAAGACAGAGAGGTCAAGGTGGTAGATTCCCTAGAGGAAGAGGTAGATCCAATGGTGAAAATGGTAGATTTGAACCTGAAAAGACAAATCTTGACAAAGGAAAAATCGAGTGGAAAGGTGAAAGTTCATCTAGAAGCAGAGGCAGTAACTACTGAGGTGGTTATAGTAGAGGAAGTTTTCAAGGAACTTGTTATAATTATGGAGAAGAAGGACATAGATCATTTGAATGTACACAAGTAAGAAGGATGGTAGTAGTAGAAATGCTTTGGTGCAAGAGGAGTCATCGAATGAACCTGAGAAGGAAAATAACTTGATGGTAAGGAGAGCATTGTAGAATGAAAGTAAAAAGGAAGATCCAGTAAGGAAAAGTTTGTTTAAGACTAGATGTAGAGTTTCTAACAAAGTTTGTAAGGTAATCATTGACAGTGGTAGCTCAGAGAATCTGGTATCAGAGGAAATGGTCACTAAATTGCAATTGAAAAGGTTGAAACATCTGAAGCCCTATTAGATTTCATGGATCAAGGATGAGCACACACTCTTGGTAAGTGAACAATGCTATGTAAATTTGAAAATTAGAAAGTACTATGATAAGGTGTTATGTGATATCATGCCTATGGATTGCTGTCATATTTTGTTAAGTAGACCTTGGCAATATGATAGACATGCTATATATGATGGGAGATTGCATAAGTATACTATTGTGGCTGATGGAAAGAGACAAATCTTGTTGCCTTTGATGGAAGAACCTGTTAGTAATGTTTGCACATCTGTGAAAGTTTTCTTGATGGAAGGAAGAAAGTTTGTGAAGGACTTAAAAAGGAATGATGTATGTTTTGCTATGATTCCTAACAAACCGAGTAGGAAGACCAAGGATAATGTTCTTGAGGAGGTTGATAATTTACTCACCGAGTATAGTGAAATCATTTTTGATAATGTACCTGATGGTTTGCCACCAAAAAGAAGCATTGATCATTGTATGGATCTAATCCCTAGAGCTAGTTTACCAAATAAGGCACCTCATAGGTTAACACCTACCGAGAATCAAGAATTGAACCAACAGATTCAAGAATTGCTAGAGAAAGGTTTGATCAGAGAAAGTTTGAGTCCTTATGCAATACCTGCTGTATTGGCACCCAAAAAGAATGGAGAATGGAGAATGTGTACCGATTCCAGAGCAATCAATAAGATAATAGTGAAGTATAGGTTTCCTATAACAAGAATGGATGATATAATGGATAGTTTGACTAGAGCAAAGTATTTCACCAAAATTGATTTGAAAAGTAGGTATCATCAGATTAGAATTAGAGAAGGTGATGAATGGAAGACTGCTTTCAAGACAAAAGAAGGTTTGTATAAGTGGTTGGTTATGCCTTTTGGTTTAATTAATGCGTCGAGTACTTTTATGAGGTTGATGAATGAAGTTTTGAAGAAATTCTTGGGTAAATTTGTGATTGTACATCTTGATGATATTCTGATATTTAGTAAGACTAGAGAAGAACATTTGTTGCATGTTAGACAAGTTTTGCAAAGATTGAAAGAAGAAAATTTGCTAATAAATCTAAAGAAGTGTTCATTCATGAAAGAGGAGATTGTGTATTTGGGATTTGTGATCTCAGCTAATGGTTCGAAGATGGATCCTGAAAAGGTTGAAGCTATTTTGAATTGGCCTACACCAGAAAATGCTAGTGAGGTAAGATCATTTCATGGATTGGCAAGTTTTTACCAAAAGTTCATAAGGAATTTCAATGCAATTTTAATGCTATGACTAAGACTGTGAGAGGAGATAAGAGAGAATTCAAGTGGACACATGGAGCTAATACAAGATAATAAATGGGATGAATATTTTATTTAGGAAGGTATGTTGTTTAAAGGTATTCAATTGTGTATACCAAGAGGAATAATGAGAACTAATTTGATAAAAGAGAAACATAGTAGTGGTTTGGATGGACATTTTGGTATTGATAAAACTTGGAATTTGCTTAAGGAGAAGTACTTTTGGCCTCAGTTATACAAAGATGTTCAGAAATTTGTGAAAAGTTGTGGAGTTTGTCAAGTTGCAAAAGGAGTAAGTTAGAATACTGGATTATATGTACCGATTACTGTACTTGAGAAACCTTGGATTGACATCAGTATGGATTTTGTTCTTGGCTTACCGAAGACAATAAGAGGTAATGATTCTATATTTGTTGTTATGGATAGATTTTCTAAAATGACACATTTTATACCTTGTAGAAAGACATCAGATGCAGTACATGTAGCAGAGCTTTTCTTTAAGGAAATTGTGAGATTGCATGGATTACTGAGGAGTATTATCTTTGACCGAGACAATAAATTTGTTGGATACTTTTGGAAGACTCTTTGGAAGAAGTTTGGCACTGAGTTGAAATATAGTTCTACATTTCACCCACAAACCGATGGACAGACTGAAGTTGTGAACAAAAGTTTGGGTAATCTTTTGAGATGCTTAGTTGGAGACACACCGAGTAATTGGGATTTTGTGTTAGCACAAGTAGAGTTTGCATACAATAATTCAGTAAATAGGAGTACTGGAAAGACACCATTTGAGATTGTAAATGGGTTACAACCAAGAGGTATATCTAATTTGAGAGAGATATTGAAGATGAAAATAAGAGAAGTGCTGAAGGAGTGAAATTTGCTAAGTACATGAAGACATTGCATGAAGATGTGAAGCTGAAGCTGGAAGATAGTAATAAAAAATACAAAGACAGAGCTGATAGATCAAGAAGACATAAGACTTTTGATGTTGGTGATGATGTGTTGGTTCATTTGAAGTAAGGACGGTTTCTTGTTGGCACATATGGGAAGATGAGGATGAAGAAGTTTGAACCTTGCAAGATTCTGAGAAAATTTGACAGTGGAAATGAATATGAGATTGAGTTACTTGATGACATGGACATATCACCTATTTTCAACATTGCTGATTTATATGAGTATCATGAACCTGATGAAGAAATGACATTACCGACAGAGTATCCCAAGAAGCAGAATGAAGAAGTGGAGCAGATCCTAAAGCAAAGAATTGGCAAAAGCATAAGAGGAAAATAGTATATGGAATATCTGGTTAAGTGGAAGAATAGACTGATGGAAGACAGTTCATGGATTTCACAATCTGAGTTGGATGCAGCTCGGATCATACCTATTGAATGATTTGGAGAATCATTTCAAATTAACCCCAGGTGTCTGATGCAGGAGCATCTTGGGTCCTTGGCAATCCTGTGTCACCAAAAATATGTTTGAAGTTTTCTGTGTTGCTCGGTTCCTTCTTTGACTGAGTTGGTTAGTTTCCTTTGGTTACCGAGCGTGGTCAGTTATCTCCTGGGCAATCAGTTGTTTCACTAGTGCTTGAATTTTCTTGTCTGTTGCTCAGTCATCCTTGCTTACCAAGTAGTTTATTTTGAGTTCTTCTTAGGATGACTTGTGCATTTATTATGGGTCACAGATTTAATGTTGGAATCCATCATTGGGAGGCATGTGGTCCCAGATTTGATCATTCCTTCTAGTGATTATGGATCTGAAGGCCGACTTAGTTTGGTAGACTCTTGTATAAATGTAGTTGTTGGGTTTGAGTTTAGGGGCAATTTTTGGATAGAAGATAGAAGAGATTATATTAGAGATTTTGTTAGATCCTTGCATGTTTGAGGACTTCTGTAATTAATTGTAATATCAGGCTGTAACCAGGAAGGCCTTACAGCCCGGCATGTATGATTCTATTTGATGAAAATATAATAAATTCTCTGCATTCTCTCTCTCTCATTTGTTGTTGTGTTGCTTCGGCATGTTGTTGAGCAGGCTGGATCATTAGGGTGCTCCATTGTTTTGCCCCTAGTGAAATATTTCAAGATTTTTGGAAGAAAATACTATATTTAGAGAGATGAAGATAATCTTGGCAAGTTTGATAGTAGAGATAATGAAGGTATATTTTTGGGATATTCTACAAAGAGAAAACTATATTGGTGTTATAACAAAAGATTGGATAAGATTATTAGGAAATGTGAATGTGAAGGTTGATGAATATTTTCAGAAAACTCCTGAACAACATGTTGAATGTGAATTTGATATAGAATACAAAAGAAAGGAAGACAAGAATGAAGAAGAATAGGTAAGGAAAGCTTTTGCATCTACAACTAAGACCCCAAGGTATGTACAAAAAAATTATTCTGAGAATCAAATTATTAGTGATAAGAATAGAGGCATTATTACAAGAAGTAGAATAGCACACTATAAAGTTTTATTATGTTTATTTTAAGAAATTGAGCCTAAATTTATGGAAGAAGCATGTAATGATAAGACCTAGGTAAGAGAAATGAAAGAGGAACTTGATCAGATAGAGAAGAATCAGACTTGGGAACTTGTTCCCAAACTAGTTGAGAAGAATGTGATTGGTACAAAATGAATGCTCTGAAACAAGCTGGATGAAAATGGAAAGGTAATGAAGAACAAGGAAAAAATGGTCTATAAGGGTTACACATACATTGAAGGTATTGACTTTGATGAAAATTATGCCCATGTTTCCCAGATGGAGGTGATTTGGATATTCTTAGCATTTGTAACATTAAAAAATTTCAAGGTTTATCAAATGGATGTTAAGTCTACATTATGTAATGGAGAACTAAAGGAAGAAGTCTAAATTGAACAACTAGAGGGTTTTAAGTCTGGAAAGGGTCTAGATGCTGTGTGTAGATTAAGGAAAGCATTATATGGGTTGAAGCTAGCACACAAGGCCTAGTATGGCTGATTAGATAAGTATATTATTGGACAAGGATTTCATAAAGGATTAACTGATAGTAATTTGTATTACAATATTTATTCAAAATGTATCTTAATTGTTGTGGTTTATGTTGATGACATTATTTTTGGAGGAAAAGATGAGTTGTGCAAAGGAAATGCAGAAGGAATTTGAGATGTATATGATTGGTGAGTTCAATTTATTTCTTGGATTATAGGTAAATAAGAACAATAAAGGAATTTTTATTTCTCAGTCTAAGTATATTAAATAGAGTTACTGAAGAAGTTTTGTTTCAAAAATTCTAAACCAGTATGTACTCCCATTGTTACTAGATGTATGTTGTCCAAAGAAGATGATTCACTAAAATCTGATGCAAGTACAAATCATTGATTTGAGGACTATTGTATTTGACTACTACTAGACTAGATATTATGTATGTGATATACTTAGCAACCAAATTTCAACAAGAACCAAAAGAGTGACATGTTATGGTAGTAAAGAGAATTTTTAGATATTTGAAGGGTACAAAAGAGTTTAGATTATGGTATCCAAAATGTTTGAATTTCATGTTGATAGATTATACTAATGTCGATTGGGTTGGATGCTTGGATAACCAATGAAGTACTAGTGGTGGATCTTACTTCCTTGGCTCTTGGCTAGTTGTTTGGTCAAGCAAGAAGTAGGATTGTGTAACATTATCAACTATTGAATTAGAATACATTGCAACATCCTCATGTTATACTTAGGTATTATGGATAAAATAGAATTTGAAGGATATAGGTATAAATTTTGATGAGCCGATTTCAATTATGTGTGATAATACTAGTGCTATAAACATTTCAAAGAATTCAGTGCAACATTCTAGGAAAAAAAAAAAAAAAAAAAAAAAAAAAATATATATATATATATATATATATATATATATATATATATATATATATATATATATATATATATATATATATATATATATATATATATATATATATATATCATTTCTTGAGGGAGCAAGTGTTGGAAAAGGAAGTTAAACTTGAGTATGTACCTACAAAGGAGTAGATTGAAAATATCTTTACAAAACCATTGTGCAAGGATACTTTTGAGTATCTTAGGGAAAGTTGGGAAATCTACCCCTTCCTAGTGTTCATTAATGCACCAATGTGTGCATCGGTCTATTGTATTTCATGTTTATTCTTTTCTGGATCAATGTTTGATGACTTCCTCTCAGGGGGAGTAGTGTGAATTATTAAGGAGGAGTTTTTTTTCCATTTTCCATTGTTATCAAAGGGGGAAAAGAACATAACTGAAGAAAAAAGGACTTTGATGCTGATATCTTTATTCATGAATGTCACCATCAATGACAAAGGATGAGATTGTTAGAATGTGAAGTTGATGTTATCATTTTTTGTTTTCATTGATGGTTGTCATTAATGTCAACATATCCTATACATAGATGTTTTTTTTTTGTTTTGGTGCTTTGGTAGAAGGGTGCATCAAATGATGTGCTTTAAATATTTATCTTTATCTGTGTTGGTGCTGGTCCCATTTATCTTGCAACATATCATGGCTCATTTGTTTGGGTTCTTTCCTAATTAAAAAGTATTTTTTATGCTTTAGTCCAAGCATTTGCATTGTAATGTATGCATCTTATTCATTGGTTTCAAAGATCTCAGCAATGGTGTAGTGTGTTATTATATGCAAGGTGTGTTGTATTAAGTGAAGTGGTCCATGTTTCATTCCTTACAACTATGTGAATGCTTTGGTATGACCTATTTCAAATTGGATTAGGTCAATCTAGTTGTTAGCATGAGATGATATAAGAGAGTGATGATTTTATTTGTTGAGACATGCTTGTATGTGAGTAATATGTGAAGTGAATGTGAATCTGACAAGGGAAGATTTGTGTGTTGATGTACATGTAAGTTGGTGCAATCGGTAGAAAATTGTTATATCATTTCTATGTTATAGAGTATCAATGACAATAACTTCAGTGGTTGATTCAATTTTTATTTCTTATATCATGCCAATGAGCCTATTTGTAATGATAATCAACCTTTCCTATTTTTGAGTAGTTAGCCCAATCGACAATGAGCCAACCAACAATGAACTAACTAGTAGTTATCCCTTTGTAAAAGGCACCTTAACCACTATTCATTTCATGAGAATGAGCTTCTCCATGGTTTTACCCATCTTGGATTTTCATGTAAATTATGGTGTTCATGGTGTTTATGTTTTGTGCTTTTCATGTTCATATATATCATAAGATTTTTATTTCTTTAAGTTTTTACCAGATTAACAAAAGTTAAGAAAATTATTTGAATATAACCAATAGCCCCCTCCTCTTAGTTAATCATCTTGTTCAACAACATTCCTATTCCAATCTTTGATTTTTACTTTAAGGAAGAAAAGTTTTCTATTAAACTAAAACAACCTAGAACTCATAATAAAGGGTAGGCCAAGCCACCAAGACTTTAAAAGCAAGAGGAAAGATGAGTCTTTAAACCACATCTTCTCAAAATTGAAAGATGACCTATGATTGCTTCTAGGGAATGTTGCAACAAGTGATATTTGAATAAGAAAAATGGGCTAAACCTAATAATGTTAAGATATGAGAAATGCACTGACCATACTTTAAGATCCATTCAGGATTGAGAAATAATCTATCAATCCTATTGATGTGCCTAGACTGGGCTCTCTTGTTAGTCCAAGTATAATGACCATTGGCTGGGATACAATCCACCAAGCCATTTTTTGAAATAAATTCATTGCAATCTATCAATGTTTTCATAGGAGGGATTAATCCACCTGATTTATCTTTCATATCCAAGATGACATTGTAATCCCCCCTATAAGGTTGGGACATCTAAGATAGAAGTGATGAGAAAATGTGTGTTGTACACATTGCATAGTAATATTTATTATTGTAATAGTTTATTTTATTATGTAAATGTTTCACCTAGATGGATGCGCAACATGTAGAGATTCCCATGAAATATTCTTTATGAGTTGTATTGTAACATTGTGATATTATTTGATGCAATTATTTAATATTGGGAAAATAAATTAAATAAAAGTACCCAATAGTGGATGTGGGTCAATGGGATTAGGTAGCAGATGATTTTAGCACATGGTTTTGTGTAAACCACTTGGTGGTTTTGTGGGAGCTTGTTTCTATAAAAGCAACCACAAGGGTGGTTGTTGAGGTTAGATAGGTTAGCCAAGGTACCATTTGTGAAGGTTGGAAGCATGGCACGAGATGTGTGGATTCATGCAGCATGTTCACATGGAGTGCTTGGTTGTGGCTAGGGCTTTGAAGGCTTTTGTGGTTGTATTGCAATGGTGTTTTGTTGAATAATAAATGACGATGGATGCTTTTGGAGGTTGGATTTTTCCCTCATGAGGGTTTTCCCAGGGTATATCTTGTGTCACATTTTTGTGGGTATGTTGTATATTATGTTGTATGTTGTAAGTGTTTATTTGCATAAGATCTATTATGGGTTATGTGGAAATTGTCATTTTCTTGGCTACAAGTTTTCTTACAAGTAGTATCAAAGCTATGGTTTTATTATTGTAATCCTAGGTTGAATCCATAGGAATGCATGAAAGAATGTTAAGGAAATACAAGATATGAGGGTTTGTTGCATATTTGGGGGTTGTTGATTTGTGGGTTTTTGTAAATCTAATTTTATGAGAAATTCTTGGTTAAGAGTATTTTGGATGTTTCATTTAAATGAGGATTTTTTGGGGGAGTTTGTAGAAATGTCTTCTTGGATAAAAATGGACCTCACCATTGGATCCAGGTTGGCCTTCTGGTGAATTTTGATATAAAATTTGCCCCCCTTAGGCGAAGTTGAAATGTGAGGCAAAAAAATTTAGTTGGTACGACCGTTTAACGATACAGTCATAAAAAAATAAAAATAAAAATAAAAATATATACACATTTTTTTATTAAACCCGAAAAAGAAAGAAAAAACTTTAAAATAAAATAAAATTAAAAAAAGTTATTGGGGGAGGTGGGGCCACCACCCCCACCTCCCGATGGTACCTGTAGGGTACTTGCAGCTAATGATTTTCAAATGCTACGACTAGAAGTGTCACATGCCCTGTGATATGCGGGGAAGGTACAACCCACGAGGAGTGCTCACCCCCGCACAGGGTGGGTATTTTTCCAAACACAAAAAACTTTTAAAATAAAAAGTTTTTCGTCAATTTTTTTAACAGTAAATTTTTTGTTAAGTTTTTATTATAAAAAATTTGACAAATTAAAATAAATAAAATCCACCTCAATATTATTTAATATGGATTTTATTAAATAATTTATTGTTTCTATCAGTTATTATATGCCTAATTTGTATATGCCATGGGATGGGTCTCAGTACCAGAGTGAATTAAAAAAAATGAAAAATATTTTTTGGAATATTAGAGAAATAGAGAAATAGATTTTATGAGGGCATTGGGATTTTTTTTATATTAAAATAGTTTAAGAAGCATAATTACATTAACAATGCAGTGCTAAATCAAATTTTAGACATCAAACTATCAAAATACTAAAGTATCAACGCCTACCAAAAACATGTCCTCGAACTACTATCATTTATGTCTGCATCACTTTACATATCTAAGCAAGACAGATTGTGTCATTGGCCAGTTGACACTTTACAAAGCTTTATACATCATTGAAAGAACTACTTAAAATGTACAAACAAAAAGAAACCATTATGAACAGGTTAAGGTCAGTAGGATTTTTTTGGAATCTTGTTATTGCTTATATTGCCTATGATGCTGTTTTATTTTAGTGGAGCATAACTTGGATATATGGAGCCAGATTTTGGACTTCAAATAGTCAACGAAAAGCTCTTGGAGAGCTAAATGCTTTGGTTCAGATTTGGTGCAGGTTTGGCATAGTTTATTTGGTGATATATTGATTTGAATTGTTTATGGTTTATTTTGACTATAGTGATGTTATGAGTTTATGACATGGTGTATATTTTGGAGATTTGGGTTTGATGTCATTGTATACTTAGTTTGAATCTTAGATTGGTCTCAAGTTGACATGGTTATCACTATTTGTATGTTGCATTGTTGTCTCTATAATGTGTGTAGTCATGTAAGCGGTCTATACTTACAGGTTCCATATATGGCTTGGATATGGGTTGTATATTCCCATTGACCTTTCATTGTTGATGTATATTCAGATTGGTGGCTTGGATTTGGGTTGTCTATTCCCCTAGTTAGTTGGTTTTCTAATTTGTTTTCATGTAGAGGGGATGAGATGTTGTTACCATGCACAGTCATGGTGGAGGATTGTGATTGATTATGTTATACTAATAGGTTGGACATATTGAGAGTTAGATGCTTGTTTCATGGATATGATCACGGTGCCATGGATATTTCTTGGGTTTAGGGATTTTGGTATTACATGATTGGATTTATGGGTACTTTGATTTATGATCATTTGTTTGGTTTCCTGATTTGGTTATGGTGGCATATCTTCTTGGTTGAGGATCATGATTTTTTTTATTTCTTTTAGGGATCTCATGATTGTGTGCTTTGAGTTCTTTGATGGTTTAATACCTTGGTTGATTCTCATGTTAGAGGATGGTTTTATCATGATGTCATGGATATATTAGATACACAATTTAGTGGGAGCTTGTGACAGTGATGATGTGGCAATGCAGGATTGCTTCCTGGTTTCTTGGTTGGCGGTTGTGTATCTTCTTGGTTTGGAGATACTGAGTTCACTTGGTATGGACACATTAGTTGTGTGTGTATGTGTATACATAGAGGATCTTCATGTAGGATATGAATATCATGATGCCATGTGTGACTTAGTATCATAGTTGAGTAGGAGTTATTGGCAGTGATATGTATTTAGTTTTTGTAGATGTTGGAGGTTTACTTAGATCTTGTTGTTGCAGAAGGGTCTTTCACATTTTTTGGTGCACTTAGAGGTGGTGGTTATCTTAATGGTGTGTGGAGATGTTGACATCTTGAGGACTCATGGGGTCCTTATTAGAGGTGTGGTTTATGATTTCATTTGACATGTTATCCTTGGTGTTAGGATGGTTTCATTATTATGTCATGGTATACTCTTGATGCACATTTAGAGTTTTGACATGTTATGGTATGTGTTGGAGATTTGCCAGCAGGCCAGTACTAATTATATGTTTGTCATTGATGACAACATATGGAAAGTAGCATGCATGGAAGTCTTATGCAGTAAGCTTTTAGTATATATAGCATGGACATGATATCAACATGATATCATGGGCGCAGAGGTTAACTATTAGTACAGACAGTTATATAGCAACTTGTGTCAGCAGTGTTCCTGACAAAGTAACAAGCAGTGTTTTGTGTATGGTTGTTCATACAGTTATCATGGAGCCTTGCACACTTGCATATATGTTGAAGACATGTTAGTGATGTTTTAGTTATGGATGCATAGTTTGATATTCAATAGAAGTGAAGTTATGCAGTCGCTATTCGCAAGTAGCAATTTCTTATGTTTATTCAGAAGAGCCGACAGAGATTTTATTGGTTCTTGAGTTGCACCTATCTTTGGGGTATGTGCCCTTGGAGTTAAGCTTAGAGAAAATTTATTGATGTTTGGTTAAGAGCACATGAAGTAATTCAACTTGAGGAGAAAGATACAGTTGTTTTGGTAGAGTTGACAGTGTGTAGCACGCGTCTACAATTATCTTATTAGACAGGTCCTAGAATGTGTTGCGTGCATAGTAGAGCCAATAGAATATTTATATAAGTTTGTTATGGTTTCTCTAATATGATTTCAAGGTGGTTCTAACAGGCTGACTTGATTATATCATTTAGAGGAAAGATATTTATAGGTAGTCAGTTGTGATTTCTTGAGTGTGGTTCATGGCTATTTAAGCAGAGCAGAGCAGAGTGTGCGAAGTGTAGAACCATTAGAGGAAGGTCTATGTGACCAAGTAAAGTATTTGTGCTATACATTGGAACTGATCTAGACAGTAGGTCAAAGCACAGTTCACCAAGATCTAGATATAGTGTGTATTTGTTATTCAGAAGGTTGTAGCCTTTGCCCATTTGAGCAGTGAGCTCTTGGATAGTGTGTCCTATCCCCTAACAGGGACAATTGTAAAAGAATCCTAATAGGTTCTGACCCTTGACTAGGTCTATTATACTTAATATATTGTAAAGCAACTCCTAACGAAGTTAAGGATCTTCTAACAAGGATCATTATACACTAGTACAAAATATTAGTGGGTATCAAGTCCCACTGGGGTTTTTACCTATTTGGGTTTCCCTATAACCAAAATATTGGTGTTGTGTTTATGTGTTCTTTCATTGTGTTTATGCTTTATGTTTAAGTATACTTAATTGGATAAAGAATTGAATCTTGTAGATACCTGATTCACCGCCCCCCCTCTCAGTTATCTCTTGGGACTATTCCTAACAATTGGTATTAGAGCCAAGTGCCTCGGAGAGAAAGTCTAATAGCTTGAGGTTGATCAGATGGCATACTTCAAGAAAGAAAGTCCTAAGTTCGATGGAGAGAATTATCTTGATTGGAACAATAAGATGGTGACTCATTTGCAGTGCCTTGGATTTGAAGTTTTTGATGTAACTATCCAAGCAGCCAAGATTCCTACCCTAGAAGATCTTGGAAAGGATGATGCTACTAATAGGCAAAAGGAATTGTTTCATCAGAATGCTATAGCTAAAGAAGCCCTTATCAATGCCCTATCTGATAATGAATTTTCAGAGATAAAGAAAGTAGACACCATAGATAAGATATGGAAGCACCTAGAAGACATGTTTGAAGGTGACAAACAAGCAAAGGATACATGCAGAAAAACATGGAAGAAAAGGTACAATGCATTAGAGATGCTACCTAGAGAAAACATTAGAGCTTATAATCAAAGGATCAATGAAGTAGTTGATGGAATCAAGAACAATGGTGGAGAGATCTCAAAAGAAGACAACATGGACAAGTTGATGACTACACTCACTCCAGAATATGAAAAAAAGATCACCATCCTTGATGAGATCATGCAGATTACATTTAATTTCAAGAGAGAGACCTTGATCAGCAAAATCTCAACTTTTGAGATTTCAAGATTGAAGACAAAACCAAAAAGTGAGATAGCCTTCAAAGAAATAGTTCATGGTAAGAAATTTGCAAACACTTCTGGTAATTTTGATGATGATGTTGAAGAGAAAACTTTAGATGATTTTATTGCTATGATTGCTAAAAGAGAAAAGAAAGGAAAAGGAAAATATGAAGGTCAATTACCATTCAAGTGTTGGAAATATTCAGGAATTAACCAAGTTACTGAGAGGGGAGGGGTGAATCAGTAACTCCAAATTTTCTTCTAATTTTAACATGTATTTTACTTTTTAACCTTTGCATACAGAAAGCATGAAACTTACAAACATTCACAATGATGACACATAGATTTGGTTACCCAGAAACCTTCCAAAAGAAAGTAAAACTGGGGTGGGGATGAAACCCACAAAGCTTTAATACTGCAGAATAAAGTTGGCCGGTTAAGGCTTACAATTTGATCACTTCTGATGATCTGCCCTGTTAGGAGCAATAAGGATTGCTAAATCCACCCTGTTAAAGGATTTACAAACATACAATGAAGTATGCACTCGGTAAAGAGATTTTTACAAAGACTGTTAAGTCTACCCAGTTAAAGGATTTAGTACTGATTCAC
This sequence comes from Chamaecyparis obtusa, assembly GCA_027943335.1. NCBI lineage: Eukaryota > Viridiplantae > Streptophyta > Pinopsida > Cupressales > Cupressaceae > Chamaecyparis > Chamaecyparis obtusa. The sequence goes on along the minus strand of BSBK01002821.1, from coordinate 1,717,738 downwards.
CTGTTAGAATGAAACAGTAGATCTCTGCTTTGCAACTGGATTGCTGAATGAGATTCGCTGATGTACTGATCACCTTTTGTGATGAATTTGTCTTTGTTGTATCTTATACTTCTGAAGCCTTCTGCAATTCTCTTATTTCTGCCTTTCTTTCTCTTTCACATATATTCTACTTCATACATTTTATTACATCTTTTATTTCTACAACATTGTTTATATACAAGTCTCAAACAATTAATTACAATTATAATTACACAGTCGGCTTGACAAATAAACATAAGTGCTACTAAGTCGGCCCAAATATGGTTACTCGGTTCCTTCAAACTGACTCGGTGACTTTCTGATACTCGGCGTCCACTGCATTACTCGGCATCGTCATGCACTCGGTAGAAGTGAAGGCACGGTTCATACTGATCACTCGGTAGGTATTGAACTCGGTAAGCATTGGTGACTCGGTAGACAAGATGTTACTCGGTTTACATTGTCCTGATCGGTTTGTACTAACTTGCTCGGTTTCCACTGTCTGCTCGGTTTGCATTGTCTGCTCGGTTTGCATTGTCTGCTCGGTTTGCACTTGTCTGCTCGGTTTGCACTGTCTGCTCGGTTTGCACTGTCTGCTCGGTTTGCATCCAGAATACAAATAAGTGTTGTCACTAGTGGCAATTCTGCTTAATGCCAACAATCTCCCCCTTTGGCATTAGTGACAAAACACTTATTGGCCAAAATTTATATACACGAATCATGCTGAGTTTTATTTTGATTTTTTCAAAAATTTGTCTTTGTTATAGGGCTTTATACATTGTCTCCCCCTTTCAATGTGCTAACTGTTTCTTATACAAATCTATAACTGTATACATATCTCTCCTTCTATACATATCTCCCCCTTTTTGACGATAATGCCAAAGGTGCATATACAAGTTATTTACAGAGAGAATCCAAAATTTGATAAGAAATCAGAATGTACCTTCATTATTAGTGCCAGGGTTCTGTCCCAACTTTCTTGCAGAATCTTACATGTTTGTATAGCAATTTGGACTTCTGCAGAGAGTTCAATCATGTGATCTGCTATAGAGAACTGATTGTCATGAATCAATGTTCTGGAATGTTCAATGTGCTTATACATTGTATTCATGATGGGAAGGATCATGTGTTGGATGTCTAGCAGTGTAGACCGGATCCTTGAGTCTTCTTTCAGTAGATCAGACTACATATTAGATAGATGTGAAATTTTCATGTGATGAGCAGAGCTTGAACTTGGTTCAAGTTGCAGCTTCTGTATGCTAATCTTCATATCCTCATCCATTTTATTCATTTTATCTTTAACATCCTTTGTGAACTCGGCAAAATTGCATAGTCTGGCCAAAAGAGAGGTAGCATTCGAATAGATAGATTCTATGTTAGACAAAACTGAAGACAATTCCACTTGGTTAATAGCTATGTGCTGAGCAATGTGCTCAAGCACTTTATTGTTGAATCTCTTCTCGGCTCTTTCAACTAACTTTTCTGTCCCGGATGAGTCCGCATTGTATTTCTCAACTGCTTCTGCCATTTGTAACAAAACATGCTGGGAGGAGTCTACTTTAATGCCTAATGCATCAGACAAAATGTCCTTAGCATCCTTGATGATTTGATACTCTTTGTCTCTCTCCTCTTTAAGCTTCTTTTGTTTTGCTTTCCTTTGGAGGATCTCACCTATATTCTGCATCTGATCTGCTGAGAGATTTGCAAAATCTAATGTAGGAATCTCTATCTCTTCATCTAGGTCTATATCCTCAACTACATTTTTACCCAAAAATTTTATACTCGGTAGAGCTTTAGGCTTATCTGTACTTAATGCTTTTGTAGTAGTGACAGTAGATAAAGTAGGGCTAGCTATAGATACTGGCATACTTTCTACTGGAGAACTTAAAATATTTACACTTGAAGATTCAAAAGCTGGAAAACTTACTGCTGGAAAACTTGATGGTATAGGAGACTGCAGCTCGGTAGAAGAAATGGTAGCTGCCTCTGATGTTGCTAGGGATGATTGGACAAATGTAGAAGTTGTCACAACCATGCTTGAGGGTGTCTCTGGGCTGGATGTAGAAACTTTCACTGGAGATGTAGGAAGGGATGCAATGACTTCTGCTGCTATCCTTACAGTATCATCTACCTCAGTGTCTTCTTCTTGTTCATCGCTGTCATCTTCAATATCTTTTATTATTACAGTTTCAATGCTCAGTTGGTGAAGGTGGTATATGTTCTTCCATGTGGCTTTTGCAGCCTTCACAACCGATTCAATATTGTTGATCAAAATCAAACAAGTATTGAACTTCAATGTCATTTTATTTTCATTTTCTTTTAATGCCTTCTTTACTTCATCATTATTCAAGCTCGGCATCAACTGTCTCAGGTTTTGATCAAATATGTCTATCACCATTTGCCTTGCATTGCTCCATCTCATTTTTATTGGATTCAATAGAACTGCTGGAACCTGTGGGGTAATTTCTTCAGGAGAGTATTTCCACTGTCCCATCTTCTCAACAACAGCATCTTCTATTTCCTTCTGTTCTGCTTCCGATCTGGTTTCATATCTCAAGGATTTTATGTTACTTACTCCAGATCCTGATCCATCTCTGAAGAGTTTGAGCTTTTCTTGAAGGCTTAGAGGAGGCCTTTTGAATACTATGTCTTTATCTGCCTTTTCTACCTTGTCTGCCTTGCCTCTTGTATTTCTCCTTGTAAACACAGCAGTGGGAGGCACAGATGCCTTAGTGATGAAAACTTTTCCTTTCTTCTTTGCAGGTTCTGGTTCCTCTGTTTTCTCATCTTTTTCCTCTTCTTTTTCATCTATTTCTTCTTTATCCTCGATTATCATTTGCATTTTAGCTATCCTTTTCTTTCCTTTGTTTACCGCCTGTGGAAGCTTTATGCTTAGTTCAATTCTCACCTTAGCTTCATCATATGTTCCAAAATATGGGGCTTTGGGATTGACAGGCTGATTTAGAAGAGCTTCAATGATGTTCTTGGTTTCATCAATATTTACCTCATAAGGAAGAGGTTTTACATATACAGTTCTCGGTTTAACTGCTTGAATATACACATTATCACAATCTACCATAAAACAGATGTCATCTTTGTAATCTTCCACCAACTTCTGTGGAATCCAGAATCTGTCATTCATTTTCTCTTTGAAAGACTCAAAATAATTATCCATGATGCTTTCAAAGTTTTCACCCATTTCTGCGATGTATTCATTTATTTCATAGAGTACTGGCACATCTTTTCTCCATACAAATTTTCCTTTAGAAGGGAAGAATTTCTGAACATAGAAGAATAAACAGACTAACAAGGATCCAAACTTACATGGATTGTTTTTGGAAGTTTTGATGCTTTCCATGTTCTTGTTGAACTGTTTCAACAATAAGTCTGCTAGGTCAAATGTCAAGTTGTTTTTGACCACTTTATATGCTAGGTCAACAGCTTCACATGAGACACTGTTCTGTCGACTAGAACTGTAAATCTTGTGGGCAATGATATGTGTACCAAACTTTAGTTCAGCGTCGGTAATGCTGCTAACTTTCATGCCTCTACCATCCCACTCGGCTAGGGTTTTCTTCTCTAGTTCCGTCCGACCTAGGGTTTTGGTAGTTTTAGCTTTGTTCAACATGGGAAGACCGGTGACTTGTTGAATCATTTTCTTTGTGATCTCAATAGGTTGCTCAAGCCAAATCTTGCCATCATGTACTCGGCTGAGAATGTACCTAACCCATTTATCTCGAAAGTTTCGAGGAAGATGTGCAATGTGGACTAAACCCTTATCTTCCAGATGTTTGTGCTCGGGTTTCAAAATACCATCCACACATAGTTCCTCACGCACAATGTCTAGTTCTAGGTTTCCCATTTCTTGAATTGAACAGTTAAAATGATTACGAATATCGTTGATAAGCAGTACCTTAGGAGGAATCTGAGATTGAGCTCCGTTCGGATCTAGGGCTGCTGTAATTGCGGGCACGATCTTAAAATCTGGTGCTTTCCACTCCCCTTGAACTAACATATCAGATCCTTTCTTTGCTGAAGTGCTGGATGATGCCATGGTAGCTCACAGAAAATTCCTTTCGCAAGAGTATTAAATCGCCGGGTTGCCCTTGAAGTTTTCTGCTCTCAAAGTGCTAAAGATTCGCGGTGAAGAATGAGTTCGATTACTTGCTTTTTGTTTACAACTCTGTCATTAATGCTCATTTCAAATTAGGGTAGGAATTCTGACAGACTGTCACCCACTAAGAATTAATTGCTCGGAAAAGACTTCGCAACTCGGTGAACTCGAGAATTCATAATGCTCCGACCTCACTCGGTAAAGACAGGTACCGACCTTGCTCGGTGAAGACTATACCGACCTTGCTCGATGAAGACTATACCAACCTTGCTCGGTGAAGACTATACCGACCTCCCTGTGATCTCACTGCATCTTGCATGCTGATTTAGACTTTTCTTTTAATTTCGGTTCTGGAACTGCTTGAGATTGATCTATGAGAATACAGTTCCAGTGCTTCCTTGGAAATTTAATTTGAGTCGGTAGAGCCATCCATTCCATTACTTGGACTGGATTGCTCGGTAGCTTTAGGAATCCATTTTTGTCTAACCTGTTTCCTGACCTTAGTTGCTTCATTCTTCTTTCCTTCTTCAATTTCACTACCATTCATGCAGTTTCTGGCTATGTGACCGAGTTTAGTGCATTTGAAACATCTTACGGTAGTGTCTCTTTTCCTTAGATGATGTTTTATGCAGTTCATGCCAATGTGTCCATATTCTCCACAGTAATGACATCTACACCAGGTGTTGTAGTCCCATCCAAACATTGCTTTCACAATTTGTTTTGCTGGATTAAATGTCTTGGATCTGCACTCGGATGCTTTGTGACCTTGTTTGCTGCACTTGTGACAATTACCTCTGAATCTAGGTTTTTCCCTGCATTCATTTGCTTTGTGACCAGGTTGATTGCAGCTATAACATTTTCCATTGAATTCTGCTTTTTCATTGTTCCAACATTTATTTGAAGTATGTCCTATTTTACCACAATGATTACAAGTAGGTTTTTGATTTCTTTTAGTACCTTGCTTAGAGGATTCACCTTCTTCTTTGTATCCAAGTCCTGCTTTTCCTTTTTGCCTATGAAGATTTCGTTCATATAGCTGATTCAAGTCTTCTTGACTTTTCAGCATTCCTTCATTGATTTGTTTTTCAGCGTTTAGGTCATCCATCAATCTTAGATTGGTTTCCTTTTCAGATCTTAGTTCTTCTCTTGTGTTTTCTATTTCTGATCTTAGATTTAGAATTTCTTCATTTGTATGAGAGATCTGATCAATTAGATTTTCTAGCTGAAGGGTTTTGTTTTGGACTTCAATGTTTCTTCCATCTAATTCATCTTTCAACTTGTTTCTCTGTTCCAAGATCTCACAGAATCTTGTAGAGTGTAGTTCTTGTTCTCTTTTCAATTTTCTCACTTCTTCCTGCAGAGACCCATTCTTTTCTAGGAGTTCTTTGACAGCATTGTTTGCTTCATCTGAGTTATTTGAGGGAAGAAGATCTTCAATCTTTTCTTCAAGGTAATTCTGATCATTCATCTGATTTGCAAGTTCCTTCCTTCTTCTTAGGGATTGGGAAAGATGTTCTTTTGCTTCTTTGAGTTTAGCTATGGCCATTTCCAGATCTAGCTTTTCATTTTCAATCACCTTGTTCAGTTTGAATACCTCCATTGTCCTGGATCTTTGCTCAAGCTAGTTAAGCTTTGTCTTGAGAACCAATGCAGCTCTGATACCAATTGTTGGAAATATTCAGGAATTAACCAAGTTACTGAGAGGGGAGGGGTGAATCAGTAACTCCAAATTTTCTTCTAATTTTAACATCTATTTTACTTTTTAACCTTTGCATACAGAAAGCATGAAACTTACAAACATTCACAATGATGACACATAGATTTGGTTACCCAGAAACCTTCCAAAAGAAAGTAAAACTAGGGTGGGGATGAAACCCACAAAGCTTTAATACTGCAGAATAAAGTTGGCCGGTTAAGGCTTACAATTTGATCACTTCTGATGATCTGCCCTGTTAGGAGCAATAAGGATTGCTAAATCCACCCTGTTAAAGGATTTACAAACATACAATGAAGTATGCACTCGGTAAAGAGATTTTTACAAAGACTGTTAAGTCTACCCGGTTAAAGGATTTAGTACTGATTCACCTGTTAGAATGAAACAGTAGATCTCTGCTTTGCAACTGGATTGCTGAATGAGATTCGCTGATGTACTGATCACCTTCTGTGATGAATTTGTCTTTGCTGTATCTTATACTTCTGAAGCCTTCTGCAATTCGCTTATTTCTGCCTTTCTTTCTCTTTCACATATATTCTACTTCATACATTTTATTACATCTTTTATTTCTACAACATTGTTTATATACAAGTCTCAAACAATTAATTACAATTATAATTACACAGTCGGCTTGACAAATAAACATAAGTGCTACTAAGTCAGCCCAAATATGGTTACTTGGTTCCTTCAAACTGACTCGGTGACTTTCTGATACTCGGCGTCCACTGCATTACTCGGCATCGTCATGCACTGGGTAGAAGTGAAGGCACAGTTCATACTGATCACTCGGTAGGTATTGAACTCGGTAAGCATTGGTGACTCGGTAGACAAGATGTTACTCGGTTTACATTATCCTGATCGGTTTGTACTAACTTGCTCAGTTTCCACTGTTTGCTCGGTTTGCACTGTCTGCTCGGTTTGCACTTGTCTGCTCGGTTTGCACTGTCTGCGCGGTTTGCACTGTCTGCTCGGTTTGCATCCAGAATACAAATAAGTGTTGTCACTAGTGGCAATTTTGCTTAATGCCAACATCAAGTGCTTTTCATTTAATAAGATTGGTCACTTTGCATCCAAGTGTCCTACTAGAGGTAGAAAGTTTAAAAAGGATTACAAGCCTAAGTACTCTAAGGAATGTTACTTTGCTGGAGATGGAGTTTCAGATGAAGAATCAGGTGAAGAAGAAATTGGATTCATTGCTATTGTAGACAAAATGAATAGTAAGTTAGTTCATAAAGATGAGAAAGTGAATCAAGAGCTAGCATTAATTTCCCAAGCAGATATAAGGACAAACTGGATTATAGATAGTGGTTGTTCACATCACATGACAGGTGATAAAGGCAGATTTGTTCATCTGGACAAATACAATGGTGGTATGGTTAGATTTGGAGACAACACTCCTAAACCCATAGTTGGTAGAGGAGCCATCACCTTGGATGGAAAGAACAATACTGATGATGTTCTCTATGTTGATGGTTTGAAACATAACCTTCTCAGTGTTGGTCAGTTACTTGGAAAAGGCTATTAGTTGGAGTTCAAAGATTGCATCATTAACAACAAGGATGGTGTTATGATTGCATCAGGCTCAAAGACAAGAGGTAATGTTTTCAACTCAATTCAGAAGCAAGTTGTTTTTTTGCTAAAGTTGATGACAGTTGGTTATGGCATAAAAGACTATGTCGTATCAATTTTGATAACATAGTAAAGATAAGCAATGTTAAGGAAGTAAGAGATCCACCTAGCATAGAAAATCCAGTTGATACTATATGCAGGGAATGTGTGATGGGAAAGCATGTGAGAAATTCATTCAGGAGCAAGCACAATTTAGTAGAGAACAAGTTTGATCTGATTCATACTAACCTATGTGGTCCAACTCAAACAAGATCATACTATGGTGAAAGGTATTTCATTTTGTTTATTGATGATTATACTAGGATGATGTGGGTTGCGTTCTTGAAAGATAAGTCAGAAACATTTGAGAAGTTCAAAATATTCAAAGCTAAGGTTGAGAATGAATCTGGACTAAAGATAAAATGTTTGAGATTGGATAGAGGAGGAGAATTCACCTCTGACAGATTCTATGAGTGCTGCGAAGAACATGGCATAAAGAGATAGTTAAGTGCACCTAGAACCCTCAGCAAAATGGAATTACAGAGAGAAGGAATATGATAATTCTTGATACAATGTGCACCATTATGATTGAAGGAAAAGTTGCACACACCTATTGGAGAGATGCAGTCAATACAACAGTCTGCACCATCAATAGAATTCAATTGAGGCCTGACACTGACAAAAAACCATATGAGATTTGGTTTGGTAATGTTCCCACAGTAAAATACTTTATAATCTTTGGAAGCAAGTGCTACATCAAGAGGGATGAAGCAGTAGGCAAGTTTGATGCAAGAAGCAATGAAGGTATTTTCCTTGGTTACTCTACTAAAAGTAAAGCTTATAGATGTTTCAATTCAAGATTGAAAAAGATCATTGAAAGTGCTCATGTTAAGATTGATGAAAAGTTCATGGTTCAAGAAAGATATCATGATTACTCACCCATGATTGAAGAACCCAGACCCTCTTCTAGTGAGACAGTTATTGAAGAAATATTTGACAGCATTGATGTGTTGTTCAATGATCCTAAGACAAGTGAGGAAGAAACTCCTAAGGCTGATGAGTCAGCATCAACTAAGGTTCCAAAGTTTACATCTAGAAACCATTCCAAGAAAGACACCATTGGAGATCAAAGCGACAAATTCTTAACAAGATCACAAGCAAAGACCTTAGCTAACAGTGAAGCAGTATGTTTACTATCTTAGATTTAACCTTTAAGTATTGAAGATGCTTGTAATGATTCAGATTGGCATGATGCTATGAAAGAAGAACTTGATCAGATTATTAAGAATGAAACTTGGGAACTGGTCCCAAGACCTAGTGATAAGAATGTGATTGGAACAAAGTGGATATTCAGAAACAAGATGAATGAAGATGGTACAGTAGTAAGAAACAAAGAAAGATTAGTATGTAAAGGATATGCACAAAGAGAAGGCATTGATTATTCAGATACATTTGCACCTGTGAGTAGATTAGAAGCTATCAAGTTGTTTCTAGCTTATGCTACAGTCAAAAACTTCAAAGTTTATCAGATGGATGTCAAGTCAACATTCCAAAATGGAGATTTGAAAGAAGAAGTATACATTGAGTAGCTAGAAGGATTCACCTTATCAGACAGACCTGATATGGTATGCATATTGAAGAAAGCCCTTTATGGACTTAAGCAAGCCCCTAGAGCATGGTATGAAAGACTAGATGGATACCTAACAAAAATTGGATTCAAGAAAGGAGCATCAGATTGTAATCTATTCACTAGAGAGACATCTGAAGGTCTACTACTTGTAGCTATATTTGTTGATGACATTATCTTTGGAGGTAATGACAAACTTAGTGCTGAATTTGCTAAGGAGATGCATAATGAATTTGAGATGAGTATGATTGGTCCTATCAAATAATTTTTGGGATTGAATGTGCAGCAGATAGAGAAAGGTATTTTCATTAATCAGCCCAAGTATGTGAAGTAAATATTCAAGAAATTCAAGATGGATGATTGCAAGCCAGTAGAGCCTCCTATGATTACTGGATGCAAGCTTACAAAAGAAGATGACTCACTAGTAGTAGATATAACTTTGTACAAGTCTATGATTGGCAAACTTATTTATCTTACTCAGACCAGACCTGATATTTCCAATGCAGTTGACATAGTTAAAAGATTTGCAGCAGAGCCTAAACAAAGTCACCTTATGGTAGTAAAAGGGATATTAAGATATTTCCAAGGCACTATAGACTATGGTCTATGGTATCCTAACTTAGAAAATGTTGAGCTTCATGTGTACACAGATGCAGATTGGGCAGGATGCATTGATGATAGAAAAGAGTACATTAAGAGAAGTAGTGTTTCTTGGTGATAGACTTGTCACTTGGACAAGAAAGAAACAAAATTGTATTTCTCAGTCAATAGCAGAAGTGAAATATGTTGCAGTAGCCTTGAATTATTCTACAATTGTTTGGATCAAGAAAATGATAAAGGATTTTGGAATTCAGATTGATTATCCTATTGTTATTCATTGTGATAACACTAGCACTATCAATATGTCAAAGAACCCTGTGATGCATGCAAAGACAAAGCACATTGAGATCAAGTATCACTTTCTAAGAGAGAAAGTGATAGAGAAAGAAGTTAAGTTGGACTATGTGAATACTAAAGATCAGTTGGTAGACATTTTCACAAAGCCCTTGCCAAAGGATACTTTTGAGTATCTCAGGGAAAAGTTGGGAGTAATTCCCTTCCCTGATTCTTCTTAGAAGGAAGAAGGAAAGGCATCAGTCCTCAGGGACTGATGGAAGGTTGAATACTCTACCTCAAGAGTAGTACCAATGCTTAAAATGAATGGCACCCTTTTCCATTGATGTCAAAGGGGGAGTATATAGAGTCATGAAAAATAGGAGTAATATACTAAGGGGGAGCAGTATTCAGTTATGACAGCAGTGCAGTTAAGGAAATAGAGAATGTTGAATAATATTGTAGTAGATGGAGGATTCATCTTTGGGGGAGTTTTGAAGAGGAAATGGAGAATGTTATAAAAGAAATGTTCATTTGGTTTGGTGGTAGTTTTTCATTCCACATGTTGTCATCAATGCCAAAGGGGGAGATTGTTGGAGATTTTCTAGCAGGCCAGTACTGACTGTATGTTTGTCATTGATGAAAACATATGGAAAGTAGCATGCATGGAAGTCTTATGTAGTAAGATTTTAGTATATGTAGCATGGATATGATATCAACATGATATCATGGGCACAAAGGTTAACTGTTAGTACAGACAATTATATAGCAGCTTGTGTCAGCAGTGTTCCTGATAGAGTAACAGGCAGTGTTCTGTGTATGGTTGTCCATAAAATTATCATGGGGCCTTGTGTGCTTGGATATATGTTGAAGACATGTTAGTGATGTTTCATTTATGGATGCATAGTCTAATATTCAGTAGAAGTGAAGTTATGCAGTCGCTATTTGCCAGTAGCAGTTTCCTGTGTTTATTCAGAAGAGCCGACAGATATTTTATTGGTTCTTGAGTTGCACCTATCTTTGGGGTATGCGCCCTTGGAGTTAAGCTTAGAGAAGAGTTATTGATGTTTGGTTAAGAATGCATGAAGTAATTCAAATTAAGGAGAAAGATACAGTTGTTTTGGTAGAGCCGATAGTGTGTAGCGTGTGTCTACAATTATCTTATTGGACAGGTCCCAAAATGTGTTGCGTGCATAGTAGAGCCGATATAATGTTTATATAAGTTTGTTATGGTTTCTATAATATGATTTCAAGGTGGTTCTAATAGGCCAACTTGATTATGTCATTTAGAGGAAAGATATTTATAGGTAGTCATTTGTGATTGCTTGAGTGTGGTTCATGGTTGTTTAAGCAGAGCAGAGTAGAGTGTGCAAAGTGTAGAACCATCAGAGGAAGGTCTATGTGACCAAGTAAATTATTTGTGCTATACATTGGAACTGATCTAGATAGTAGGTCAAAGTGAAGTTCACCAAGATCCTGATATAGTGTGTATCTATTATTCAGAAGGTTGTAGCCTTCGCCCATTTGAGCAGTGAGCTCTTGGACAATGCGTCCTCTCCCCTAATAGGGACAATTGTAAAAGACTCCTAACAAGGTCTGACCCTTTACCAGGTCTACTATACTTAATATATTGTAAATCAACTCCTAACAGAGTTAAGGATCTTCTAACAAGGATCATTATACACTAGTACAAAATATTAGTGGGTATCAAGTCCCACTGGGGTTTTTACCTATTTGGGTTTCCCCGTAACCAAAATATTGGTGTTGTGTTTGTGTTCTTTCATTGTGTTTATGCTTTATGTTTAAGTATACTTAATTGGATAAAGAATTGAATCTTGTATATAACTGATTCACCCCCCCCTCTTAGTTATCTCTTGGGACTATTCCTAACAATATGTTCATATGGAGCATGTTATATCTTTGGTTGATATAGTTTAGATCACATTGTCATGTTTATGATCATGATTCCTAGGTTGTATTTGTGAGATTTATCTTGGTTTAGTTTCTTAGTATTGATTACATTGATCATTTCATGGATAATTCATGATATTACTATGTTGCATTTAGAGTTGGCATGGATTGATTAGTTATAGGTGCTCATGGATACTAAGAGACAGAGCTGATGCTTATTTCTCTTGTGATTAGAGATGTATTTGTTGGGATAATTGATGGTTTTAGCAAGAAGACCGAGGAGCATTCACTTGGTATGGACTTGAGAGGAAAATGTTCTTATAGTAGTCTTGGTTAGAGACTTGGATATATTGATGATCATTCTCATTCCCCACTCTTGGTCTACTTTGTGGTTTACTGCTTGAGAGGTACAACCAATTGTTCCTTGCATGTGCATTACATTTATGCTTATCTTTCATTGATATGGATCTTGAGCTATGGTGTGAGTTATTGCTCAAGGATTCATTTGAGATATGTTTTGGCATTGGTTATCTCCTTGTGCACATATTGTGATTATATCATTATGATTGAGTTTAGGAGATGGTTTTATTGGGAATATTCCTTGGTTTAGGAATGGTTATGGGTTTTGATCTTCTTGTAAGAGGCTTACATCCATGATTGGTTATGGTATGGTTTAGGTGTTGTTGTGGCTTCTTGTTTGGGGTTTTATGGAGGAGATCATGCTTGGCATAGTTGGAATTTAGTGTTGTGTGTAGAAGGATGTGATATGGGTTATAATTTGTAGTATTTCTCTTTAGTCTTTGTTATCTTCTTAGATGCTTGGTTTCACTTACATTGGATTAGAGATTGGTTGGAGCTTGTGATCATTGGTTTGTGTTCATGTGTGTCATGTGAGAGATGAAATGGTGGTTCATTTATATCTTTCCTTTGTTGATTGTGGAGAGCATGGGAGATTGTTGGAGACTTTTTATGAGAGTTATATTTGCAGGTAATTGGTTTATGTGTTATACATTGTTGTGTATATTCCTTGATACTACATGGTTACACTTCTATGAGATGTGGTTAGTGTAGTATTTTTATCTTTGACATTACCTATGTAGTGGAAGCTTCTTGGTGTGTATGTGGTAGGTATTGCACTTGAGGCTTGTGGTTGCATGTTATTGATTGGATATGTTGATGTTGTGGGATTCACTTGGTATACCTTGAAGGTATGGATAGTTGGATGGGTCAACGCTTGTTGTGGGTGCTATTTCATATATGGTTTTGATAGCTATTGATACATGTGATTAGCTTTGGATCAAGTGTTTGTGCTTTAGCACTTTAGTTGGTACATAATTTATGATTCTTATGTGATAGGTTGGGTGACTTTCTCTTTGCAAGACTTCTATGTATGTCTAGTGACAATGGCATAATAGGAGGTGTGACCATTCATGTGTAATGTCCCCAGTTGGGGCCTTACTTGATTTATGCTAAAATTCCCAATTAGAAACTTTGTTTGGTAATGTCCTTTATGAAATTAATTATATTTACACTTTTGCCTTATTGATTGACATTATAATGAATGGTTTATCTTATTTTAAATATCTTTGTCCTCGTGTTCATCAACTCTCTCTATCTATATATATGTGTACTCCAACTTTTAAACAGATATATGAAGTGTTTTAGTATATCAAAATATTACTCATATTCATTTGCCTGTGTAAGTTACATTATAAACTTGTGCACACTACAGATTTAATTCATTAATTAGGTTGACCTAGTCTTCAAGTATTATATCAATTATTAATTTGAATTGGTTTGACCATTGGGGTGCCATCTTCTATTAGTAATATCTCAAGGATTAATAACATATCTCAACAGTGAACTAATCCCCGTAAATTTGACTCCAAAATCCTCCTATAAGGAATACATGAGGATTGTTGACTGTACTAAGGTCAGTTGTTGATTGTACCATTGTGTTTTCTAACTAATCATATTCCTCCTATTGTTTGGATATCATTGATTGGTTTTATTTTCTTCTCTCTATTCCATGTCTCAACTCTGATGCCTAGGGATTGTGAGTTTATGAGATATGTTGACTGGGTTGATTTGTTGATGGGACCTTATCAAGTGCTTCCCCACTGTTTATCTTTAGGGATAATGTACAATAGGTTGTGGTAATGATATATATGTTGATGTGTACACTACTTCGTATGCCAATGAAACTCTCGATCCTCTCATATGCGCCTCCAGTCAATGATCATCTAGCGTCTACTATGTTGAGATTAACTTATCAGTTATATTGCAAGGAAAGTGAAAGATAATATTCTCTTAACAACTTGTGTGCTTCCCTAATTCCTTCATCAAACACTTTTACTCATTCACACATAGCTCCTTCAGTGTGTTTGTAGTCACCATCAACCTTCGTATATTTTCCCTAACTGTTATATTGATCGTGGCTTATACTATTGTTCTGCCATCGATATCTCAAACTTTTCTATTTTTATCCCTTCTAATATTCCCGTGATCTAAGATTTCTCCTTCGTATATGTTTGTTTGTGACCACCGTTCTCTATCCTCTTCTCCTCCCTTTTCCACTCAGGAATGTCAGTGTATATATAAGAATGATTCTGAATGGTAGCAATTGATCCTCAAAGCTTTGTGTCTTTTCATTAACATATGAATCGATTGGTAGGGGAGCCGTATTTAGGTATATGTATTATATTATTTTATATGATATTAATAATAGTAATATATAACTATTATTTTATTAATTCACTAATATATTTATTATTTATTATTAATAATATATTATTATATATTGATTATCAATGTTTTTTCTATTAATCAATATTTATTAATCTTAATTATTCATTAATAATATTGTTAACTAACAATATTAAGATCAAATAAATCTAGTATTACAATTATATTATATTATATTATTTATTTATATTTTATTATTATTAATTATTAAATTCTCTTTCATTATAATTTATAATGATATATCAATTATCTTAATAATATATTATTATATCATTTATCTATAAGAATAATATTTTTTTTTCACTAATAATATATTATTATATTAATAATATATTTTTCATCTATTATATTTTTTCATTATTATATAACTTATTATTTTATTCATTTATTATTATAAATAATTAATAATATATTATTGTCAATAATTTTTATTTATTTATTTATTATGTATTTATTGAATTTGATCCCTGAGATAGGGAACATCACAGGACATTACATCGTGTATGAGATGGTGGATACTTTGATTTTGTTGTAGGTAGCTAGATGGAGCACATGGTGTACTTTGGTTCATGATGGTGTATGTTCTAGGAGGGATTATTCCCTTGTTCATTTATGTCGCTATGTATTGATCGTTATGCAATGTATACAACAACTGGGAGATTGATGGGAAAATGTGTGTTGTACACATTGCATAATAATATTTATTATTGTAATATTTTATTTTATTATGTAAATGTTGCACCTATATGGGCATGCAACATGTGGAGATTCCCATGGAATATTCTTGATGATTTGTATTGTAACATTATGATATTATTTGATGTAATTATTTAATATTAGGAAAATAAATTAAATAAAAGTACCCAAAATTGGATGTGGGTCAATGAGGTTAGGTAGCACATAGTTTTGTGTAAACCACTTGGTGGTTTTGTGGCAGATTGTTTCTATAAAAATAACCACAAGGGTAATTGTTGATGTTAGACAAGTTATCTAGGGTAGTATTTGTGAAGGTTGGAAGAATGACATGAGATGTGTGGATTCATGTGTGTTCGCATGGAGCGATTGGTTGTAGCTAGGGCTTTGAAGACTTCCATGGTTGTATTGAAATGGTATTTTGCTTAAAAATACATGGTGATGGATTCTTTTGGAGGATGGGTTTTTCCCTCATAAGGGTTTTCCCAGGGTATATCTTGTTTCACTTTTTTGTGGCTGGTATGTTGTTTATTCTCTTGCATATGGATTGTTAGTGTTTATTTGCATAAGATCTATTATGGGTTACGTGGAAATTGTCATTTTGTTGGTTGTAAGTTTCCTTGTAAGAAACACAAGCTATAGATAAAGAGTCCCTAATTTTTTTCTCAATGGTAGAATTTGGCCCATAAACATTAAACAAGTGAAATAAGATATTAAAACATTCGACTTGTATTTGGTGCTAGTTTTCCTTGGGTACCACCTTTTTCACTTTGATGAATTTATATTTCCATAAAATAGCCAACCCTTCAGAGGTGCCAATAGAAGGGGACACAATATATCTTCAAGACTCCCATCTAGCAAATGGCTCAAAGGCTTTCAACTCAATAAACTTTGTTTCTTTCAGAAAAATAATATCTTCTCTACTTTCCTCAATTTGAGATTTGATGAGGTGAACTTTGTTAGGGGCATTAATGCTCCTAACATTCCATGTGATGATCCTCATACTTTCCATGGGGAGAGCCACACTTACCATGGGATAATTTTATCTAGTGTAGTCTGGATACTAGATTTGATATCACTTTTGATCATCTTATTTTTAGGATAGTATCAAAGCAAGTGAGATTAGGTTGTAAAGATAAGAGGATCAAAAAATAAGTAGAAGAGAAGTCAACTTTCCAAGATGCCTCCAAGGGTGAATGTGGAAAGAATAGTCAGAGAGGTGAGAGACTCTCTCACCAAAGAATTAAGGGAAATAAAGGAAAGCCTTAATGCAAGATTCTCAATAGTTGGGACTAATAAAAGAAGAGGAGTGGTCATAGGATATTTTAGTGACCAAGAAGAAGAGGATGTGGTTGAAGAAAACACACCACAAGAACACAAAGAAGAAATAGATGTTGAAGAGATGAGGTTCGAGAGATATTGATAAAGGCAATTAGGAGTGATAGTTCCAAGGTGAAGATGAAACTCTGAGTATATTTAGTAAGTCTAAATGGAAAATTCCTAGATTAGATAGGAGAAATGGATAAGTATTTTTATTTTGTGGAGGTACTCGAGGGGAAAAAGTGAAATTGGAAAGAATAAAACTAAAAGGACATGAATCCCTATAGTGGGATATGTACAAGAAAAGAGAAAGAAGAAGGGGAAAGAGAATATTACATCTTGGGATAGAATGGTGGAAAAATTGAAGGTAAAATTCCTACCTAGTGATTATTCCATTTAGTTATATAGAAGGTTGCAAAATATGAAACAAAAAGACATAGATTTAAAGAAATACACACAAGAGTTCTACAAACTAAGCATTAGATTAGGGCACATGCAAGATTCAATGTGGAAAAAGTTACAAGAGATCTCAATGGGTTGAAGTATAGCCTACAAGATGAGATGAGCCTTGAAACCCCTAGGATAGTAGAAGAATGTTATCATCTAGCCTTGAAGGATGAAGCAAAGTTACAAATGAAGCAAGAGAGACAAACATGAGGTAGAGGAAGTAAACTCAAAGGAAGAGTATCATATACTAATAGAGGGTAGTCATAAAGAAGTCAAGATGAACCATGTATCTCACAAGAACAAGCGACAAATTGAAGAGGAGATTTTGGAGAAAGATCCAATTTTAGGAGAAAATTTGGAAGTCAAAGAGGAGGGACAAGTGGCTTCACTAGAAAATGTTATAAATGTAATAAATTTTTAGGCCATCAAGAATGGTAATGCCTTGAAGGACAATCTACTACTTTATTTGGAGGTGAAAAGAGAAATTAGATTGTAGATAGTAAGGATAATGAAAGTGTTAATTCTCCATCACATAGTGTTGATCTAGAAGTTGGAGAGTCCTTGTTGATGATAAGGACCTTGGTACAAGTGCCTATGGAGAAGGAACCACCACAAATAAAGGCACTCTTCAGGAATGCATGGAAATGCCAAGGCAAATGTTGCAAATTTATCATTAATGCTAGCAGTATTGATAATTTGGTTTTTGTTGAAGTGGTAGAGAAGTTAAAGATGAAAAGAATACCTTGAATACCACTTCATACAATGTCTCTTGGTTAAAAAAGGGACCAAAAGTGTTAGTGAATGATAAAATTTGGCTAGAATTCCATATAAGGGGATATAAGAACAAGGTCTTGTGTGACATCATACCTATGGATGTTTTCTATATGCTCCTTGGTTGACCATGGAAATATGATAGAAATTAAAAGTATGATAGTAGAAAGAATACTTATGTGATAGAGAAAGATGGAACCTTTATTGGAAAATGATGTTTTGGGAGCACTAGGGATCACTTAAGGGTTGTCATTTATGGAAACACTTATGATGGAGTGATCGCATGCAGAGAATTTTGGTATTGGAGACTCAATCATGAAAATGACTAAGTACAAAATTAGAATAACAATATACTATGGTACTATTTTGGTCAACGAAGATGATATGTTATGTATTATGGCTTGTGAAGTTAAAGGAAGACATTTTGGGATATTTATGACCTTATGTTAAGGTTGCACATGTTTTGGTGATGAGATCAGTAAGATACAAGTAATATGAAGGTATACGAAGACAGAGAATCAGTGAAATAGGGCATATGAACAGTCCTGGTGATTGAGGGAAGGTTAGTTGGTATGGTAACATGATAAGTTAGATGAATGTTGTATATTACCGACACTTTGGTAATATAAGATCTATGACTCTATGTTTATCATTTGTATAAGTAATTATTATGTTTTGTAATGTATTTTGAGAGTTGATTGGATGGAAGAATTAATATAAGTATAGAGTGTTTTGTGGAAGCAATAAGTATGATTGTAATGATGATGTGATAGATGTGAATTTGGGATATTAGAGAGAGAAGATAGCATATGTGAGATTAGTGTTTGATAGAGCTATAACTAGAACTATCAAAGCATAGTAGATGCTTGTGCAGTTCAATTTTGAAGAACACTTTTGTGATAGTATTTTAATTGTAAGAGTTGTAAGCTCACCACCTTTAACAGGGTTTTTGTATACCCCTAACAAGGTTTTTTACTCGTCTAGCAAGGAAATGTACTATGTAATAATTAGCTCCTAATAGGGCTAGATCTCCTAACATGGATACTATATTTTAG
The DNA here is from genome assembly GCA_027943335.1 of Chamaecyparis obtusa. Taxonomy (NCBI): domain Eukaryota; kingdom Viridiplantae; phylum Streptophyta; class Pinopsida; order Cupressales; family Cupressaceae; genus Chamaecyparis; species Chamaecyparis obtusa. The sequence goes on along the minus strand of BSBK01002821.1, from coordinate 1,698,842 downwards.
TGCATAATTGTGGCTACCATCCCCACTGGGGTTTTCCCTTGGACAAGGTTTCCTCAAGAAAAAATCATGGTGTTATGAGTTATGTGTTGTGCATTTATGTTCTTTTCATTTTTAGCATTAATATGGTTTATTTTCAATTGGTTGAAGTTTAAATTAAAGTGTTGTAATACTAATTCACCCCCCCTCTCAGTATTACCTAATCCTAACAATTGGTATCAAAGCTATTGGCCCTTGGAGAGAAAGCCTAACAAATTAAGGGAGATCAGAATGGATTCATAAATTTTGCAAGAGAAATTTGTAGTAGCACTTGATGACCAAGACAAGAAAAGGCTGAGGATGGTGAATTCAAATTCAAATTAAGAAGAGCAGAAGGTTTCATCAAGAAACTAAAGGAACAACTTAACATTTCAAGAAGTCAGAAATAAGACCTTATGGATAAGATCAAAGAGGATTTAGACAATGATACATTAGATCAAGTAAAGAAGCTGGAACAGGAAAAAAACAAATTAACCTTTTGATGATTAAAGAGATTCAACATGAAAAGGATGCAAGATACAAAGTTGAAGAGTCATTAAAAGAAGCAAATGTGCATATAGGACAAATGAAGACTGAACTTGATCACTACAAGGATAAGTGTCAGGAATTGGAGAATTACAATCAGATCATAAAAGGTGAACTCACTCAATCCAAATTGCATATTGAAAAGTTGCACATGAGCAGTGATAAGATTGAAGAACAAAGAGAAATACAAAAACCCAAAGGAGACATGACTGGAGTTGGATTCAATGAAGTAGAATGTTTTAAGACTAATGAAGAAAGACATGAAGTAAAGATTGAAGAAATACCTACTCTTGAGAGATATAGAGATCAAATCAGACCTTTTAGATGTAGATGCTTTGGATGTAACAAACTTGGACACATGAAAAGAGATTGCAGAGGTAATAGTTGTTTCAAACCCTTTTCTAGTTATTGTCATAATTGTTATGCATATGGACATAAGAAATAAAAATGTAGAAATCCTAATTAGTCTAGATATAAAGAAGATTACATTAGAGAAGAATCAACATCTAAGATCACATGCCACAAATGCAATAACTTTGGGCATACTACAAGGTATTGTAAGATGCAGGTAAATCAGGATAGAAGGAGACCACCTACATGTTACAAATGCAACAACCTAGGACACATAGCAAAGTTTTGCATATACAATGGAGAGGACAACAGAAGAGGACCAAAAGGACCACCTCCTATGGTTATAAAGAAGAATATTGGTGACAGTGGTAAAATTCTTACTGAGTACATGGATGAGTTCAAGAATCATTTTAAGAAATCAGAAAATAAAGAAGATGAGAAGATATGGAAGGTAAAATATTTCAATAAGGCATTGGTTCAAGGAGAGACAATAGATGCTACTGTGTCTTCGCATGATGATTACATTGCTATATCAACCTAGAAGGCTACATGGCCTTAGGGGGAGCATTGGATAAAGATACCAGAATATATCTAGCCCCTAAATATGTGGAATAAGCTCATGCAAGCTTAGATATGGTGTGTACAGACACTATGAAGTTTATGTTTGTGATCGTAGCACTTGGAGATTCATAATCTATGCTCATAGGATTTGTGTTGATTGGACAACATGCGAAGTTGAGCTACTTGTGATTAATACACTTACTCAACCAGTGATGGATAAAGAGCCTAAAGCATATTATTTCCTCACCATTTGATAATCAATGACCAAGGAGATAAGTGTGAAGAAGCATTTCATCCATCTAGCAGATATATTGCATGATCAATTCAAGCAGAAGTTCCATAATTCAATGTATCAAAGGTATTTAGATTTTATACTCTTCAAAGAGATATGGATGCACCTATGATTTTTTATGTTGTCTATAGACTGAGGTATAAGTTCAAGAAGCACCTATTTAAGTCTTGTGAGGATGATCTAGAAGGAGAATTTTCAAAAACTCCTTACGATGTGTTACACATTGAAGACATTAGGGCTTACATACACTGCAATATGAGATTATAGGAGATGTTGATATCTATAGTGAATTATATGGGATGATAGAAGCATATGGAAAGATGATAGAAGAGCTTAAGCATTTGGAAGATCAATCCATTATTAAGTTAACCCTTTTAACTAAGTTCAGTGAAACTGAATGGTTCAAGATAATTCTAAGTAGAATCCATGACCATTTTATATGGATTGGAGACCAACTAGTTAAGATATGTGGACAAATGATCCATGAGATAACCAGATTGGATAATACTAGAGCCCTCCTAATAGCTAAGATAAATATCAGAAGACAAGTAGAAACCCTAACCCATTCTAAGTGGGATAAGAGAGAAATGACAATAAATGACATCTTTCAACAAGATGTGAGATTGGTGGCAATGATATTAGGTTACAAGATGTTCCACAACAACATACCTAACTCTATATTAGCTAGAGTAGTTATGATGGCATACAAAATGGTTAAGGAAAATAAGAAATATAACCTATGCAAAGTTTTAGCACAACAATTTTTGGAAAATGTGAAGGTTATCAAGAAATATAAGTCAAAGGCATTTGGGTTTGGTTCACTTTTGGTTCATATGTACATCCAAATTGTACACAATTTTCCTATAATGCACCCTAGAGAATGGAAGGACAATATACCTACTGGTATATAAATCTATGAGAGCTACAAAAGACAAAATAAAAATTGGGTAGATGGAGAGCTATTTGCAATGACCAAAATCCTTCAAAGGTAAATGAAGGAGAGATACAAGATACCTGAGGAAAAATTTAAAAAATATAAAGACACAATTTGCTTCATGGTTAAAATTGACTGTGTGCACTTTGAGGCAATCAAGCCTATGAAGAAATTATTGGAGATTTGCCAGCAGGCCAATACTGACTATATGTTTGTCATTGATGAAAACATATGGAAAGTAGCATGCGTGGAAGTCTTATGTAGTAAGCTTTTAGTATATGTAGCATGGACATGATATCAACATGATATCATGGGCGCAGAGGTTAACTATTAGTACAGATAGTTATATAGCAGCTTGTGTCAGCAGTGTTCCCGATAGAGTAATAGGTAGTGTTATGTGTATGGTTGTCTGTATAGTTATCATGGAGCCTTGCATGCTTGGATATATGTTGAAGACATGTTAGTAATGTTTTAGTCATGGACACATAGTCTGATATTTAGTAGAAGTGAAGTTATGCAGTCGCTATTCACCAGTAGCAGTTTCCTATGTTTATTTAGAAGAGCCGACAGAGATTTTATTGGTTCTATAGTTGCACCTATCTTTTGGGTATGCGCCCTTGGATTTAAGCTTAGAGAAGAGTTATTGATGTTTGGTTAAGAGTGCATAAAGTAATTAAGCTTGAGGAGAAAGATACAGTTATTTTGGTAGAGTCGACAGTGTGTAGTGTGCATCTATAATTATCTTATTGGACAGGTCCCAGAATATGTTGCGTGCATAGTAGAGCTGATAGAATGTTTATCAAAGTTTGTTATGGTTTCTCTAATATGATTTCAAGGTGGTTCTAATAGGCTGAATTGATTATATCATTTAGAGGAAATATATTTATAGGTAGTCATTTGTGATTGCTTGAGTGTGGTTCATGGTTGATTAAGTAGAGTAGAGCAGAGTGTGTGAAGTGTTGAACCATCAGAGGAAGGTCTATGTGACCAAATAAAGTGTTTTTTCTATTCATTGGAACTGATCCAGACATCAGGTCTAAGCGTAGTTCACCAAGATCCAGATATAGTGTGTATTTGTTACTTAGAAGGTTGTAGCCTTTGCCCCTTTGAGCAGTGAGCTCTCGGATAGTGCGTCCTCTCCCCTAACAGGGACAATTATAAAAGACTCCTAATAGGGTCTGACCCTTAACCAGGTCTACTATACTAAATATATTGTAAAGCAACTCCTAAAAGGGTTAAGGATCTTCTAATAAGGATCATAATACACTAGCATAGAATATTAGTTGGTGTCAATTCCCACCAGGGTTTTTACCTATTTGGGTTTCCTCATAACCAAAATATTGGTGTTATGTTCATGTGTTCTTTCATTATGTTTATGCTTTATGTTTAAGTATACTTAACTGGATAAAGAATTGAAACTTGTAGATAACTGATTCACCCCCCCCTCTTAGTTATCTCTCGGGACTATTCCTAACAATTGGTATTAGAGCCAAGTGCCTCAAAGAGAAATTTTAATAGCTTGAGGTTGATACGATGGAATTCCTCAGAAAAGAAAGTCCTAACTTCGATGGAGAGAATTATCTTGATTGGAAGAACAAGATGGTGACACATTTGCAATGCATCACTTTTGAAGTTTTTAATGTAACCATCAAAGCAGCCAAGATCCTTACCTTATAAGACCTTGCTAAGGATGATGCTACTGAAGAGAAAAAATAATTATTTCATTAGAATGCAATAGCCAAAGAAGCCCTCATCAGCGCCCTCTCTGATAGTGAATTTTTAGAAATAAAGAAGGTAGACACTGCCCACAAGATATGGAAGCACCTAGAAGACATGTTTGAAGGAGATAAACAAGAAAAGGATGCGTGCAGAAAGACATGGAAGAAAAGATACAATGCATTAGAGATGCTGCCTGAAGAAAACATCAGAGCTTATAGTCAAAGGATCAATGAAGCAGTTGCTAGAATCAGGAACAATGGTGGAGAGATTTCAGAAGAAGACATCATGGACAAGTTGATGACTACTCTCACTCTTGAATATGAAAACAAGATCAACATCCTTGATGAGACCATGCAACTTACATCAAATTTCAAGAGAGAGACCTTGATCAACAAAATCTCAGCTTTTGACATTTCAAAATTGAAGATAGAACCTAAAATTGAGACAGTCTTCAAAGCAACAGTTCATGGTAAGAAATTTGCAAACACTTCTGATAATTTTGATGATGATGATGAAGAGAAAAAACTAGATGATTTCATTGCTATGATTGCTAAAAGAGAAAAGAAAGGAAAAGGAAAATATGAAGGTCAATTTCCATTTAAGTTCTATTCATGTGATAAGATCAGTCACTTTGCATCTAAGTGTCCTACTAGAGCTAGAAAATTAAAAAAGGATTACAAGCCTAAGTACTCTAATGAATGTTACTATGTTGGAGATGGAGTTTTAGATGATGAATTAGGTGAAGAAGAAATTGGATTCATTTTTATTATAGAAAAAATGAATAATAAGACAAATCATAAATATGAGAAAGAGGAACATGAGCTAGCATTGATTTCACAAGTTGACATAAGGACAGACTAGATTATAGATAGCGGTTGTTCACATCACATGACAGGTGATAAAAACAAATTTGTTCATCTGGAAAAATACAATGGTGGCATGGTTAGATTTGGAGACAAAACTCCTAAACCCATAGTTGGTAGAGGAGCCATCACCTTGGATGGAAAGAACAATACTGATGATGTTCTCTATGTTGATGGTTTGAAACATAACCTTCTCAGTGTTGGACAGTTACTTGGAAAAGACTATCAGTTGGAGTTTAAAGATGGAAAATGCATCATTAACAACAAGGATGGTGTTATGATTGCATCAGGCTCAAAGACTAGAAGTAATGTTTTCCAACTCAATTTAGAAGCAAGTTGTTTTGTTGCTAAAGTTGATGACAGTTGGTTGTGGCATAAAAGACTATGTCATATCAATTTTGATAACATAGTAAAGAGAAGAAATGTAAAGGCAGTAAGAGATCTACCTAGCATAGCAAAGCCAGTTGATACTATATGCAGGGAATGTGTGATGGGAAAGCAGGTGAGAAATTCATTCAGGAGCAAGCACAATTCAACAAAGAACAAGTTGGATCTGATTCATACAGACCTATGTGGTCCAACTCAAACAAGATCATACTATGGTGAAAGGTATTTCATTTTGTTTATTGATGACTATATTAGGATGATGTGGGTTGCATTCTTAAAAGATAATTCAGAAGTATTTGAGAAGTTCAAAATATTCAAAGCTAAGGTTGAGAATGAATTTGGACTAAAGATAAAATGTTTGAGATTGGATAGAGGAGGAGAATTCACCTCTGACAGATTCTATGAGTACTAAGAAGAACATGGCATAAAGAGACAATTAAGTGCACCTAGAACCCCTCAATAGAATGATATTATAGAGAGAAGGAATAGGATCATCCTTGATACAACATGCACCATCATGATTGATGGAAAAGTTGCTCACACCTATTGGAGAGATGCAGTCAATACAATAGTCTATACCATCAATAGAATACAATTAAGACTAGGCACGAACAAGACACCTTATGAGCTATGGTTTGGTAATGTTCCCATAGTAAAATACTTCATAATCTTTGGAAGCAAGTGCTACATCAAGAGGGATGAAGCAGTAGGCAAGTTTGATGCAAGAAGCAATGAAGGTATTTTCCTTGGTTACTCTACTAAAAGCAAAGCTTATAGATGCTACAATTTAAGGTTAAAGAAGATCATTGAGAGTGCTCATGTTAAGATTGATGAAAAGATTATGGTTCAAGAAAGATATCATGATTACTCACCTATGATTGAAGAAGAACCCAGACCTTCCACCTGTGAGACAGTTGTTGATGAAATTTTTGATAGCATTGATGTGTTATTCAATGACCTTGAGACAAGTGAAGCAAAAAATCCAAAGGCTAATGAGTTAGCATCACCTAAAGTTCCAAAGTTTACATCTAGAAACCATTCCAAGAAAGATATCATTGGATATCAGAGCGGAAAAGTCTTAACAAGATCATAAGAAAAGAACTCAACTAACAGTGAAGCGATATGTTTACTATCTCAGATTTAACCTTTAAGTGTTGAAGATGCTTGTAATGATTTAGATTGGCGTAATGCTATGAAAGAAGAACTTGATCATATTATTAAGAATGACACTTGGGAATTGGTCCCTAGACCTAGTGATAAAAATGTGATTGGAACAAAGTGGATATTTAGAAACAAGATGAATGAAGATGGTATGGTAGTAAGAAATAAAGCAATATTGGTATGTAAGGGATATGCACAAAGAGAAGGTATTGACTATTCAGACACCTTTTCACTAGTAAGTTGGTTAGAAGCTGTTAAGTTGTTTCTAGCATTTGCAACATTCAAAAACTTCAAAGTTTATTAGATGGATGTCAAGTCAACATTCTTGAATGCAGAACTGAAAGAAGAAGTATACATTGAGAAGCCATAAGGATTCACCTTATCAGACAGACCTGATATGGTATGTAGATTGAAGAAATCTCTCTATGGACTTAAGCAAGCCCCTAGAGCCTGGTATGAAAGACTTGATGGATGTATAACAAAGATTGGATTCAAGAAAGGTGCAACAGATAGTAATCTATTCATTAGAGAGACATCTGAAGGTCTACTACTTGTAGCTATATTTGTTGATGACATTATCTTTGGAGGTAATGACAAACTAAGTATAGAATTTGCCAAAGAAATGCAGAGTGAGTTTGAGATGAGTATGATTGGTCCTATCAAATACTTTTTAGGACTAAATGTGCAGCAGATAGAAAAAGGAATTTTTATTAATCAGTCCAAGTATGTGAAAGATATATTAAAGAAATTCAAGATGGATGATTGCAAGCTAGTAGGGACTCCTATGATAACTGGATGCAAGCTTACAAAATAAGATGACTCACCAGTAGTAGATATAACATTGTACAAGTCTATGATTGGAAAACTTATTTTTCTTACTCAGACTAGACCTGATATTTCAAATGTAGTTGGCATAGTTAGAATATTTGCAGCAGAGCCTAAACAAAGTCCCCTCATGACAATAAAAAGGATATTTAGATATTTGCAAGGCATTATAGACTATGGTCTATGGTATCCTAATTTAGAAAATGTTGAGCTTCATGTATACATTGATGCAGATTAGGCAAGATGCGTTGATGATAAAAAGAGTACATCAGGAGGAGTAGTGTTTCTTGGTGATAGACTTGTCACTTGGACAAGCAAGAAACATAACTGTATTTCTCAGTCAATAGTAGAAGCGGAGTATGTTGTAGTAGCCCTAAATTGTTCTACAATTGTTTGGATCAAGCAAATGGTAAAAGATTTTGGAATTCAAATTGATTATCCTATTGTTATCTATTGTGATAACACTAGCACTATCAATATGTCAAAGAACCCTGTGATGGATGCAAAGACAAAGCACATTGAGATCAAGTATCACTTCCTAAGAGAGAAAGTGGCAGAGAAAGAAGTCAAGTTGGACTATGTGAGTACTAAAGATCAATTGGCAGACATATTCACAAAGCCCTTACCAAAGGATACTTTTGAGTATCTCAGGGAGAAGTTGGGAGTAATTCGCTTCCCTGATTCTTCTTAGAAGAAAGAAGGAAAGGCATCAGTCCTCAGGGACTGATGGAAGGTTGACTACTCTACCTTAGGAGTAGTACTGATTCTTAAAATGAATGGCACCCTTTGCCATTGATGTCAAAGGGGGAGTAATATATAGTCATGAAAAACATAAGTAAAAAGGAGGAGTAATATACTAAGGGCGAGCAGTATTCGGTTATGTCAGCAGTTTAGTTGAGGAAATGGAGAATGTTGGAAAATATTGTAGTAGATGGAGGATTCATCTGAAGAATTTTTTATGAGGAAATGGAGAATGTTATAAAAGAAATGTTCATTTGGGTTGGTGGTAGTTTTTCATTCCACATGTTGCCATCAATGCCAAAGGGGGAGATTGTTGGAGATTTTCCAGCAGGCCAGTATTAACTGTATGTTTATCATTGATGAAAACATATGGAAAGTAGCATGCATGAAAGTATTATGTAGTAAGCTTTCAATATATGTAGCATGGACATGATATCAACATGATATCATGGGCGCAGAGGTTAACTGTTAGTATAGACAATTATATAGCAGCTTGTATCAGCAGTGTTCCTGATAGAATAACATGAAGTGTTCTACGTATGGTTGTCCGTATAGTTATCATGGAGCCTTGTGCACTTGGATATATGTTGAAGACATGTTAGTAATGTTTTAGTCATGGACGTATAGTCTAAAATTTAGTAGAAGTGAAGTTATGCAGTTGCTATTCGCCAGTAGCAATTTCCTATGTTTATTCAGAAGAGCGGACATATATTTTATTGGTCTTGGAGTTGCACCTATCTTTTGGGTATGTACCCTTAGATTTAAGCTTAGAGAAGAGTTATTGATGTTTGGTTAAGAGTGCATGATGTAATTCAGCTTGAGGAGAAAGATATAGTTGTTTTGGTAGAGCCAACAATGTGTAGCATGCATCTACAATTATCTTATTAGACAGGTCCTAGAATATGTTGCATGCATAGTAGAGCCGACATAATGTTTATGAAAGTTTGTTATGGTTTCTCTAATATGATTTCAAGGTGGTTCTAACAAGCCGACTTGATTATATCATTTAGAGGAAAGATATTTATAGGTAGTCATTTGTGATTGCTTGAGTGTGGTTCATGGTTGATTAAGCAGAGCATAGAAGAGTGTGCAAAGTGTTGAACCATCAGAGGAAGGTCTATGTGACCAAGTAAAGTGTTTGTGCTATTCATTGGAACTAATCCAGATAGTAGGTCTAAGCACAGTTCACCAAGATCCAGATATAGTGTGTATCTATTTTTTAGAAGGCTGTAGCCTTCACCCCTTTGAGCAGTGAGCTCTCAGACAGTGCGTCCTCTCCCCTAATAGGGACAATTGTAAAAGACTCCTAATAGGGTCTGACCCTTGACTAGGTCTACTATACTAAATATATTGTAAAGCAACTCCTAACAGGTTTAAGGATCTTCTAACAAGGATCATAATACACTAGTATAGAATATTAGTGGGTGTTAATTCCCACTAGGGTTTTTACCTATTTGGGTTTCCCTGTAACCAAAATATTGGTGTTATGTTCATGTGTTCTTTCATTATGTTTATGCTTTATGTTTAAGTATACTTAATTGGATAAAAAATTGAAACTTGTAGATAACTAATTCACCCCCCCCCTCTTAGTTATCTCTTGGGACTATTCCTAACAGAAATGGTGCTACCCTATGGGGTATGAAGTCAGTTTTGAGGTTCTCACAATGCAAGTTGAACATGTACTTGTAGCTGAGGTAGACACATATGAATAGAGATGGGGAACATATTGGAAAAATTTAGATTAAGTTAGGAAAGAATAGGAGAAGGAGATACAACAAGAAGAAAGGTAGGTAGAAGAAATAAGAACATAAAAAGTAGAGGTAAGAGTTGAGCATAAACAAGAACCATACACCTCCTCTACTCTATTGTTGGAAAGTATGGCAAAACCAGTGAGAACAGATGTGGAAAGCATGGATGAGGATGAAATCATGAGGTTATCCTTCATGGCATTTTCTAAAGAAAAAGAAAGGTCAGTACAAGGAGGGGATAAAAGGGTAAAGGTGATTACTAGGGCAATGGAGACAATGAACAGAATGCTCCCTACACCTATTGTCTTTCAAGGAAAGGATGATGTAGAGAACTTGAGCATGACATTGGACAACTTTGATAGTCATTTTGAGTCAATGTTGAAGACTGTAGAGGATAAGGCATAAAAGAGTTTCTTAGAAAAGAAGTTGAAGGAATTTTTTTAGTCCATCTCATGCAACTTGGACATTATAAAAGAAACTACACTTAAAGCTAGAAGCTATGTGGCACAAGGGAGAAAGATATACAACTATTGCATAAATCCTATCATACATGCCAAGAATATTTGAAGACATCATAGCCAAGGACAGGGCTACATTAAACAGCCTAATGGACAGTTGTGAAACCTCTTCACAAACTGTGGTAGAAATAGATTGATAAAGAGTCTAATCACTCCTAAGATTTCAATTCTTGAAGCTCATCTCATAGAGATGGAGAAAATAGAAGGATCAATGACAAATGCTATACCCACTGAGCTAAAGGTAGCATAAACAACATCTTATACACTGAATGGACTGATCCATGTCAGTGAGCTTTTGATTAAGTCATGGACTGATGAAGTGAAGACCTTGGAAGACTCCTTCCAAGACATTCTAAATCTGGTAAGTAAGCACTAAGTCTTTTGTGCTTAGAATTTTAAAATTTTGTAAGTACTTTTGTCATTGATATCAAAGAGAGAGGAAGAGAAGAGAAAAATAAAAAGAGGAAGAGAAGAGAAAAAGTGAGAAGAAGAAAAAGAATTAAATAAAAAAGAGAGAAGAAAAGAGAAAAAGAGAAAAGAAAAGAGGAGAATATGGATATAGAGAAGTATAAGGAAGATAGTGCTTTGACACTGTCATTTTTCACTAAGTGTTGCCATCAATGCCAAAGGGAGATATTGTTGGCAAGTGATGTTTTGGGAGCACTAGGGATCACTTAAGGGTTTTCATTTATGGCAACACTTATGCTGGAGTGATCACATGCAAAGAGTTTTGGTATTGGAGACTCAGTCATGAAAATGACTAAGTACAAAATTAGAATAACAGTATCTACGATACTATTTTGGTCAACGAAGATGATATGTGATGTATTATGGCTTGTGAAGTTAAAGGAAGACATTTTGGGATATGTATGACCTTTTGTTAAGGTCACACATTTTTTGGTGATGAAATCAGTAAGATACAAGTGATATGAAGGAATGCAAAGATAGAGAATCAGTGAAACATGGCATATGAATAGTCTCAGTGATTGAGGGAAGTTTAGTTGGTATGGTAACGTGCTAAGTAAGATGAATGTTATATATTGCCAGCACTTTGGTAATATAAGATCATCGACTTTGTGTTTATCATTTGCATAAGTAATTATTATGTTTTGTAATGTATTTTGAGAGCCGACTGGATAGTAGAATTAGTATAAGTATATAGTGTTTTTTGGAAGCGATAAGTATGATTATAACGATGATGTGATGGATGCAAATTTGGGATACTAGAGAGATAAGATAGAAGATGCAAGATCAATGTTTGATAGAGCTATAACTGGAACTATCAAAGCATAGAAGATACTTGTTCAATTCACTTTTGAAGAACACTTTTGTGACAGTATTTTGATTATAAGAGCTATAAGCTCACCTCCTTTAACAGGGTTTTTGTGTACCCCTAATAGGGTTTTGTATTCCTCTAACAAGGAAATGTACTATGTAATACTCAACTCCTAACAGGGCTAGATCTCCTAACACAGATACTATATTTTAGTAAATAGTTGTGGGTACCATCCCCACTAGGGTTTTCTCTTGGCTAGAGTTTCCTCAAAAATAAATCATGGTGTTATGAGTTATGTGTTGTGAATTTATGTTCTTTTCATTTTAGAATTAATATGGTTTATTTGCAATTGGTTGAAGTTTAAATTAAAGTGTTGTAATACTGATTCACCCCCCCTCTCAGTATTACCTAATCCTAACAACCTTTTATACATTAACACAATTGAAGGATGAAGACAAATAAAAATAAGTGGGATCAAGTGTGATGGTAAGGGGGAGTTCTTAAAGATAATATAAGAGAAAACCACAGGTTGTACAATGGTGATCAGACCTAGAGTTGTCTTAACAACAACAAAACATTATGAGTTCCCATGGGAAATATAAAACATGTTACAAGGTCACGTAGACATAGTTTTTGAAGAAATTTATAATTCCCTACCTCTAATGAGAGGAATTAATCATACAATGTTTTTAAAATAAAATTAATTTGAGTCAAATATGTTAGCTAATGAGAGTGACTTCTTGCCAACCCAATGAAGGATTTAGATTTTTAGTTTTTAAAATGGAAAGATAGGTTTTTTAAATTTAGTTAGAAATTATGTACATATTCACTTGGAACTTGAGAATGCAAACAAAGAAATCTCTAATGTACACTTATAGCTTAGTGAGTGTAAGATAGTGTAATGTATTAATGCGGAACTAAACCCTAACATGGAGATCCATGATAGTAGCACTAGTGGCATACAAGATCACCATTTATTTCCCCCACACACAATGATTTAATTAAAAAAATATTAGTCTGATTATAATGCAAGAAGACATAAATTTCCATAGTCGCTAGAGGACATAAGTAAACAAGGTAAGTTGGAGATACAAAGTGCAAAGTGTTGATTTTTAGACCAATATCCTTCAAGAAAATGTTGTAGTGTGGAAAAGACCACTAGGTAAGTATCATAAATAGACCAAAGAAGAAATAATAGAGAAATTCAGAGATGCAAATGAGAGAAGGGTTTCATTTGATAGGTTTAAACATCTTTTCCAACCATTAAGGAGACCTAAGGTAAAGATGAAACAATCACTAGGATATTTTCAATAAGTGTAGGGTAGGTTAGAAGGTTAGGAATAGAACATTAAACATCATATTGGCATGTTGAAGGGGTATACTATTCACTTGCAGTCTAAATGGTTGGACACCCCTAGAAGGATATAACACATTGATGGGGCCTCAACTGCTACAAATAAGAAACTAATCTTGTCCAATGAAAGATGCATTTCCTTGGAGCACATGCTAAGTATTGAAGATAACACCTTGAGGGCACAAGGAAAACATGATTTTACCCTTGCAAACTTATGGATTTGGAGTGCATTGTTGACACAAAAGGAGCCCAAGAAGACAAGAAATAATACCTATTTTTAGTACTTGGTCAAGTGGAGAGGTCCCCCATGGAATATTCTTCATGGATATCTAAGGATGATATTATAAAACATGGACACATAGTACTAGACCCACAGTCAAGTGGGACTCAAGTTTTTTTTCCCTTGGGAATAAGGTGTAAGGGTGCCCTCATGAATTATACCCAATTGTTTTGACTTTTTCTTTTCCTAATAGGTTTGATGTAAATAAGGTCATTTGAAATTATTTGGGATTATGATAATCCATTTTTGAAAGTTATATATTTCTTGGTTCAAAATTGTAAAAGTTACACAAGTTGTCATAGTGCAAATATGTTGTCAAGTAAAAAAAATGTCAGATTTTTGAGTTTTTTTAGCAAAATGAGTTGTTGGTTGATTAGATAGTTTAGGATATTTGAAAATTTATTAATAGGTATTTCCAACTTGAATGAAAGGTTTGGAGAAATTTTATTTGAGATTTTGATGAATGAACAGACATAATTTCTACATTTTTTTTTAATCACATCGTTTACTGTTATTCCATCTTGCATGGATTGTAATCTCCATTTCATGATCTAAGACTAATTAATAAAGTTTATCATGTGAGTTAAATTTCATTTTCAACTAGTTTCATTTATTTTAATCAGCTTTTGAGAGAGATATTGCATTTTCTTTGGAAACTAGCAAAAACCCTACCTAGGGTAACCTATGAGCATAGAATAAATGTATTTCTCAGCCCTCCATTTATGAAAATCCATTAAAATTTGTGTAGATTTTTTTATATATATATTCTAAGAGATTCATAAGCCTTTGGGCCTAGTGATTAAGTTTTCATGTTTTTGGGATTGTGAGAAGGTCTAATTATAGTGAAGAGATCAGCCTGTATAGGACAATAAAGGACAAAAGCACTATTATCAAGGTTTAATTATGTGTTTTCCATAATATTAGAAGGGATAAGGTGTGGAGGGGTCATAAATACAAAATCTATGTGTTTTTAATCCATTTTGACACAATAAAATTATCATCTTTTATGATTGTCCTAAGAGGATAGGCTTTGACAACTTTGATAAAAATGCCATCGTCAACAAAATTAGAAGTTTTATGTGGAATTTTGGGGTCAAGTGATTAATCATAGGTTCTATAAAAGGTTTATCGAGTCAATTTTGGAAGTATTTAATAATTTTTGTATTAATTTGGCCTTTGGCCATCAATGTTGGCATTCCTAGTGGAGCAAACTAGTAGTCATGTCTGTGAAAAGTTTGGCATAGTTATGAATCATCAAGTAGAAGTTGGTCCTAATATTGTAAGCCTGAAGGTTAATTTTTCCATAACTTTTACATTGTCCTAATAATTTTGGTTCAATCTATGGTAATATTTTCAAGTATAAAGGTCTAAATAAGTGCATTTAAGAGCACCTAAGGAGATGGGATACAAGTCCTTTGTCATTGTATTTTGAAAGTCCTTCCTTTGCATCACTAAAGTGGAGTTCGAGACCTATGTTCAGAGTTTCTTGGTGGAATCCCATAGCTCATCCATCCCTAAGAGGATTGGTTTTTCCATGAAGGATAATCTGAATAAGGAATGTTTAAATATAAAGGGCCTTGAGGTATATCTTATCATTTATTCCATTCCTTCATTTGGGATAAGAAAAATACATGACCCTCATCATCCACTAGTGCTTTAAAATTAGGTTGTTCTTCCAAGCTAGCAATATTATTACACTTGCAATCTTTCTTCTTGTAGTGACAAGTATGATAGTATTTAGTTGGAGAAGCTTCTACTTCTTCTTGCTTCCTTCTTTCTTAAAGTGTGGCTAGCTGAGTAGCCTTATAGTTTATGATGTCCTAATTCATATTAGTAATTAGATTACTAATTATCTCCATCATTTAAACCTTTCTTCTACTTTAGAATAAATGGACCTTATGCTTCAGGTATTTTTAATAACTTTTCCCTTGAATGATTTTTGGAAACACTACATATATTGTCTAAGGAGCTTGTGAAATATTTCCTCCTCCCATTATGTAAAATGCATCCAAGTTGTCTTCATGGACTCATCATAGGAAGATAAGTTTAATAGACTCATCTCCTAGTATATTATGTTTAGACTTCTTAATATCGAACAAGAAATGGTTCATCCTCTATTTGGGTTATTCTAAAAATGTCATCTCCATGTAAGTCTCCTCCCCTATAGTAATATTTATATTTCTTGAGGAATTTATCATTCATTGAAGCCTAGTAGACAATTTTATCTCTTTTAAATCCTATAATATATCTCAAGGCAAAATCCTCGAGGGTGGTAGGGAATATCTTTAGGCAATGAGAATCTGTGGTATAGTCATAACTTCCACACAAGACATCAAACTCAAAGATGAAGGTGTCAGGGTCCTTGGTGCAGGAGAACCTAGCCATAGATATGTATCATGAAATAAAATTTCATGTCTTTAATTTTAATGTTTTATTAGTGTTTGTAAGGTCACAAAACACCAATGGGGTCAAAACAAGCCAACTTATAAGGCCTTAAGAGCCATGTTGTGCAAAGAGACCTAAAAGGTCATGAAAGGGTAAAAGTTAGTCAAGGTCCAAATATCCAAAAAGGTTTTAATTATTCATATTTATTCCATTTTTCCATGTTAAAAATGTCCAAGAAGAGTTTGGCCAATTTTGGATAAGTTGTGTAAAAAATTGTAAAAGTTGCAACATTGCAACATTGCAAAAAAAGTGCAAAAAGATACAACTATGCAATCCATCGGTTTAAGAGTTAGTTAGAGTAGTTTTAAGGAGTTACAAATGGTTGGAAAAGGTTATAAAACTAATTTTGGTTGAGATCTAGAGAGAAGACAAGTTTGGAGGGAAATTGGCAAATATTATTCATCAAAACCACAAGTTGTCATAAGCTTTTGAATGGTGTGTGGCTATCAAAGAGACAAGAAGGCTCATAAATGTTGTGTTTTTAGTTTGAAAGTATTTTAGAGTGATATTATAAATAAATAAATATTCCAATGAATCCTTTCTTATGTGTTTTCAAAAAGTATTTGAAGAGATATGATAGTTTTTCTAAAAATTGTTAAAACTCTTTGTTAGGGTAATCAAAGAGTTTAAAAAATGCATACTTTTGATTGAACGAATGGAATGGTCTCATAATTGGTGAAATACTTATTATTAAGATGTTTTCAAAGTTTCTAAGTTTATAGGGTATTTGAAAGTGTTTTGATAAGGACAAGATGATGTACCAGGTCTGTCATAGTGGTGTTTAAATTAGGAAGCCACATGATCAACAAATCTTCTTGATTTTTATTATTGAATATAAAGGGAAATATGTTGTTAGAAAATGGAAAAATACAATCATGGAGGACCCAATCCAATCTAAATGTTCCATTTATTTTCATAACTAATACTAACTAATGTAGTGATGGTAAGTGATTATTGGTGTTGCAATGAGATATATTTGATTGCATAAGGATCAGTTATTGAGTTGTCATTGATGTCAAGTATTGACCTAGTATTGCTAATATGTTTTTGAGCATATGAATGAAGATCAAAGTGTTTCATAAAGTTTTAGTTGTAGATATTCATATGGGAGACTTAGGGATCTGTCAGAATATTAAATACATGATCACTACTATTGATATTGACTGGTGAGTAAGTTATGATCAGAGGAAGGTTAACAATGCAACTTGTTGGTATAGTTACTGACAAGTGATATAGGTGATTTGAGTGGTTTGTCAAATCTGTGTTATGTATTGTAATGTGGTTATAGATAATGATTTCTAATAGTGTTTGGATGGTATGGTTGTAATCACAACTAATTTGGATTACCGAAGTGGAAGATAGAAGACCAAAGAATAGAGTCATAGTTGTTAACAGGTTGAAGTGTTTAAGTTCTCAAGTGACAGTGATTAAATCTTTGATCCATGAAAGTGTTGCAATGATTGAGGTAAATTTAGTCATGATCTAGTAATGTATTTTAAAATTTTGTAGGTGATGATCTGGCATCACATTTTTTGATGCTAATGTGCAAAGAAGATACAAGAAGGAAGTGTGTGGTCAAAAAATGTTTGACTCCTGGACTCAAATTTCTATGTAAATCATTGTGATAGTTGATGCGGTATAGGAGATTTATTGTATTGATGAAGGGTGCTCCCCTTAATGCCACAAACACATAACAGAAATAGAGAAATAATGACAATTTGCAAGAACATAAAATGGGCTTCTTATTATCTCCACAAGTGTGGAATTACAAATTTCAGAATTACAATATGCAAAGCCACATGGGCATTCCCCTTACAAAATTTTGTAGGAAAAAGCCTTGAATCATTACCTAGATCTACCCCGAACTACCCTAGACAACACTATGGGCCTTCTTTATATAGCCAATTTCCACCGCCCGAGAAGGTTCCATAAATTTAATCTATAGGGCCGACCAAACTTAGAATTATTTTATTTTACAATTTATTACGTCAAGTCAGCTCAAAATAACTTTTGAAACCAGAACAAAAATTTTGAAGGAAAATTATTTTCTGCCATTTTAGGTGACCCAACTTTTGAAGACCATAAGTCATCGCCAGTTGACCCGATTGACTATTATGACCCCATTTCAAAAAGGTCACGAAGCGCTCTATAGGCCTCATTAGCGCAAGTGCTTGTCACTCAAATTCTCAACCTCATCCGGAGCCTCTAAAGCCTTCAAAATTGAGTTCAAAGTTTCTGTACCCTACTGCCAATACCGAAAATCTTCAATATCTCCAAAGTTAGACTTGATCTATCAATGAAACTTTACTGGCAGGCTGATACAACTGAGATGAACCTCCACATGTGAAATCAGAACATTCTGAGATCGTATGACCAACTTACTAAAAATAGAAAGTTTCCATAAATAGCAGCTCTACATAAGATAGCCCTTATTGAATACAAAAATAGAAATATTTTTGGGTGATGCAAGATTGCTCTTACACCCAGGATGCTCCTGCATCATGTACACATTTAATATTGTTGTATAATGCATTGGATCTAACCATGAATATTGAAAGTTGAATTATATGTTGTTTAGGGCAATAATAAGGTAGTGGAGAACTTAAAGGCTTGATGAACAATATATATTGGATGAATTTAAATTTTTTTAGTGTTGATCATGTGTAAAGCAAGTGTTGTGTAAAGTGCGAGTTGTGATCAAGCCAAGGAAGAGATAAGTGTGCTGAGGAGATATTGTGTACTTAAGATGA
The DNA here is from genome assembly GCA_027943335.1 of Chamaecyparis obtusa. Lineage (NCBI taxonomy): Eukaryota > Viridiplantae > Streptophyta > Pinopsida > Cupressales > Cupressaceae > Chamaecyparis > Chamaecyparis obtusa. Next base: position 1,680,076 of record BSBK01002821.1, on the reverse strand, counting down.
TCTAATCAAGAAGAGGTAGTGTTATTTTATAGATAATTGTTCATGTTGTTCCCTAATAGTTACAACTGTCAAAATCCCATAATAGGGTGGATCCTAGGAGGTCTTTATTGTAAATCCTCTAACAAGGTGGCACATTAGTTTGTGTTTTAAGTCCTCTAACAAGGCTAGTCTTGACAAGGAAAAGGTTTTAACAAACCTAAAGGTAAATCCCTTAACTGAGTAGCACCTAACTATGCTTTTGTAAAATCCTAATAGGGTTAAGTTCCTCACAAGGTGTACCTTGGAAAAGTACATTATTCAGTGGGTACTAATCCCCACTGTGGGTTTTTCCTGATTTGGGTTTTCTACAAGATAAACATATGTGTCAAGTGTTTCATTATTTTGTGGATGTGTTTATAGTTGAGATTTTCATTTGATGCTATTAAAGATAAACTTGTGAATATTGTGGTAAAGTTTAAAAGGACAACAAGTTTGATAATTAGTTGATTACTGATTCACCCCTCCCCTCTTAGTAATATGATCTTAGTATTAACAATAGGTATCAAAGCTTGGTTCTTTTGTTGTGGTGAAGCTTAACAACTTGAAAAAGAGATTTGAAGATGATGTGAAAGGAAGGTCCTAAATTCATAAGACATAACTACTCAGTATGGTGCGACCAAATGTAGCTATATCTCAAATGTATGGGTGATTAGTATTGGGATAATGTGGTTACTAAATATATTGTTCCTTCAGGAGTCCTGAATGTAGATCAATTGATGACCATACAAGAACATATTTCTACCATGAAATCCATTGCTAGTACTCTTTCATGCAAAATTTATAGATGTCAAAGACTTGGATACTGCAAATGAAATATGGGAGAAGTTGAAAATTGTCTATGGTGGATATCCACATATGTAGAAGGAAAAAGTTGATAGCTTGAGATGAAAACATGATGAAATAAGAATGGAAGACAATGAGAACATTGAGCAATACAATCAAATAATCAATGAGGTTGTTGCTACTATCCAAGGTGCTAGAGGTAATATTCCTGAGGATGTGGTAAGAAACTTATTGAGAACTCTTTTACCTCAGTATGCTATTAAAGTGTCAGCTATACAAAAGCTCAAATATCTAGGAACTATCTTTGTTACTATTGATACATTAATAGGAAAATTGTCTACATTTGAATTAAGCAATTATGACAATAGTATGCCTAAAGTGGAAGATACTTTCAAGTCATCATTGACTATTTCACCTTCTAAGAAAGGAAAAGAAATATCTAACAACTCTTCAACATTTTACTCTAATAATTATTAATTTGTCACATATAAAGATAGAGAACACAAAGATTTAGAAGCATTGTTTGCAAGAATATTTCTAAGAGGAAAAGGAAAATATAAAGGTAAGCTACCTTTGAAATGTTTTGCATGTAATAAGATTGGACACATAGCCTCTAGATGTCTTGACAATGACAAGAAGGAGAAACCAAGGAGATTCAAGGACAAAAACAAGAAAGCATGTTACCTTGTTGAGGAAGGTGTCACCAATGAAGAATCAGATGGTAGAGATGAAGAGGAAATTGTCTTTGTTACAATGAAGGAAGAACCCTTAGAAGAAGGTGAAAAATCATTAGTGTCTAACTTGAATCACAATGATGACTGTATTATTGATAATAGATGCACTCATCATATGACCAGTGATAGAAAAAAATTAATTAAGATGGAGGAATGTGATGGTGGTTCAATGAGATTTGGTAATGATGCTCCATGTATGGTGAAAGGTAAAGGTTTCATTGCTTTAAATCATAAGATAAATTGTGATGATGTTTACTAGGTTGGTAGTTTAAGATACATCTTGTTAAGTGCTTCTCAGTTAAACAATCCAGGATATACATTGGAATTCAATGAAGGTATGTGCAGGATCATTGGGAAATCAAGAGATTTAATTGATATTGGTGAACAAAAAAGAGGTAACTTGTTCCATCTAAATTCTACTGTTAAGAGTTGGATCTCCTAGTGTGAGTTATTTCAGTTTTTTTGGAAGTAGATGTTACATAAAAAGATATGAACATTCAAGAAAGTTTGTTCCAAGAAGTGATGAGGGAATATTCTTGTAATATTCCACAATAAGAAAATATTATAAGTTCTTAGACAAGAGAACTAACAAGAGAGTGGAAAGTGCTAATGTGAGAGTAGATGAATTCTCTGAACAAAATGATGAATCTAGCAAGAAAGAACATGATGATTATCATGGGTTTGTATATGTACAATTAGTGGAATAGGAAACTATAGATGAACTGATGGAAATATAGGTTAATGAAAAAGAACCGGTACAAGCAATTGAAGGTACTCCAAGATCAGAATAGGTATTGCCAAGGTTTGTGAAAGTGAGTCATTCGCTTGATCAAATTATTGGTGATAAACATGCTGACATTTTGAGAAGAAGAAAGGAAAGAGAAAGTACATGTTTATTATTTGATCTTGAACCTAAAATTGTTAAATATGCATTGAAAGATGATGATTTGTTGAAGGATATGGAAGAAGAATTAGAACAGATTGAGAAGAATAAGACCTAGACATTAGTACCCAGACCAATGGACAAAAATGTAATTGATACTAAGTAGATTTTCAGTAATAAGATGAAGAAGAAAGGTAAGGAATAAAGCAAGATTGGTGTTTAAAGGATATGCACAGGAAGAAGGCCTGGACTATGGTGAAAGATTTGCACCTGTGGCTAGACTTGAAGTTGTGAGGATACTACTTTCTTATGTTTCTTACAAAGGACTCAAAGTATATCAAATGGATGTAAAATCAGATTTTCTCAATGGTGTATTAGAAGAAGAAGTTTACATTGAACAACTAGAATGATTTTATAATGAAGAAGGTAAGAACATGGTATGCAAATTACAAAAAGATTTATATGGATTGAAGCAAACACCTAGTGTTAGAAAGTAAAGTCCACCAAGATAACTAAGAGGGGTGGGGGGGGGGGGGGGTGAATTAGTTATCTGATAATTACAACATTTATCAACTTAAATAGAATTTAACCATGTAACCAATGTAATCAACAACCATAGAAATATATACATACACAATGACACAATAACACAAGATATGTTGACTGGGGAACCTCTTGATCAAAGAGTAAACCCCGGTGGGAATGATGCCCACAAAAGATGCACTAATATGAATATTCCTTGTGAAAGGATGGAATCTGTTAGGAGTCTTATGAAATACATTTAGTACATATGAATCCCTATTAGGAGACTTTGAATCCCTGCTAAAAGATTCTAACTCTGTTAGGAGTTATAGAAGACAGAAGGACCCACTACCCAAATAGCTTTAGGTGAAGATCACTGAACTCAATGTCCAAATAATCTTTGTATTACTCAATAGAATAATACCAAAATATTACTAATCTCAACAATTTAATACTTCTCTTATGACTGTGCCAAACCACACTAACTTCTACAACAGATCTCAATACCAGATCTCTGTACCTCGTATACTCTCTTTCGCAAATTCACTTTCACAATTAAAATTCCATTTCCTTACTTTACAAGGAAAACATTCCTTCCTTTATACCACACTCAAGTAATTACAAATGAGTCGGCATACAAATTACAAAATAAAATCTTCCACACGTTACATCAAAATTACACAAAACTGTTAGCTTCCAATCAATATAATTCTTCACTCGTGTGACCTCGAATCTTGTGCTCTCATCCACATCACTATCAAAATGTCTTCAACTACTATCCAACTACGCATAACTAGATTCAATCCTGATTAGGAGATATCATCCAATTTCTACAAACCGCTACACAGGAACATTGCCTAAATACTGCTTCCATTGAAATGATCATAACTTACATGAATAAATGAATTTATGTCTATGCTCTTAACCATGATCTTATAGAGCATCATAGAGTAATTCCCCAATTCTGCATAGCTTCATCTTTAATATCGCAAGTGTGCTAATTCAAACATTGTCTGCTTCTCTGCTAATCTTCCGTAGATCACTGTGTTGACATCAATGACAATCATAGTCATGAATGCAACAATAAATTCTACAGAATGGTTGCTAATACTCCCCCATAGGATATATTCAGCATTCATTCCTAACACCTAGAGTATGAGAGATTGTACTCTTATCTTATTTAGGTTGGTTTTACAAGGACAAGTGACAACAATAATGTATATATGAAGATTGAAAAAGATGATATGTTATTGATTGAATAAATATTTGTTGATACTATAATATTTGGTGGTAATGAAGAAATGACTAGATCATTTACTGATGAGATGAGAAAATAATTTGAGATTTCTATGATAGGTGAGATCAAATTCTTTATTGTATTGAAGGTTCAATAGTTGAAAAAAGGTATATACATTAGTCACTCCAAGTATGTAAGAGATATTGAAAACATTTGGGTTGGAAGATGCAAAACCGATTGGTACCCCTATGGTAACCAATAGTAAATTTTCAAAAGAAGATGATACTAAAGAAGTGGTTGAGAATCTTTATCGATCCATGATTGGTAAGCTACAATATGTGGTGCATAGTAGACCAGACATTGAACATATAATTGGATTATAGGTCACATTTTCTTGTAATATGAAGGAATCACATCTAATTGTTTTGAATAAGATATTCATATATCTTAAGGGAACTGAAGACTATGGTCTTGTTAGGATTTGGTAACATGAAGATGGGGGGGGTGAATTAGTGTTACAACACTTTATTAAATTCTTAAACTTCTTTATATTTCTTAAGCAACAGATAAAGGTATAACTAAAAATGAACAACCATGCAACAAAGATAAATATAGAAGAACTCATAACACCATATTTGTTTTCAAGGAAACCCTGGGCAAGGGAAAACCCTAGTGGGGATGGTACCCACAAAATTCTACACTATGAATCTTGAAACCTTGTTAGGAGTTCTAGCCCTATTAGGAGATGATTAATACAATATAGGAAGATCCCTATTAAAGGATGTATACAATGAGATCCCTATTAATGAATCAACCCTGTTAAAGGTCCTAGCCCTATTGAAGGAAAACAAACCATTTTAGGGGTGTACAATAGGTGCAATAGCACTTACAAAAAATCTGTTGTCTTGAATACAAAGAGTTAACAAAGTATTCTTGGAAGAACTCATCTTGTTCTCCTTTCTCTTGATCTTTGATCTACCTTTTAGATATCTTCATAATTCACATATAACATCCATCCATATGTTCTTCTCATGATCACACAATTTTACAAAAGTATTTGTATACTTATACCCTATTAGAAGTATAATCACAAAAGTTAGTTGACATTACTTTAGCTAAACATCATATTAATTCAAGCACAATTGCATGCTTCATTAACATCCTTAGTTGGCCTCAAATAGCATCAAAAAATAACTTTCCAAATGCTTACAAGGTCGGCATCAATGATCAATAACATGTTATGCTCTATTTTTTGTCTTTGCATCCAATCAACTGAGCATATCTTATTGATCCTTCAATAATAACACGTGTGACCTCACACATGTGTTCATCGGTGTCTTGAAAGTATGTCATTAAGATTGAAAGCCTTAATACAACTTTTGTAAAGCTCGCTAAGCTTTTATGTTAGACTGGGTTACTAGAATAGTCTACGGAGTTAGGCATTTTTTTCCATTCAACAACTGTATTCAAATATATTCATCATATCTAATATGTGTGACTATAAAACTGATAACTATTTCCATAAGTGACAACATTCCATATATGTGCATGTTCATACATGTGCATATGTGTGCATGTGCTGACCACTTGCAACCAATCTCCCCCTTTGGCATTTATGGAAACACTTAGTGAAAAAATGACTAAGTGCATCATCAAAGAAAAAATGTAAAATGAAATATACTGACATAAATGCAACACATAATAATTCAACACATAGCCTTCAAAATAAAACTTCCCTTTATTTATGTTTGTTGTATTTTCATTTTACACACACATACTTGCTCTCTTTCTCACATTACATTTTTCATTTTTTCTTCTATCTCTCCCCCTTTGACATCAATGGAAAAGGGTGCCAAAAAGTCAAAATTAGTGACAAAAATAACAAAAAGGAATTAGAGTACACAAAATTACAGCTTAACTATTTGCAGTACATCTCTATAGTTTATCTTCAAAATCTGCATGTTAGCATCCCAAGATGCTTTGACTGCCTCTGCTACCTGAATCATTCCATTAAGACCAAATGTGGCCTTATCTACTTCCTCTACATTAGTAGGTATTAATTCCTGAATTTTTTTGAGGCCAAGTTGAAGGTCCTCATGGGTACTCTCCAAGGCAATGATCTTTGGAGTGAAACAACTCCTTAATTCTATGAATCTTTTCTAAAATATATCCTTTTCTAACTTTAGGGTATGGATTTTATCCATGATCCTATTAACTTCCTTATTCATATCCAAAATTTTCTTATTTTCAAAATCCTTAAAGAGGTTTGCCAAAACCTCTTCATCCTAAGCTATAATATTTGATATACTCTTTACATGCTCATGTGAAGTCATGTAGAGTCTATAGAGGTCTTATCCATCCTTAAGACAATATTTGATTTCCCTTTCAATGGAAATCAATGTATTAAGATCACTATTGATCCCATTAAAAGTATCTTTCATCCTTAACCTCTTAAAATCTTCAACTACTTTTATTCTTTCTACTTCTTCTAATGTATCAAAACTTTGTTCTACTATACTTAGAACATTATCTAGATTATTTATAGGATCTCCAATATCTACGAGAGGTGTAATAAAAAACTTACTCAAAACTTGTGTGGCTTGCTAGATTATCTTTGAAATTCTATCAATCTTCTTCTTAGATTTGTCCTTTGCCTTAGCAAAAGCAAGTACTAACCACTGCATTAGATCTGTTACATCCATGTCCTCTAAGCTAGTTGGAATTGATTGAGATCCACTTTCCAACAAACTAGATGTAGCAAAAGAAGTGATAGGTAGTAATCCTTTTTCACTAGGAGTGCTAAGTTCCTACTCCTCTCCCTTTTCTTGTTCCTTCTCCTTTTCTTTTTCTTCACCTTTTTCTTCTATTACCTGCTCTTTTTTAGGCATTCTCTCCTTTTCTTTCTTCTTCTCAGCTAATTCTTCTTGAGAGATCTTGGAAGGCTCAAGATTATTTACTATTTTATCAATGTTGGCCAATGTTTCAGTTATCTGAAATGGATCAGATATATCTTGCTTTGTGTATAGTGAAATTCCAACATTGTTAATGTAGAAATTAGATAAGGTAGTATCTACTACCTCTGGCTCTTTAGGAATTGCAACCTCTTCTACAAATTTAGCAATTTTAGGCTTAGTAGAGATGATCACTAGGGTTTGGGTCCTTGTAGACTTTCCAAGATCAGGACTCTCCTTAAGGAGTAGCTATCCAACATTGTCATGTGTCTCTTTCTCAACCTCTTCATACTTTTGAGCCATAAACTTGACGATTATAGTTTCGGTCCTTAGTTTTGGCTTTAACTTCTCAAGCTAATCTACCATATCACTCCTTGTCATGGTAGGAATAATTTGTAGAAGAATATCATGTCTCATATTAGTATCTTCATTCAAGGCTCTCTTCTTAATTTCCTCTAATCTCTCATATAGGTTCTTATTGATTTGACCTTCTATTTTAATCAACTTTTTTTTGAAGGTGATCATATGATCCACAAATATATCTTCTGTCTTACTTTTATCTTCCTCATCATATATATCAAAATACTTTTCAATAGAGGCAACTTTACCATTATTCACTGCTCTCTTCTCTAAAACTTTCAATAAGGGTTTGAACAAATACCTTTGTATTTCTTGACCTTTCTTTTGCTTTTCCTCTGCAACTTTCTTCTTGTCTACTTCAAGTGCTCTTAAGTTAGCCTCTTGAAGTTTTCTATCTATTTCATCTTATTTTTCCTTTTTCTTTTGTTCCCCAGTCTTCTCTGTATCCATTACTTGAATTTCCTCCTTTTGTTCCTATTTTTTCTAAAATATTTTTCTCTTTATCCTTCCCATGGGAAGATGGAGGAGTATCTGATGCTTTACTCTTTCTTCCTGGTCCATTAGCCATGGCCTTTGGTCTATCTTTGGGAGGTGTTTTCCCTTGTGTAGCTTCTCATGCAGCCTGCCTCTGTGATGTCCTCCTAGTAGGTGTAGGAGTGTCATCCTTGTCCTTTTCTTATTCTTCTTCAACCTCCACCACTTGAGGTGCCTAAATATTAGGTTGAGGAGGGGAAATTTTATATTTATCTCCAAGTTCTGCCACTTTTTCTCTGATAGTCTTCATGTCTTCTTTAGTTATTCCATGTTTCCTTGCTATTTTATCAACAAGGGACTCAACTTTCTTTTCCTTGCTTCCCTTTACCAACTGTTCCTTTACTTCTTTGTATTTCTCTTCATATGTGCCCCATCTAGGAGTATTGGGGTCTTTAGGGGACTATAGGACATGTTGAATGTGAAGTTCTAGAATGGTGTAATCAACTTCATAGCCCATAGGGGTAGCCCATGAAGTTCTAGGTTCCACTACTTTAAAGCATGTGCTGTCAGTTTCTACCATAAAACATATGTCATTCTTGTATTTATCAACTAATATCCAAAGGATTCTTTCCCTTTCATGCATTTTCTTCTGAAATAGTCTCATCATGCTTGCAAATTCATAATACCTATTTTGTTCATCACTTTTCCTATAACAATCACTGATATTTTGCGTAGAACATCTATTAGATCTCCATAGGTACATATTAGGAAATCTCCTCATCAAATTAAAAAATATTTACATAACCAATGATCCAAATCTAAAATATTTTTTCCTATTCCTTTTAATTCCTACAAGATTTTCCATTAATTATTATCTTAGAACCTCACATAGGTCATACTCTTCATCCTCAATTACCATTTTGTATGCCATGTGAACAAAACTGGTTGACACATTATTTAGTATACTACTATATTGAAATTTATCCCAATATCATTGCTACTATCTTAACATCTTCTTGTGTGATGTCATTTCAGTCATGGCTCTTTTGTTCCATTTGCTTTTTGTCAATTTCTCTACTTCAAACCTTATGTTCTTCTCAATAATAGGTATTTTACTTGTCATAGGTAATCCAATAATATCATGTAGTAGTTCCTTGGTAATTTTAGTTGGGGTTCCAGTAATCTGTATGAATTCATCAAGTATTCTACTTAGTACAATCTTAATCCAATATAATTCATCAAATTCAAATCTCTCTATGAATTTGACCACTAGCAACCCGTGAACTTTCCTACATTCTTCTCTTAGGGTTTTGGATGCATTATATAACCCTAGCATTTCATCATTAATCTCTTAGATGCCTATGAATTCAATCTTATTGTGTATGTATGTCCTGATGTCTTCAACATTAGGAACACCAATCGAAGTGTGTGAAAATGCACCCTCTTGATCCCCTTCAGTAGATTTGAAGGGATGAATTTTAAATTTGTATTTATTCCTCTCAAGCACATTGAAAACCTTGGGTGTATCCATACTGATTACTTTGTTACTACAATTGACAAAGTTTTCTTGAGATAATTACAAATACCTAGTTTGTATGGGCATGTGAGGGGTTTTGCGAACACAACTACAAACACTTCAAGCTCCAACTCCTACTCTAGTTTCTTCAATTCTCTCTAATCTCCATGAAAATGGTAGATAATTTGACCATAATATTAACCTTATAAATTTTTTGGCACAAGTCCCAAAAGCTACTCATAAAGCTGTAAGAAACCAGTGCTAGCTCAAACTAGTATACATTCACACAGACATCTCCAAAAGTGATGTAATCTTGTCCAAGATCACTCAACATAGTAACTAAGATTTCTTCAAGTTTTCACAACTTAAATCATCCATATAGGGGCTCTATATCTGACTGGTGTTAATTTTTCATGCTCCCTCTAAGGCATACATTGCCCATCATAAAGATGGTGGAGTAATGAACCCTAGAAATGATTCAACAAGACTCTTAGGAATCTTGTGAATGCTTACATTCTACTCTTCATATTTATTAACCTCAAATTCCATAGGTTCATTATGTTTGAACCATTTCTCCTTAAATTCTTCTTTCAGCTCTTCGAGCTCTCTATCTTATTTATTCAACTCTTTTTCCTTTGCGATTGGCCTAAAGGACATCTTGACTAGTCTTGTATATCTACAATACTTTACTACATGTCCATCATTGTTACACTTGAAACATGTCACCTTCTTCTTAGGTTTCAATTGACTGTAATCAAACTGCAACTTGCAATACTTAGCAATATGACCAAAGTTATTATATTTGTAACACACAATCTTTCTAGGTCTAGAAATAGGTTTCTTAACTTCCTCAAATGTCTTTTTAGCATCATCCTTACTAGTATTAGAAACATTATCTTGCACAATATAATTTTCTTTACTTCTTTCCTTATGCTTAGGTTGTCTAAGTTCTGCATCTTTACTACATTCACCTTTTTCCATCTTTCCTTTATTCAAACTTTTCTCCTTTTATTTCTTAAGGAAATCACCCAAGTGATCATATGTAGGTCTGCTAGATCACATATCTAGTTTTCTACATTCTCTTATCTTATGTCCATAAAGTATCAATTAAAACAAAAACTAGTAAACTTGGGCGAAGGAATACCTTTTTCAGTTTTCTTTTTTGATTGATCTTCATGGCTGCAATCCTTTGTTAGAATGATTTTAGAATAATTGAGAGGGGGGAGGGGGGGGGGGGGTGAATCATTTATCCTCAGGTCCATATGTACCAATTCAACTTTTCAACACTTCAACCAACTTAGATCTATTCAACAATCCACTCGGTCTCTATAGAATATATCAATAACATAAAACTTGTAGTCCATTGTCCAAAACTAATCAACTTGCAGAATATAAAACTTATAAAAACATAACACATCAAATAATATTCACACAAGTATGACACTAAAATTTAACGTGGAAACCCAATATAGGAAAAACCACTAGTAACATGCTACCAAATTTTCACTCTTCTGAAGTGAGCTTTGTGAGAAGCCAACCTTGTCAAAGGTTACAATACACACTCCTAGGTGTGACCTTGTTAAAGGATTTGATCACCTTGTTAAGAGTGGCCTTGTTAGAGGACTGAAGAACATCCCATTACAATGTCACCTTGATTAAAGGGTTTACAAAATGACTGTTAGGTCAACCTTGATTAAAAGATTTTGACTGATACAATGGTTAAAAAGTAACAGTAGGTTCTGATCTAAAATATAAAACTCATGGGTATGTGCAAGATCATGAGGGGCCAAACTATGCCCTTAAGTGGCAATGAAAAATCAGCAAATCAAGGTTAGTCAACTTGACGTGAAAATTTCAACTAGCTATGAACCTAATATCAAAAAGTTGTAAGAATAGAATCTATAGAAAATTGAATTTAGTTTCTAAACTACTAGGCCTTTTTTCAGAAAAAGTTAGTATGATTGGTGAAAAGTATAGATTTCAATGCAGCAATACAAAAATTTCAGGAAAAAAATAAGTAGGTCTATGTCTGACCACCTTAATCATAATCAAATGATAATATTTTATTATAAGATTTTATATATAAGTAGTAGACTCATGCCCAGATGTGACGCATATTTTTTTATAATTTTATTCCAAAAAAATAATTAATTATGAATTTTCTGCTACAACATTTTTCAGAACAAAAAAATCCCATGTTTGACCACCTTAACTCATTCAAAACTTTACAAAATTCAAATTTTTTTTTTCCTTATAGTAGGTGAAGCATAGAATGTGATGCATTTTTTGGATTTTAAAAATGTTATACCATTTGAAAGTTATAGTAATTTTTCAATTAGTATATAAATCAACACTTTAGAGGTAGCTCAATTAGAAAATAACTAATAATTACTTACTGAATTCAAAATTTGATAGCAATTATATTGATAGAAAGTTGATAATCTCCTTAAGATACCCTTTTCATTTTATCAAATTTGGGTGAAAAAAAAGTCGTCAGCTACATTGTCAAAGTCTGGAACTCAAAGAAATATGGGAAAAACACGTATTTGAGACATTCCAATAGTTGACCATGTAGGTTTGGTGCACAAAGCAATACCGAGCCTAATTGGGTACCCGATATTCACCCGAATACGATGACAAAATTTTGAATTTTCATTTTGCCTCCACTTTCTCCCTCCCATTTCTCCATCCTTCATAAACTATATATTAGTTATATATTAGATATATATTAGATATATTAAATATTATATAAGATCAATTATATATTAAATGTTATATAATATATATTTTACATTAAATATTATTTAATATATATTAATATTAAAAACTATATATTAGATTATATATTATATATATTAAATATTATATAATATACATGTTACATTAAATATTATTTAATTATATATTAATATCAAAAACTATATATTAGATTATATATTATATATTAAATATTATATAATATACATTTTACATTTTAAATATTATTTAATATGATTCTGAGCATGAGCATGAGTCCCTACAGGGGCATAGTTGTGCCTTTTACAGGCGTCAAAAACCCTAGCTACGCAGAAATGGAGGCTTTGAAGAATAGTTCACTGGAGGTGGATTATAGAAGCAGAGGGCAAGAGAATCACTCTGTTTCCACCGCCTGTGGCTGTGAAATGGTATCTTTCCCTGCTTTTTCAACTAGAATGCTAAATTGCAAAGGTTCTCGAAATAGATTCTGGTCACTGGACAATTGTACCATGCTTGTTGATAATTTGACAGCTCAACAGAGTCATTGGGAGGTTAAACAAGAACAACTAGATGAACCTTTCAATCAATCGAAGATTATGGAGAGTGGGGAAGGGTTTGGTAAAATGAGCAGTTGTACTAGAAATTATGCAGGTGCCGTAGAATATACCGCATTAATAAATTTAAAGAAGAGATCAGCGGCGATGCGACATTATGAGGAAAGCCTTGCCGTTTCGATGGTGTTGCCCTGATATTATGAAGAATGTCTTGCCACTTCAATGCCAGTGCCACCTCTATCTTAGACTTTTGCCATTGCTTCTCATCAATACTCTAAGATATGACAGGGATTGTGGGCTTTTGCACAACATAGTCCATGATAAATTCTCTATAAATCATCATGCGTTACAGTATTCTGTGCGTTTCTGAACAACTTACTCGAAGAATTTAATTTTTATCGTAATTTTGGATCCATGGATTGTCATTTTGCGCTCGGAGAGAAGCTACGGATTGCAAGAATTTGATAAATTTGGTTTATCTCATTTTCTTTCTCTGCCATTTCTGAGTAATACAATTTTATTTTTGTCCGTCTTAAATGATTTCGCCTGAAGTTACTGAATTTTTTTAGATGATTTTGTCTGAAGTTTTAATGAAATTTCTTCCATGGATGCTAATGAAATCTCTTCCATGAATGCTGATAAGATGTTTAAATTCAAAGCTAATAAATTCTATAGCTTGAATGTTCTTTGTGGTAGAAGGTTATTTTCATGGTTTGTGATTCATGCAATTCCTTAATAGTTTCATTCTTAACAGAATTCATAACTAGATTTTCCATAGCCAATTTTCTTCTTGATTGTTGCAATATTTTCTCCTCCACTGAACATTTTGTAATCAGTTGATATACAATCACATTTTTCTCTTGGCCAATTCTGTGGGCTCGCGATTGAGCCTGTAGATCCACAAAAGGGTTGAAATCTAGATCTGGTGGAAGAGTAGTATTAGCAAGAAGTCATTCACTAACATCTCATTTGGGTCATGGGGACTCCCTAGGGGTCCTAGTACACCTTATCATGCATTAGGACCCCTAGGGAGTCCCCCATGACCCCTTTAGACACACTTGAGTGTTCCAATGTGTCAAAAGGGGTCATGGGGGACTCCCTAGGGGTCCTAACGCATGATAAGGTGTACTAGGACCCCTAGGGAGTCTGCACGACCCCTTTTGAAACATTGGAACACTCAAGCATGTCTTAAGGGGTCTTAGTACCCCTTAAGATACACTTGAGCATTCTAATGTGTCAAAAGGGGTCATGGGGACTCCCTAGGGGTCCTAACCTGTGATAAGGCATACTAGGACCCCTAGGGAGTCCCGATGACCCCTTTTGACACATTGGAATGCTCAAGTGTGTCTTCAGGGGTCTTAGGACCCCTGAAGACACACTTGAGCATTCCAATGTGTCAAAAGGGGTCATGGGGACTCCCTAGGGGTCCTAACATGTGATAAGGCGTACTAGGACCCATAGGGAGTCTCGATGACCTCGTTTGACACATTGGAATGCTCAAGTGTGTCTTAAGTGGTCTTAGTACCCCTTTAGACACACTTGAGCATTCCAATGTGTCAAAAGGGGTCATGGGGACTCTCTAGGGGTCCTAGTACACCTTATCATGTGTTAGGACCCATAGGGAGTCCCCATGACCCCTTTTGACACATTGGAATGCTCAATTGTGTCTTAAGGGGTACTAAGACCCCTTAAGACACACTTGAGCATTCCAATGTGTCAAACGGGGTGATCGGGACTCCCTAGGGGTCCTAGTATGCCTTATCATGCGTTAAGACCCCTAGGGAGTCCTCATGACCCCTTTTGACACATTAGAATGCTCAAGTGTGTCTTAAGGGGTACTAAGATCCCTTAAAACACACTTGAGCATTCCAATGTGTCAAATGGGGTCATCAGGACTCCTTAGGGGTCCTAGTATGCCTTATCACATGTTAGGACCCCTAGGGAGTCTTGATGACCCCTTTTGACACATTGGAACACTCAAGTGTGTCTTAAGAGGTACTAAGACCCCTTAAGACATACTTGAGTGTTCCAATGTGTCAAATGGGGTCATCGGGACTCCCTAGGGGTCCTAGTATGCCTTATCACACATTAGGACACCTAGGGAGTCCCCATGACCCCTTTTGACACATTGGAATACTCAAGTGTGTCTTAAGAGGTACTAAGACCCCTTAAGACACACTTGAGAATTCCAATGTGTCACAAGGGGTCATCAGGACTCCCTAGGGGTCCTAGTACACCTTATCATGTATTAGGATCCCTAGGGAGTCCCCATGACCCCTTTTGACACATTGGAACTCTCAAGTGTGTCTTAAGGGGTCCTACGACCCCTTAAGACACACTTGAGCTTTCCAATGTGTCAAAAGGGGTCATGGGGACTCCCTAGGGGTCCTAGTACACCTTATCATGTGTTAGGACCCCTAGGGAGTCCCCATGACCCCTTTTGACACATTGGAACACTCAAGTGTGTCTTAAGGGGTACTAAGACCCCTTAAGACAGACTTGAGCATTCCAATGTGTCAAACGGGGTCATCAGGACTCGCTACAGGTCCTAGTACACCTTATCACATGTTAGAACCCCTAGGGAGTCTCCATGACCCCTTTTGATACATTAGAATGCTAAAGTGTGTCTTAAGGGGTACTAAGACCCCTTAAGATAGACTTGAGCATTCCAATGTGTCAAATAGGGTCATCGGGACTCCCTAGGGGTCCTAGTATGCCTTATCACATGTTAGGACCCCTAGGGAGTCCCCATGACCCCTTTGGACACATTTGAATGCTCAAGTGTGTCTTAATGGATACTAAGACCCCTTAAGAAAAATTTGAGCATTCTAATGTGTCAAACGGGGTCATCAGGACTCCCTAGGGGTCCTAGTATGCCTTATCATGTGTACTAGGACCCCTAGGGAGTCCCCATGATCCCTTTTGACACATTGGAATGCTCAAGTGTGTCTTAAGGGGTACTAAGACCCCTTAAGACACACTTGAGTGTTCCAATGTGTCAAACAGGGTCATGGAGACTCCCTAGGGGTCCTAGTACGTCTTATCATGCGTTAGGACCCCTAGGGAGTCCCCATGACCCCTTTTGACACATTGGTATGCTCAAGTGTGTTTTAAGGGGTACTAAGACCCCTTAAGACACACTTGGGCATTCCAATGTGTCAAACGGGGTCATGGGGATTCCCTAGGGGTCCTAGTATGCCTTATCATGCGTTAGGACCCCTAGGGAGTCCCCATGACCCTCTTTGACACATTGGAATGCTCAAGTGTGTCTTAAGGGGTCTTAGGACCCCTTAAGACACACTTGAGCATTCCAAACCCTTAAGACACACTTGAGCATTCCAATGTGTCAAAGAGGGTCATGGGGACTCCCTAGGGGTCCTAGTATGCCTTACCACATGTTAGGACCCCCAGGGAGTCCCCATGACCCCGTTTGACACATTGGAATGCTCAAGTGTGTCTTAAGGGGTCTTACAGGGTTATGGGGACTCCCTAGGGGTCCTAGTATGCCTTATCACACATTAGGACCCCTAGGGAGTCCCCATGACCCCTTTTGACACATTGGAATGCTTACAACCCCTTAAGACACACTTGAGCATTCCAATGTGTCAAAAGGGGTCATGGGGACTCCCTAGGGATCCTAGTACGCCATATCACACGTTAGGGCCCCTAGGGAGTCCCCATGACCCATTTTGACACATTGGAACGCTCAAGTGTGTCTTAAGGAGGGTCGTAGGACCCTCCTTAAGACACACTTGAGCGTTCCAATGTGTCAAAAGGGGTCATGGGGACTCCCTAGGGGCCCTAACATGTGATATGACGTACTAGGATCCCTAGGGAGTCCCCATGACCCCGTTTGACACATTGGAATGCTCAAGTATGTCTTAAGGGGTCCTACGACCCCTTAAGACACACTTGAGCATTCCAATGTGTCAAAAGGGGTCAAGGGGGCTCCCTAAGGGTCCTAACACATGATAAGGTGTATTAGGACCCCTAGGGAGTCCCCATGACCCTGTTTGACACATTGGAATGCTCAAGTGTGTCTTAATGGGTCTTAGGACCCCTTAAGACACACTTGAGCATTCCATTGTGTCAAAAGGGTACCCCTTAAGACACACTTGAGCATTTCAATGTGTCAAACATGGTCATGGGGAATCCCTAGGGGTCTTAGTATGCCTTATCACACGTTAGGACCCCTAGGGAGTCGCCATGACCCCTTTTGACACATTGGAATGCTCAAGTGTGTCCCCTTAAGACACACTTGAGCATTCCAATGTGTCAAAAGGGGTCATGGAAACTCCCTAGGGGTCCTAGTACACCTTATCACATGTTAGGGCCCCTAGGGAGTCTCCATGACCCCTTTTGACACATTGGAATGCTCAAGTGTGTCTTAAGGGGTCATAGGACCCCTTAAGACACACTTGAGTGTTCCAATGTGTCAAAAAGGGTCATGGGGACAACCTAGGGGTCCTAGTATGCCTTATCACATGTTAGGGCCCCTAGGGAGTCCCCATGACCCCTTTTGACACATTGGAATGCTCAAGTGTGTCTTAAGGGGTCCTAAGACCCCTTAAGACACACTTGAGCATTCCAATGTGTCAAAAGGGGTCATGGGGACTCCCTAGGTGTCCTAGTATGCCTTATCACGTGTTAGGTCCCCTAGGGAGTCCGCATGACCCCTTTTGACACATTGGAATGCTCAAATGTGTCTTAAGGGGTCTAAAGACCCCTTAAGACACATTTGAGCATTCCAATGTGTCTTAAGGGGTCTAAAGACCCCTTAAGACACATTTGAGCATTCCAATGTGTCAAAAGGGGTCATGCGGACTCCCTAGGGGTCCTAGTACACCTTATCATGTGTTAGGGCCCCTAGGGAGTCCCCATGACCCTGTTTGACACATTGGAATGCTCAAGTGTTTCTTAAGGGGTCTTAGGACCCCTCAAGACACACTTGAGCATTCCAATGTGTCAAACAGGGTCATGGGGACTCCGTAGGGGTCCTAGTACTCCTTATCACGCATTAGGGCCTCTAGGGAGTCCCCATGATCCCTTTTGACACATTGGAACACTCAAGTGTGTCTTAAGGGGTCCTGAGACCCCTTAAGACACACTTGAGCATTCCAATGTGTCAAACGGGGTATTGGGGACTCCCTAGGGGTCCTAGTATGCCTTATCACGTGTTAGGGCCCCTAGGGAGTCCCCATGACCCCTTTTGACACATTGGAATGCTCAAGTATGTCTTAAGGGGTCCTAAGACCCCTTAAGACATAGTTGAGAATTCTAATGTGTCAAATAGGGTCATGGGGACTCCCTAGGTGTCCTAGTATGCCTTATCATGTGTTAGGGCCCCTAGGGATTCCCCGTGACCCCTTTTGACACATTAGAATGCTCAAGTGTTTCTTGAGGGGTTCTAAGACCCCTTAAGACACACTTGATCATTCCAATGTGTCAAACAGGGTCATTGGGACTCCCTAGGGGTCCTAGTACACCTTATCATGCGTTAGGGCCCCCAGGGAGTCTCCATGACCCCTTTTGACACATTGGAATGCTCAAGTGTTTCTTGAGGGGTCCTACGACCTCTTAAGACACACTTGAGCATTCCAAAGTGTCAAACTGGGTCATGGGGACTCCCTAGGGGTCCTAGTATGCCTTATCATGCGTTAGGGCCCCTAAGGAGTCACCATGATCCCTTTTAACACATTGGAATGCTCAAGTGTGTCTTAAGCGGTCCTAAGACCCCTTAAGACACACTTGAGCATTCCAATGTGTCAAACAGGGTCATGGGGACTCCCTAGGGGTCTTAGTACACCTTATCATACATTAGGGCCCCTAGAGAGTCTCCATGACCCCTTTTGACACATTGGAATGCTCAAGTGTGTCTTAAGGGGTCCTAAGACCCCTTAAGACACACTTGAGCATTCCAATGTGTCAAACGGGGTCATGGGGACTCCTTAGGGGTCCTAGTATGCTTTATCACATGTGAGGGCCCCTAGGGAGTCCCCATGACCCCTTTTGACACATTGGAATGCTCAAGTGTTTCTTGAGGGGTCCTACATCCCCTTAAGACACACTTGAGCATTCCAATGTGTCAAACGGGGTCATCGGGACTCCCTAGGGGTCCTAGTATGCCTTATCATGTGTTAGGGCCCCTAGGGAGTCCCCATGACCCCTTTTGACACATTGGAATGCTCAAGTGTGTCTTGAGGGGTTCTACGACCCCTTAAGACACACTTGAGTGTTCCAATGTGTCAAACAGGGTCATCGAGACTCTCTAGGGGTCCTAGTATGCCTTATCACATGTTAGGACCCCTAGGGAGTCCCCATGACCCCTTTTGACACATTGGAATGCTCAAGTGTGTCTTAAGGGGTCGTACGACCCCTTAAGACACACTTGAGCATTCCAATGTGTCAAACGGGGTCATCGGGACTCCCTAGGGGTCCTCGTATGCCTTATCATGCGTTAGGACCCCTAGGGAGTCCCCATGACCCCTTTTGACACATTGGAATGCTCAAGTGTGAAACAAGGTCATCAAGACTCCCTAGAGGTCCTAGTATGCCTTATCACGCGTTAGGACCCCTAGGGAGTCCCCATGACCCCTTATCATGCGTTAGGACCCCTAGGGAGTCTCTCTCTGCCTCTAGTGAACTATTCTTCAAAGCATCCATTTTTGCGTAGCTAGGCTTTATGATGCTTGTAAAAGGCACGTTTAATACAAAGATTTAGCCGAACACCTTTAAAGACCTAAAAGAAATGAGAAAAAAATTTAGGCCAAAAATACATACCGCATTTCTGTATGTAGTACCGTAAGCTTGAACAATCGAGTTGGCTTCCTCTGCTAAGGAACGAAGAACTTCATTAATGTATGCTCTAGGAGGAAGATTATAATTTCCATATTTCTGTAAGAGTTTCTCCAAAATTTGTAATATTATATATAATATATTAGTATACATTAGTATATGTATTATATATATATATATTATATACATGTTAGTATATATTATACATTAGTATATATATAATATATTATATATATTAGTATATTTAATACATTCGTACATATAATACATTAGTATATTATAATACATAAGTATATATATAATATACATTATATATATCATATGCCTCTTTTCTATATATATATTATATACATCAATATGTGTAAAAGTTCAATTTTTTTCATTTTCTCCCACCTTTTTTTCATCAGCTTGGGAATATTGGGTACCCGATATGGAATTAGATACCTGATTTTTGCCAGGCAATATTTTACCAAAATATTCCCTGTCCCCACAGACCAGACAATCACGGGATTTTATACCTTTTTCATGCATTGCAAAACAAAAAATGTGATTTGGGGCCCATTGTTTGATTTTTGTCAACTCGTGGTCGCACCATGGGAAGCAACAGTTGTCGAAAGGCTAAATGCAAGAGGAAGCTGACAGATAATGAAATTCAGGCATATAGGGAAAAAGATAAGGAAAATCACTGAAGAAGGAGAGAAGGTATGTTAAACATTAATCAAGGTGACCCCGTAAATGTAGTTGTAAGTGAAGAGGATGTTCAATTTGAAAATGCATAGATGGAGATTGAAAATGTAGACTTTGGGAATGAAAATGTTGCACAAGAACCACATGAACGTTATACATCTCCAAATTATATGCGAAATGAAGTCCCTTGCAATAAAGATAATCAATCTTCAAATTTAGGGCTTTCAAGAACACCTAAATGGTTAATTGAAATTGAGGAGAACATTATGAATAATTGGGAAGGAAAGAGGTCACATAGAACCGTTAGGTTGTGGGCTTCAAGACTTTATGATCAATTTTTTTGAAACAAGACATTGGTTGAGAAATGCCAAATTTTTGTGCAGTTGTTAAAGATGCAAAAGATGAGACCCGTGCTTGTGAAATTGAAGATTCATGTGAACAAGAAAATGGAGAGAAATGTCATTGTTGTGAAGAATCTTTTCAAAGCTCTCAATAGCATTGGGAAGACTAGCAGAGAAAAAGACAAGAGAGTTGCTCGAAGGGTTATTACAACCTCCTTAGTAAGTCATTAGTTGAGAAAGGCTCATTTGATGAGACAAACTTATGTTGACTTCAATATAGACCGTAAAACTTTGGGTAGAGCACTTGCAAGAAGAGAAAGACTTGATGATCCACTTCAAATTGATACATGGGCTTATGGTGGGAGACTTCCACGTTTCGATAAGAAGCTAACAGATGTTGTCAAGGATGAAATTCAATAATTTTGGGATGCTAACTCAAGAGTGTCACCAAATGTGAAGGATGTCTTGAAGTTGAGAGTTGGCAATCAAGACCGCACTCCACATCCTAAACATTATGTGGAGGTAAGTCAAACAATGTTGTATAAAATTTTTTGTGAGACACATCCAACATTGAAAATATCACAAAGGTCTTTTGAATCCGTGAAGCCATTTTATTGTGTACCCCTTAAGATTTGAAATACATGTTGTTGCAAATATCATGTTGAGTTTTCAATGCATCATGAATTATTACAGTCCATTCATTCTACTTTGCATACTAATGAAATGATAGAGGATTGTGGTGCAAGTGGTCTTCCCAAATCATCAAGAGACTTGCTATTTCAATTTTTATGTCATAGAGATGATGGTTGTTTATTTTATAAAAAAGATTGCTTAAATGCCAAGTGCTCAGAATGTGGTGGCTTGTCCAAGTTTAGAACATGTTTTCATGAGGGTTTGGAACACAATTTTGGAAAGACACTCGTCCAAAAAAAGGTATATGAAACAGTGAAATATACATTAAAGAGTGGAGGTGAAGGTTCTAGATGTGAGTTAGTTGCAAAAGAATACAATGTTGCTGATTTTATCTCAGATTTCAAGAAAAATCTTTTTTACAAGTATGCAAGGCATAGTCACAGGTCTCAATGGTTGGATCAACAATTTAGGACATGTAAGGACACTTTCCCCATTAGAACTATTATATCCATTGTAGACTTTGCAGAGAACTAAACATTGCAGCCCCAAAATGAGACTCAAGCTCAATATTACAATTCCATTCAGGTTGCTATTTTTGTACACATCACATATAGACATTCCCTTGATAGCACAAAAGATGAGTGAAAGATAATCAGAGAGTACCATTTTTATATGAGCAATGACAGGTCTCACTCTCATGAGTTTGTTCAACATTATTTCTAGAACTATTTTGACTTCTTGCAGGAAAATGGTATTGCTATGGATAGGCATCTCATTTGGTCGAATAATTGCATTGGTCAATTTAAGAATGCCAAAATGTTTTATTGGTTGTGTAGAATGCATGTGGAGAGAGGTGTACCTCATATTTAGAGTTTTTTTGAGTCAGGGCATGGGAAAGGGGAGCATGATGGAGCAAGTGTGTGTGTGTGAAGAGAGCTCTAGTTAAGGAGCAATTGAGGATTTTAGGTGCTATACTTCTTGATGCTTGTTCTATTGTTGATTGGTGTACTTTAGCATTATCACAGGGGGGGACTCTTGATTCTATAGTGTGTAGATTCTTTTGGTTGGTTGAGGAGGGAACTATAGGAGATATATTGGATTGTCAAACAGTGAAAGACTCTTCAAAAATGCATTCATTCCAAAGCTCCAATAGTAGTACATGGACCATTTGGACACAAGAGTTGGATTTTTTTTGCCCCATGTGTTTTTAGTATGATTGGGATCATTGTGAGTCAAGTGAGTGGGTGGATACATGGGTTCCACAATATCTGACTCCTTTATCTTTGACACTCTCTATAAGAAATGATGACACAGACACTTCAGTTGACTATGACCATCTTTCAGATCTTCTGAAGCCAAGAGATGTTTTTGCATTGGTTGCACCGCAAGGGAATGATGAGAGGTTAGATTATTGGTTAGCACATTATGTACAAGGTAAACATAAGCTTGTACAACCGATGACAAATGGTGATGGGTTCACATATCCTACTGGTTCAGTTGTTGTTGCGGGAACATGGCTACGAACATACATGATTAGAAAGAATGGAGTGCCCACATTTGAAGACTATGAGAAGCACACAACTATTCTCATGTATTCACACCTTGTTATAGCAACAAATGTGAAGTTGTCAAAGCATCAAGGAAGACCAAAGACAAAAGAACTTTGGACTATTACTACTGCTAATCATGAAGCACTATTGGAGACCCTGAAGCAAAGAGATGAGCCTTCAGGAACACTTGACTAGGTAATAAGTTAACTTAGTGCATTGTTTTCTAAGTTCGTTAAGCTTAATTTCAATACTTTAATTTGACCTTTCTTAGATTGTATTTTGAGTCAATAAACTTGGTTTTGTATGTGGATTGTAACTTGTGCAGGAGCACCTATGAAGATGCCTATGGTCACCATGGATCCAATCAGAGATAGAAGGACAAAAGGATCCTTAATGGTTAATTGAGATCTTTTGAAGCCTATAATGGAAATTTGTAACAATCAATTTGATTTAAAAGTTAAATGTCCTAAAACTCTTCATAAGGACTTATGACCAAAATCATGTATGGGTGGCCAATAGTGCCAAGAAGGGATCTTACATGTCATATACTTATGTCATTTGCATGGTTTGAATTCTTACATGTTTGATTGTTGTTTCTAATGCTTTAAGGATATTATTATTTATCATTTCAAACAATCTATAAAAGTTAAACCTCAAACATAATAAGCTCCACAGTTCAAATTTCACAAGCTTAATCATGATTAATTTCACAGTTTAAATTTCAAACATACCACTAACAATCAGTTGAAAGTGGCTCGTATCTCAGACCTCATGAGAGGTATCAAAAAACTATCAAGTGGTACGTGATCATGTTTTTGAGGTCTACAATAACCTCTCTTAGTTTTGGGCAATTTGACTTCGTTTGCATTTGGCAAGGCGATCTTAGTCGATGCCAAAACTTGCAGTGAGGGTCAGTTGAAAGTGGCTCAGCAATGTATCTTTCAAACCATCTAACTTGGCATCAAACCATCTACTCCATTAGCTCTAGCTGGCTGGGTAAATGCCAGTGACAACCTCATTCTACCCATAGAGTCACTGGAACGCTCGTGACCACGCTCGGCCGAAGTGACCCCAAGGTGCACTAAGCACGATTGGGCAGTGATCTTTCGAGGGTCGTATCTCAGACCTCATGAGAGGTATTGACAAACCATTAGGTGCTACAAGATCATTTTTTTGAGGTCTAAAATAACCTCTCTCATTTTTGGGCGATTCAACTTCATTTGCATTTGGCAAGGCGATCTCAGTCGATGCCAAAACTTGCAGTGAGGGTTAGTTGAAAGTGGCTTAGCAACATATCTTTCAAACCATCTGACCTGGCATCGAACCATCTACTCCATCAACTCTAGTTGGTAGAGTAAACACTAGTGACAACCTTGTTCTTCCCACAGAGTCACCGGAACGCTTGCGACCATGCTCGACCCAAGTGACCCCAAGGTGCACTAAGCACGATTGGGTAGTGATCTTTCAGGGCTCGTATCTCAAACCTCATGAGAGGTATCAAAAAAATATTAGGTGCTAAAAGATCATGTTTTCGAGGTCTACAATAACCTCTCTCAGTTTTGGGCTATTCGACTTCATTTGCATTTGGCAAGGTGATCTTAGTCGATGCCAAAACTTGCAGTGAGGGTCAGTTGAAGGTGGCTCAGCAGCGTATCTTTCAAACCGTCTGACCTAGCATTGAATCATCTACTCCATCAACTCTAGTTGGCTGGGTAAACACTAGTGACAACCCCGTTCTACCCACAGAGTCACCGGAATGCTTGCGACCATGCTCGACCCAAGTGACCCCAAGGTGCACTAAGCATGATTGGGCAGCAATTTTCTGGGGCTCATATCTCAAACCTCGTGAGAGGTATCAAAAAACCATCAGTTGCTATAGGATCATGTTTTTGAGGTCTACAATAACCTCTCTTAGTTTTGGGCGATTCAACTTCATTTGCATTTGGCAAGGTGATCTCAGTCGATGCCAAAACTTGTAGTGAGGGTCAGTTGAAAGTGGCTCAGCAGTGTATCTTTCAAACCGTCTGACCTGGCATCGAACCGTCTGCTCCATTAGCTCTAGTTGGTTGGGTAAACACATGTGACAACCTTGTTCTACCCACAAAGTCACCAAAATGCTCAGACCACGCTCGACCCAAGTGACCCCAAGGTGCACTAAGCACGATTGGGCAGTGATCTTCTGGGGCTCGTATCTTAGACCTCATGAGAGGTATTGAAAAAATATCAAGTGCTACATGATCATTTTTTTGAGTTCTACAATAACCTCTCTTAGTTTTGGGTGATTTGACTTCATTTTCATTTGGCAAGGCGATCTCAGTCGATGCCAAAACTTGTAGTGAGGGTCAGTTGAAAGTGGCTCAACAGTGTATCTTTCAAACTGTCTAACTTGGCATCGAACCATCTACTCCATCAGCTCTAGTTGGTCAGGTAAACACCAGTGACAAGCCTGTTCTACCCACAGAGTCATCAGAACACTTGCGACCACGCTCGACCCAAGTGACCCCAAGGTGCACTAAGCATGATTGGGAAATGATCTTCCAGGGCTCGTATCTCAGACCTCATGAGAGGTATTGAAAAAACATTAGGTGCTACAGGATCATGTTTTTGAGGTCTACAATAACCTCTCTTAGTTTTGGGCTATTCAACTTCATTTGCATTTGGCAAGGTGATCTCAGTCGATGCCAAAACTTGCAGTGAGGGTTAGTTGAAAGTGGCTCAGCAGCGTATCTTTCAAACTGTTTGACTTGGCATTGAATCATCTACTCCATCAACTCTAGTTGGCTAGGTAAATGCTAGTGACAACCCCATTCTACCCATAGAGTCATCAGAATGCTCGCGACCATGCTCAACCCAAGTGACCCCAAGGTGCACTAAGCACGATTGGGTAGTGATCTTCCAGGGCTCGTATCTCAGACCTCATGAGAGGTATCAAAAAAATGTTAGGTGCTACAAGATCATGTTTTTGAGGTCTACAATAACCTCTCTCAATTTTGGGCGATTTGACTTCATTTGCATTTGGCAAGGCGATCTCAGTCGATGCCAAAACTTGCAGTGAGGGTCAATTGAAAGTGGCTCAGCAGTGTATCTTTCAAACCATCTGACCTGGCATCAAACCGTCTACTCCATCAGCTCTGATTGGCCAAGTAAATGCTAGTGACAACCCTATTCTACCCACAGAGTCATCGGAACACTTGCAACCACACTCGACCTAAGTGACCCCAAGGTGCACTAAGCATGATTGGGCAGTGATCTTTCGGGGCTCATATCTCAGACCTCGTGAGAGGTATCAACCATGTTTTTGAGATCTACAATAATATCTCTTAGTTTTAAGTGATTCAACTTCATTTGCATTTGGCAAGGCGATCTCAGTCGATGCCAAAACTTGCAGTGAGGGTCAGTTGAAAGTGGCTCAATAGTGTATCTTTCAAACCGTCTGACCTGGCATCAAACCATCTACTCCATTAGCTCTGGTTGGCTGAGTAAATGTCAGTGACAACCCCATTCTACCCACAGAGTCACTAGAATGCTCATGACCACGCTTGACCCAAGTGACCCCAAGGTGCACTAAGCAGGATTGGGCAGTGATCTTTTGGGGCTCGTATCTCAAACCTCGTGAGAGGTATCAAAAAAATTTTAGGTGCTACGGGATTATGTTTTTGAGGTCTACAATAACCTCTCTCAATTTTGGGTGATTTGACTTCATTTGCATTTGGCAAGGTGATCTCAGTCGATGCCAAAACTTGCAGTGAGGGTTAGTTGAAAGTGGCTCAGCAGTATATCTTTCAAATCATCTGACCTAGCATCAAATCATCTACTCCATTAGCTTTGGTTGGCTGGGTAAATGCCAGTGACAACCTTGTTTCATTTTGCAATTTTTTGAAATGGAGGAAATAAATGAAATTAGCCAATGGAGTAAGAAGGAAGTCATGATACCTTGTTTCCCCGTCACAATGAAAGTGAAATATTTTACAATACATTAATCTAGTTTGGTATCAAGACTCTGCCTATTATTGTAGGACCATTGACATACTTGTTATCCAAGCCTGCAAAGGGAGTTGTCAAAATATTCGATCTTCTCTTTCTCCTCGATACAATTCTTCTTGTCTACAAAGAGGTTGGGTGGATATATGGTTCAGTTACAAAGGACATTTTGACTAATTTCAAAATGCATTGTCATGGATGGCATTCTATATATTGTGTGCCCCCTAGGCTAGATTTCATGGGTTCTGCTCCAATTAACCTTTCAGATCAGCTTAATCAAGTTCTACATTGGGCTCGTGGATTAGTAGAAATTTTTCTGAGCAAACATTGTCCTATTTGGTATGGTTATGAAGGTAGAATGAAATGGTTGGAGAGGCTATCAATGCCACTGTCTATCCAAGGACATGCCATCATCCTTAGGGTCAGTTATAATTTTAATTATCGAGTCCCATAAAAATTATGACTTGGAAGCATAAACAATATATGTAAACTGTTCGACAGAATGCCTACAAGTAGAGCATGTCATATGGAATTACAGATAGGAGTAGTAGAACTAGTAAAAGGTATCCAAAAATGAAGTTTCCAAAGCTTTGTCAAGTTAGAATGGTTGATGACAATGAGAATTGGTTTTGCACATCGACAATATTGGCATTCGAGAACATGATAATCTATAACATAATTTCAATATTAAGACATTATCATTTCCTAAGAATGCCCCAACACCGAATGTCAAGGAGGACCTGACATCTTCCCTGATGGACAAAACCTTGTTTCATGCTCGGTTGTTGGATTCATAGAGGTTTGAGACTATATCAGTGGGAAACTTAAGAGCGATTTTCAATACCAAGCTGATGATGCCTTCATGATGCATGATAATGCAGTTCTTTGTGTTGATGTATCAGTCATGATTCAAAGATGTTGGCTTCAGGTTCACAGGGTGGGAAAATTAAGGAGGACGTGCTCGCAATTGAATCCCAAAATACATATGTATGACGGCTTCGAAAAAATGTTTCTTGGTGTCACTTGCATGAAGTGGTATGTTTGTGGAGAGCCATAAATGACACACTCTACTTATAGCACCAAGCGTCCAATCAAAACATAGAGGCATTAACACTTGTGTTGCAATAAGATCTAGATGGCACTATTCTATAGGAATAGATCCATTTTGAAAGATGTAGAGTGCCAAGTAACATGGAATTTCATAACAAAATATTGCTAAGGCACTCACAAAGGGAGACTTTAATGTATTCGAGAAAGAAGATGTGGATAGACACGTCCTCAAGAATTAGTTATTATAACAGGAAAGAAACTGATCGAAAGGGGAAAATAAGTAAGGATCATAGAGGAGATTTTGGGGGTTTTGGATTTCGCCTGACCCAAGAGACTTTGTGCCAGGGGAGGGATAGATTAGGATTTTTATAGGAATGCAGGGAAAGAGGGATTTTATTTTTAGATAATGATTAATGTACAGGAACAACATAATCTTTGTTGTTTTGCTATGTTCAAAGAAGGATATGTCAGCATATTAAAACTTTGATTTTAGATGCTCACTTTCTGATTGATATTCATCTTTGAATGATATTGGTTTCTTTTGAATGTGTATCTATTACATCTGATCATCAGCACGATCATCTGTGGACTTTGTGCTATAGTTTTTCATGTATTTAGAAAGAACCATTCATCTTTCTCTCTTAGTTTCTTTCTGTAATGCATTGTTTAGGCAAATGAAATTTGTAACGTTTACTGTCCTTTTCTTTTTAGTAAATTAGTCCCTTCACCTCTATCTCATGTTTACGAATAGATGTTTGTAAGCCTTTATTTCTTTCAGGTTAAAAGCATTATCATTTATAGTTTATTTGATTCATTATAAATCCTGCATGGGGAGCTGTACCCGAATAATTCAAAGGGCACTTACACTTCTCAATAGCGAAGTGACCCAACTGTTGGTGTTGGTTGAGTCTTTTTGTTTGGGCTTTAAGAGTCATTTTGTAAGTGTTTCTTTGGAAGACAAATCTATTCACCAACAAGAAGTTAAACCTCAAACATAATAAGCTCCATGAACAGTGTATTCCAGAGTAAAGAAAAACAAATGTATATTCAACAAGATATAATTTAAATCATAATGATAATCATAGTCAAGATATAACTTCACCATTCAATTCTATAAACATGAATAATAAATATGTATATACAAAAGATGACGCAAATATAACATATAAATGAACATGTTCTATATATGTATCAAATGTATCAAAAGTATGTCCATATACAAATATGGCACATGCCATTTCAAAATGTCTACAAAATCAATGTTTTAAGGTGTACAATGTGGCATATATGCCATCTTAAAATGTGCAAAGTGTCATCTCTAAATGACCACAAAACTAAAACTGCATCCTATGCTGTAGGGGGATCATCAAAATGTAGCCTCTTTGAAGAAATGTTGGGCTTTGATTGATCCTGCATAAAAAATGAGTTCAAACCAAAGTTAGATTGCTTACTTTATATGATTTGTACATATATATATATATATATATATATATAATTCATAATTTTCAAACACTAATTTAATTAAAATTATAACTAAATATAAATAAATTTGTACCTGGTCTCTTGATTGCCTACCATGATCAGGTGTCCTAGCATAAGTCCTAGGTAGCGAAGGGACCATGCCAAAAATACCAACTCTGACCTATAAGTATATATTTGCAATAATGAGATTAGTAGAGTGGTGCAACATAGAGTAATAAATCTACAAAATAGGATGATAGCATAATAAAATTACAAATTGATTGAACTAAAATTAAAACTTACATTTGGTGATCCCTCCTCTGGAATAGTGGGCTGGGTCAACAAAGAAACAAAAGATTCTTGTGGGCCCTCCCTCACAGTTGGAGTAACCTATGAGAGTAAAAATATTGTCAATTATATATCAATGTACTTCATCATAGCAACCCTAGTTACAAAATACAAATAACAATATGTAAAAGTCTATGTACAATCAGGCTATCACTTCGAATCGAGACGCCTATAACCCTACACCGCCGAACCGGTGTCGGGACATCATCAATAGCCACACCCTATACAATAAAGTGCAAGTAAAATATTTATTACTACACACAAGTGGCATACATATGCATGCATAATTAATCTTAAACAATTAACTACCTTTCCTTTGTCGACACCTGATGAAGGAACCCCCTCACGCCCCCCACTGAAATCGGCTGTAGCCTGAAAGAACACAATAAGATGACAATATATATTAGTAAATGTATGAATTTTATTTCTCTAATTGATAGAGATTTAAGCATGTAGATCAAATAATATAAAAAAAAACTAATGGGTACATAATTTATAATATACCATATAGTCATCAAGGCCAAATGAAATGGCCGAAAGTGTGGACTCATCCACCTATCTCACCTCCTCCTGTGTCATCGATTGAACATAAATGGAAAAAATATATATACATAAGTGCATGCAATCATTAAAATGAGAGAAACCTCCAGCAATGCTATAATGAACATGCACGAAATAATAGAAATATAGAGCAAAGTAGAACTCAGAGTGAGTCTATTGATCACGGGCCACTTCGAGGGGGTAACCTCCTTTGAGCAAGCTCAATACAATAAACTCTTCGGTGCCAACAAGGGACTCAGCACCCACTTATATACTAAGTATGATCTAGAAAAGTAATACTACCTATGCATGTGGGATAATAAAATAAACTAATGGGATGACTTAAAAAGCATATGCGTCCAACAACACTACACTAATAGAATAAACAAAAGGAACACACAGGTTCCTAACATCCCCTCCCCCTCAGAAAAAAGCTTTGTCCTCAAAGCTTAAGGTGTGGAAATTGTTGCTGAATCTGAAGAAGGGGTTCCCATGTAGCATCCTCTGGTTGCATGCCATGCCACTGAATCAATACCTTAGAGATAGAGCGAGAGTGAAGCTAACAAGTGCTCTAGCCAAGGATTGCCTCAGGCTCCAAAATAATGGATCCTTCCTTATCCAATTCAGGTAGAGTAGTCTATGCTTTGATGTTAGTGCCAAGAACTTGCTTGAGACAAGAAACATGAAATAATGGATGAATGTGAGAAGAAGGAGGAAGTTCTAGTTTGTAAGCAACTGAACCAATCTTCTGCAGAACTTTATATGGCCCATAAAATTTGGGGGCCAACTTATGACGCCCTTTAAGCTTCAGGGAGGATTGCTTGTATGGTTGAAGATGAAGAAAAACCATATCCCCAACTTGAAAAGAGCACTCAGAATGATGTTGATCTACTTGTTGTTTCATGCGATTGCGGGCCATGTGAAGATTATCCTATAAAGTGCAAAGAATTTGATCCCTGGTGCGGAGAACTATGTCAACTGCCTAAACTGGTGAACTGCTGGGAGTGTAGGGAAGGAGTACTGGGGGTACCTGCCCATAAAATGCTTCATAGGGAGTCATTTTAGATGCTGTATGGTAAGAGGTATTGTACCACCATTTTGCAAGAGGAAGCCACTTGGCCCACTGATGTTGCTATTCAGAAGTGAAGCAACGAAGATAAGTTTCCAAATATTTATTGACGATTTTGGTCTGACCATCAGTTTGTGGGTGATAACCCGAACTCATCTTCAGTTTGGTACCAACTTGCTGAAACAATGCTGTCCAAAAATGACTGGTAAAAGCTGCATCACGGTCAGAGACAATGGAAGAAGGGAGGCCATGTAGATGAAAGATATGGTCCATGAAGATCTGTGCAACTGAGGAGGTAGTATAGGGGTGGCTGAGGGCACAAAAATGACTATATTTGGAGAGACGATCAACCACAACCAAAATCACTATTTTGCCATCAGATTTAGGAAGCCCTTCGATGAAATCCATAGAAATATCAGTCCAAATCCATGTAGGGATGGGCAAGGGTTCCAATAAACCAGGAGAGAGGGTTGTTTCACCCTTGTGGTGTTGGCAGGTATCACATTCAGCCACCATCTGTTGAATCATTTGTTTCATTCCTTTCCAAAAAAAATTCCACCTTGCCCGCTCATAAGTCTTGAGAAACCCAGAATGTCCTACCGAAGGAGAAGCATGGAGTTCATAAAAGACAGCCTGTTGCAAATCTGGATTTTGAGGAAGCACTAGATGCCCCTTATAGCGGAGAGAAGCACCATCCCATGAATAATGTGGTACCATAGAAGGATTATTGGCCAACTGGTGAATGATCTGAGATAAAGAGGGGTCACTGACACAGCCCTGTTGAACAGATTCTAACCAATTTGGGATTGGCATAGAAATAGCTAAAAGTGAAGCTTGATCATCAAATGTGCGGGAAAGAGCATCAGCCACAATATTGTCCTTACCCTTCTTGTACGTGATCTCATAATCATACCCCATGAGTTTGCTGACCCATTTTTGTTGTGCAGGGGAGGATACTCGTTGTTCCAGGAAGTATTTCAAACTTTGGTGATCAGTCTTGATGCAAAAATGACTCCCAAGGAGGTATGGTTGCCACTTTTGTACAGCATGCAAAATAGCCATAATTTCTTTTTCATATGTAGATAAGGCTAGATTCTTACCAGAAAGAGCTTTGCTAGTGAATGCAATAGGATGGTCATCTTGAAGGAGAACAACACCCAGTCCATTGCCACAAGCATCACTCTCAATAGTAAAGGGCTTAGAAGAATCTGGCATAGCAAGAACAGGTGTACTACACATAGCTTGTTTCAGTTGTGCAAATGCATTCTCAGCAACCTGGGTCTAGGAAAAAGCATCCTTTTTTAACATAGCTGTTAATGGTGCTGCAATCTTCCCATAATTCTTGACAAACTTCCGGTAATAGCCAGTCAGACCCAAAAAACTTTGAAGGCTCTTGAGAGTTTGAGGATGCGGCCAATTTTTCATGGCATCTATTTTGGTAGGATACACCCGAACCCCATGGTGTGCAACAATATGCCCGAGATACTCCACTTCCTTCTGGCCAAACACACATTTTGAAATTTTCGCACAAAGTTGATGATCAGAGAGAAGTTGCAGGACGAGTTCCAGATGATGGAGATGCTCAGCCCAAGTTTTGCTATAGATGAGAATATCATCAAAGAAGACCAGAATGAATTTTCTGAGGTAGGGCTGAAATATTTTATTCATCACTACCTAAAATGTTGAAGGAGCATTAGTGAGGCCAAAGGGCATGACTAAAAATTCATAGTGACCATCATGTGTGCGGAAGGCTGTTTTAGGAATATCCTCCTCATTGACCCTAATTTGATGATACCCAGAACAAAGATCCAACTTTGAGAAAAAATGAGTGCCATGAAGCTCATCAAGAAGTTCATCAACAACTGGAATGGGAAACTTATCCTTTATGGTGATATTATTAAGGGTTCAAAAATCAATGCAGAGTTGCCAAGACCCATCTTTTTTGCAGACCAGTAGAACTGGAGATGAAAAAAAACTAGTACTAGGGCGAATAATACCTTGCTTCAATAAATCATGAACAAGCATCTCAATTTCAATCTTTTGATGAAAGGGGTAGCGGTAGGGCCTGATATTGGGTGGGACGCTACCAGGAAGGAGCTGAATACGGTGGTCCTCTGGGCAAGACGGTGGCAAGCCCGTAGGTTCAGCAAATACAGTGGAATACTTATCCAAAATTTGTTGGAGATCTACAGGAGTACTAGAGACTACTGATGGCTGCATTTGGATGGAATGGAGCTGAGCGATGGCACCATGTGAATTCTTCTTAAGAAGCTTTTCCATACGATGTGAATTGATGATGCTGAGAGACCCGGGCTGCAAGCCTGTCAAAGTGTGTTGTTGCCCACTGACTGAAAACTTCATCCAAAGTTCAGAAAAATTCCAGAGAATGGGACCAAGAGTGCGTAACCATTGGGCACCCAAAACCACATCACAACCCCCTAAGGGAAAGGCAAACATGTCAGAGCATAGGGTATAATCTCCAATAGAGAGACGCACATTGCCACATTTCCCTTTGCAAGGTAAAGTGCCCCCATTAGCAATCATGACTTCAAAGTTAGAGCAGGGATGAACAAAGCAATCAGCCCGTTTGGCTATGCTGGGGTCAATGAAGTTGTGAGTGCTACCAGAATCAATGAGGATAGTAAGAGGGACCTTCTTGAAGTAACCCCGAACCCACATGGCTTTTGGGGTAGTGACTCCGGCCAAAGCATGGACAGATATCTCTGGTTGGACTTCTGGTTCAACCTCTTCATCTACCATTTCTTGAGCATCTTCATACTCTTCCTGTTCGGGTGGGGAATCCACATTCAAGAGATAGAGCTTTTGCTGCACACATCTATGGCCTCGGGACCATTTCTCATCACAATTATAGCAAAGCCCTTTTTCCCGACGGGCTCGCATCTCTGTTTCAGACAAGTGCTTGATAGGAGTAGTTTTGGGAGTTGGTGTGACCGGAGGATGTTGAGAGCTTGCATTTTGGAATGGAACAAAATTAGATCTGGATCATTGTAAAGCATTGATCTTGTCCTCTACTAATTTAGCCAACCCAAGGGCTTCCATCATAGTAGTGGGCTGAAACATTTTGACTTCAGATCGGAGTGCATCCTTCAAACCACTGATAAAACAACTACGAAAGAATTCATCAGACAATCCCTCTGTGTGATTAGCTAATTTTTCAAACTCTGTTTGGTATTCTCTCACTGTGCCTGTTTGTCAGAGTTTAGTGAGTGCGCCTATGAAGTCATCAAAATCACTAGGGCCAAAACACTTCAAAAGAAGTGTACACAATTCTGTCCAGGTGGGATCATTGTTAGCTTTGATGTACCAACGGAACCATTGAAGAGCGTCATGCTCCAAATGAAAAGATGCAAGCGAAACTTTGTTGAAATCTGTAGTATTATGCAAACTGAAATACTGCTCTGCCCAGTAAATCCATCCAGTTGGATCAGCACCATCGAAGCGAGGAAAATCAAGCTTCAGTCCATGAAAAGGGCTAGAACTAGTGTCGATAGAATGGCCTCGGTTCAGGCTTGACTGTTGAAGAGTGAGACCGAGAAATTTTTCATCCAGATCTTGAAGTCTGGTCTTGAGGGAGGCAAGTTCCTCCTCCATGATTTTTGCTCCTGTACGGGTGACAACCATATAGCAGGGTTTTTTTTTTTTGGAACGGGAAGAAAAAGAGAAATAGAAACTTTTTCAGTAAGGGCAAACTTGGAGTTGGGCAAAACGCAAATGGGTAATGAGGTTTCGAAGAGTGGATATGCATTTTCTGATGAAAAGGAAAAAAGAAAAATGAGGGTTTCAGGGGTGGGGAGGCAAAATGGGAAGAGCGGTCTAAGAGGGACAAAGGAGCAGAATGAGGAAATGAACCTTGTGGCTTTGATTTGGTGGCGATTGGCTGAGAAACAGAAAAGTTAGGGCAAACCCTAAAATTTGAGAAATAAGGGATTTAAGGCTTAAATATGGGGAATTGGGGTTAGGGTCCTCAAGGAAGGAAGTATGCGAAAGGGTATGTCGGAGGTGCTGAGAAACTTTGAGAGGAAACCAGAAAGAAGCAAGGAAGCTATGGCAAAAATACGAAAAAATTTTTACTCTTTTTTTGTTAACTCAGATACTAACAACGGAATTGAACTATCGCAAGAACAAGAATTTCTGTAATTTGAAATAACCCAATTGTAACATAGATGAGATTTGAGAGGAACCTGAAAGCCCGACGAAAAAAAGAATTTCCACCAGCGAGCCCAGGAAAGTGCTCTGATACCAGATGAGAGGAACCTCCAACAACGCTATAATGAACATGCACGAAATAATAGAAATATAGAGCAAAGTAGAACTCAGAGTGAGTCTATTGATCACGGGCCACTTTGAGGGGGTAACCTCCTTTGAGCAAGCTCAATACAATAAACTCTTCGGTGCCAACAAGGGACTCAACACCCACTTATATACTAAGTACGATCTAGAAAAGTAATACTACCTATGCATGTGGGATAATAAAATAAACTAACGGGATGACTTACAAAGCATATGCGTCCAACAACACTACACTAATAGAATAAACAAAAGGAACACACAGGTTCCTAACATAAAACTAATCTAAATAAATAAATTATTTTTAAATTAAATAAGTCATGTGAAAAAAATTATTTATAATGTTTACTCTTACCGTATCAACAGGAGTCAATGGCTCTACATGCACCTCCTGAGCACTCTCATGAGATGTAGATGCTCCATGAGGTGCTGCAGCCTCTACAACTGCCTCTCCTGTATCCCCCTCATCAATATTATGAAACTGATATATATCAGAATCAGTAAGCGGTCTGAGGCACATATGCCTACACATAATGCACATATGGGGCTCGCATACATGTAAACTCCGATGAGATGTTGATGCGCTAGCAGCATCCACAGGAGGCAACACTGACCTAGTCTGTGTGATCAACTGATCACTCAATAAATGAATAGCCCTAATAGTCTATTTAGCAGCCTCTCCAATGATATTGGGATGCTGCACTGGAGGAGGGGGTGCAACATCAGTGGGGGGGACAAAGGTAGTGGCCTTTCGGTGCTGGGAAGATGGCCTAGTCTAAGGAGCTCCTCTGCCTACGCCCATGTTGGGCCTCATACTCTAATAGTCAACATGGTGACCAAACACAAACTCAACATACAATTTTTTAAGGAAATAAAATGGGACCTCCAAATTGTTATGGGGTGGTTTATCAAAAACCATCCACCAGCGATCCCAAAAGTTTGTGCGCATTGCTTCATTTGTGCACCATTTTATTGATAATTTGGGCTTTTTGGGGTCAACTGGTATTCCAATTTTAGGATTGACAAAAAGGGTGGCTATATCTTCCTTACTTATATTAAGGGCCGCAATCCCATCATGGTCAAGCCCGTCATCAAATTGGGCATGCATATCATCATGCCAATGAAGAGTAGCATTATGTTGCTACGTGAGTGTGTCAATATTTCCAACAATTGTATTTAGTGTGGCAAGCATGGGACCTAATGTAGGTATATTTTGATACATGTTTTGGAAACCTTGTATTGTGTTCAAATTTTCTTCTATCAAATCTTGTAAAGATTTAGGGTTTAGATATGGGGGA
This sequence comes from Chamaecyparis obtusa, assembly GCA_027943335.1. Lineage (NCBI taxonomy): Eukaryota > Viridiplantae > Streptophyta > Pinopsida > Cupressales > Cupressaceae > Chamaecyparis > Chamaecyparis obtusa. Next base: position 1,643,226 of record BSBK01002821.1, on the reverse strand, counting down.
TTATTTTTAGGATTGTTATTTGGAGGGTTATTTTCTTCATTGTTGTCAGCCATGCCTGATTAAATAAAAAACAAATCTAAATTTCAAATATTATTACAAATATAAATACAAAACCCTATTTAAAAAAAATAATGCTACATTTAGAATGAAAATGAAATAAATTAATAAAAATATACAAATAACTACTTACTGAATATGCTCAGAGTTGAATTTGTTGTTTCCAATGTCAGGTACCCGAAAATATATCGGGTATATGAAAATTGTGGAAAGAAACTTGAAGAAAACCATGCAAGGAAATGAAGAAAAGGGCTCGCGGGTTTCAGATTTATGCCATAGTTATTGGGTACTCGATATTTTGGGGTACCCGATTAGGCCTGTGCTTTGGTGGTAGGTTTTCCCAGGTGTACTGACACCCAGGCCTACTAAAAAGTCAACAAGTGCTTTCATGCACTTTTGGATGAGTGAAAAGTGAATATTTTTCACATCACCACTTTTTGGTCCCTCATCTTCTTGCACATACCCTCATTTTTCAAATATAGATCCAATAAGCTCATATGTTGATTTACTAACTAGCCTTCATTATCATCTGCATCTCTGATCTACTCAGAAATCTCTTCAAGCAATCAACTCAAGTTTGTTCAGCTCTTCACAACTCTTCTCAACCTTCTACTTAGGTTCACCAATAAATAACATCAACCTGTTCCTTGATGTCCATAACCTACAACTAGGTCATCCTTATACCTCCTTGATTAGGAAGCTTAATCTTTTATCACTTAATCATATCTGTAGATCTTAGGTTTAGGTCAGATTCATCGAATCATTCAAATCCTTATCCTTCTAGATACTTCTGAAAACTTCTCCTTGAATCTATAAGAAAATGGTTTACCATGCATTAAATGTTCTAGGTCATTCATCTTTATTTTCAACACATTTTACATATCCCAAGAATTCAACTATGTCGACTAGGAATCTCAAATCCTTCACAAACTATAAAATACTGACACTCAGTCAAAATTGCAGTCATCTACTCACTCATCACAGGATAGGTCAGTCATCACTAAAAATATTCTTCTCGATAATTACTATCTTCACTTGGTTAATTCTATGATACTCAACAATTACTGATGCTCGGTCGACACTAAAATTTTCTTAGCTTATACTGGAGCTCGATCGACACTAGCATCACTTGGCTTACACTTAATTTCCTCTCTTTTTCTTGATTAAACCTATTCTTCCATAATTTATTTCCTCATTTCTTCTATGCTTCAAATCAATTGTCTTCTTCACTTAGTGTTATAGATAAATAACACATTACCTTTCCAATGTGCCAACTAATCAAGTACCCATTGTAGTTTCTCATAACTCAACCTTTCACTAGGTCCTCTTGTTATCTCATTTTTCAAATCCTCTTCATCAATCAAAAGATATGGTACTTTACTAGATAGAAATTATCTCACCAGTTTAGGTTTGACATCAATGATAATATAACAATTATTTTAATTGTAGTTCCCAACAATTTCCCTCTTTTGCATTGATGGAAACACCACATGCAACACCATATGCAAGTTACCATACAGTCCAAAAAGTTCATTCATATTCATATCCAAATATCAGCTCCCTCTTGGATAGATTTCTCTTCTCTTTATATGATCACTAGTTTACTGAATCTTATTCAATCTCTCTGTCCTTGTTTAGGGTAACTTCTTCTGAATCTCTTTTTGTATCTCTCTCAGGTTCACTAAATATCTCCCTCTTTGACAATAATGCTAAAGACATTCATCTTCACCATGTAGATATATTCATGTCAGTTCTCTGAACTTCATACTCCCCCTGTCATCTTTCTTATGAATAATTAACATCTTGTGCTTTATTCTTCACAACTATAGACAACTCCTAAAGTGTGACCTCCTTTGCATCAATTTGTCATATATTCTGATTAGTATATTTGATGCAATGCTCCTATATGATTCTAGGTAGCCTTAGTTAGGGGAATCACCCCTAATTTACCTCTTAGATACTCATGAGCATCCTTAGGTAATGCCTTAGTGAATATATATGCTAATTGTTCCTTTGTATTCACATACTCCAATCTCACTTCCTTGTCTTGAACTAGCTCTCTCAAGTAATGATACTTGATAGAAATATGATTAGTCTTAGTGTGCATCACATGATTATTTTATATATTGATTGCACTTGTGTTATCATAGAAAATAACAATTGGCTCAATAATTTCTTCCTTCATACCTCTCAACAATTTCTTTATCCACACTAGGTTTGAACAATTAACTATTGCTACTACATATTTAGCTTCTGCCGTAGATTGGGAAATGCAATTCTATTTCTTGCTTGTCCAAGAGACTAATCTCTTTCCTAAAAAGAATGTGCCAGCACTTGTACTCTTTTTGTCATCCACATTTCCTGCCCAATCTGCATTATTATAATTTTTTATTTTAAACTTTTCATTCTTCTTGTAATACAATCCATAATTTTCTAGTCATTTTAGATATCTTAGTATCCTTTTTACTACCATCACGTGAATCTCCTTAGGATTGGCATAAAATCTTGCAACAATCCCAACTGCTAGGGCAATATCTAGTCTATTATGAATAACATATTGTAGCTTTCCAATATAGACCTGTACAAGGTTTGATCAACTTCAGTTGTATCATCATTCTTTGATAGTTTCTATCCAGTAGCCATGGGTGTACTCACTAGTTTAGAGTCCTCCATACCAAAAATTTTCAGTATCTCTTTGACATACTTAGATTGTGTAATATAGATACCTTTCTTCATCTGATAAACTTGCAAACCAAGAAAAACTTTGATCTCTCCAAACATAGACATCTCAAATTCAGTTTGCATCTCTTTTGAAAATGTTTGGCATAGTGCATCTTGTCCTCGAGATATGATATCATCAATAAATATTTTAGCTAATAATATCCCTTTACCTTTTTTTGTCTTCAAGTATAGATTGTTGTTGTCATTAGTTCTTGCAAATCTGATCTTGACCAAGTAATTGTGAATCTCTCATACCATGCTATAGGGGCTTGTTTCAATCCATACATTGCATTGTGTAGTTTACAAACCATGTTCTTCTTGCTTGGATCAACACATCCTTCTGGTTGTTCAATGTATACTTCTTCTTCTAGTATTCCATTCAGAAATGTAGATTTGACATCCATTTGATACACTTTGAATCCTTTGTAAACTTTATATGCAAGTAGAGTTCTTACTCCTTCTAATCTAACAATTGGGGAAAATGTATCCCCATAGTCAATGCATTCTTCCTGTGCATATCACTTGCATACCAATCTATCTTTGTTCCTCATGACTTCTCCATGTTAATTCATCTTATTTTTGAACACCTAATTTGTTCCAATAACATTCTTTTCCTTTGGTCTCGACACTAGTGTCCAGGTTTTATTCTTTTCTATCTACTCAATCTCTTCATTCATGGGTTGGATCCAATCTTCATTCTCCAAAGCATCTTTCACTATTTTAGGCTCAAACTCACTTAACAAGCATGTTTGATCTTTCAACTTACATCTTGTCATGACTTCAGATTCTTTAGCTCCAATGATTTGATCTAGCTTATGATGTCTTCTCACATACTATCCTAATGTAGGCTCAGGTCTCCTTTCTCCTTGCTCTTGATCTTTAGGTTCATTTTGTGTTTTTGCTTCTTCTTTTAATTTCTCGATAGCATCCTCCTAATGCTCAAAAATTTCTTTCTATAACTCGATAGGTTCATTTTTTGGTTCAGGTACACTACTAGTCTCTCCCTTTTCCATGTATACAAAAGATATAAATCTTTAGGTTCCTTCTTACATTCAATTTCATTCTATTTTGCATATTCATCAATTGTAACATTTGCAATTTCCACAACTTTGTTAGTGTTAGAATTCAAACACTTGTAAGCTTTGCTGTTAGTGGAATAACCTAGGAATATGCCTCCATCACTTTTAGCATCAAGTTTTCCATTCCTATTGTCCTTCAGTATATAGAATTTGCTTCCAAAAACTCTAAAATATTTCATATTAGGTGCATAACCATGCCATAATTTAAAAGGTATAACATTTGTACCTTTCTTGATTTGTATTTGGTTAAAGGTATAGATAGCTGTACTTACTACTTCTCTCTAGTAATTTTGTGCAAAATTCTTCTCTATCACTAGTGTTCTAGAATAATCCATGATCGATCTATTTCTTCTCTCTTTTATACCATTCTATGGAGGTGTCCTTCGTGCATACATTTGTCTCTTTATTCCTCTATCATTGTAGAATATGTTGAAATCATTTGATATGAACTCTCCTCGTCTATCAGATCTTAGACATTTCAAGCTTTAACCTATTTCTTTCTCAACTTTTAAAAATACCACTTAAATAACTGAAAGGCATTAGATTTTTATTTAAGAAACATCACAATCATCATTCTAGAGAAGTCATCAACAAACATAATGAAATATTTATCACCATAGTAACTTTACACACCAATAGGTCCACATAGGTCAGTATGAATTAATTCCAAAATATCATTAGAAGTATGTCTTTCTCTTGAAACTAGACTTTGTCATTTTTCCCAATTGACATTATTTACACATCACATTATTAGGTTTCTTCAATCTTGGTAATCCTCTAACTTTTTTTTGTTGTTGGAGGGTTCAGACCTACGAGGCAACCCAGTGAGGCATGAAGCTTGTGAGCTACCAACCAACGAAGGCCACCTAGACATTTTAGGAACTTGATACAGGTCCACTCGTGCCCGAAACCTCTTTGGCTTAGAGCCAAGGACTAAGGAGCATCCACACTACCAAATCCTCCTGGGGCATGATCCTAGCCTCATCCCTTATGATGTTGGAGCCTTGCACTTGACAAGACTTGATCCCTAGTGGGTTCAATGTGAGCCATTCAACTTCACTAGTAGACCAAGGGCCATTTTCAAAGGTCACATGACACAACCTCTTATGCCAAAACCAAACATCATCAAATTGTGCAAATAAACATGTTTCTTTAGATAGGTCTAGATAGAAAAAATTACCTCTTGTTTGTTCTCCACTTCTAATTAGTTCACCAGTGGCATCAAATATTTTAGCCTTTTGTGATGAAACTCAGCTTGATAACCAGTTTTGTTCAACTGTGCAAGACTAAAAAAATTATAGTTAAGACCTTCAATCCAATAAGAATTGTCACATTTGATCTTCTTAGTCAATCTTATTGATCATTTTACCTTCACAAGATATGGTGCATCATTACCAAACTTAACACTACTACCTGATTTAGGGTTTCAAACTTACTTTTATCACCAGTCATGTGATGTGAGCAACCACTATCAATTATCTATCTATCACCTTTACTCACATATGAAATAAGTGCAATTTTCTCATCTTCATCAGAATCATATTTCATAGAAACATAAACAACTTCTACATCACAATCATCAGAATCACTAGAATCACTGTCAATTTCTTCTTCAACAATATAACAAGACTTCTTACATTTATCCTTGTAGTCCTTATACCTTCTATGATCTCTTTCATTCCTTTTGTCTTTATACTTATCTTCCCTTCTTTTATCCTTGTCATTCCTATCATGGCATCTTTCTACAATGTGACCAACTTTATTACATGAAATTTTTTTTATAGGAAGTTTACCTTTAAATTTTCCTTTTCCTCTCAGTATTGTTCTAGCCATAAGTGCCTCAAGATAATCAAGATCATCATTAGAAGAGTCATTGTCACTACTCACACATCTTTCTTTTCCTTTCTTAGACTTATGAAGAACCATTTGAGACTTGAATGCAAATTTAATATTATGAGTAGTGAAATTATCAAAGTTTGACAACTCAAAAGCAGTAAGCCTACCAACAAGACCTTCCAAAGATAAGTTGTTACCAGGAGCACATCTCACTTCTTGTATTGTAGAAACTCTAATAGCATAAATATGAAGTATAGTTCTCAAAAATTTTCTAATAACAATTTCATCATCAATGTTTCCATTAGATCCTCTAATAGATTTACTACCTCTTTAACTCTGGTACAATATTGAACAATAGTTTCACCTTCTAACATTCTCATTTCATCAAAGTTACCTCTTAAGCTTTCAAATTTTTCTCTTAGCACATTTGTGTCCCCACCATAGATAGCTATCAACGTGTCCTACATTTTCTTTGCATTAGTAGAGTCCTTGGTTTCTTCAAATTTAGGATAACTCAGGGCCGATGCAATCTCCAACATTGCCTGATTATGTTCTTGCTTTTCCTTCATCTCCTCAGCTGTCATAGGGACATTAACTTGTACATAATCATATTCCACATAATATTTTACTAAATAACCAATTCCAGCTAGGTGTAACTTCATCAAACTTTTCCATGTAGGGAAGTTCTCCTTGTTTAGCTTTGGTACCTCCTTTTTGTACATCTTGATCATTAGCTTCAAGTACCTTTAAAATTTTTCCTTACAAGCACCATAGGCTTTGATACCAATTGTTATAATGATTTTAGAATAACTAAGAGTGGGGTGAATCAGTTATCCTTAGGTCTAGATGTACCAATTCAACTTTTCAACACTTCAACCAACTTAGATCTATTCAACAATCTACTCTGTCTCTATAGAATATATTAGTAACATAAAACTTGCAGTCCACTTTCCAAAAGTAATCAACTTTTAAAAGATAAAACTTTTAACAACATAACACATCAAATAACATTTACACAAGTATGAATCAAGGATTTAATGTGGAAAACCAATATGAGAAAAACTACCACTAACATGCTACCCAATTTTCACTCTTTTGAAGTTTTCACTCTTCTGAAGTGAGCTCTGTGAGAAACCAACCCTGTCAAAGGTTACAATACACATTGCTAGGTGTGACACTGTTAAATGATTTAATCACCCTATTAGGAGTGGCCTTATTAGAGGACTTAAGAACATCCCATTAGGATGTCACCTTGATTAAAGGGTTTACAAAATGACTGTTAGGTCAACCTTGATGAAAGGATTTTGACTGATACAATGGTCACAAAGTAACAATAGGTTTTGATCTAAAATATAGAACTCACTTTGAAAATATAGATCCAATAAGCTCATATGTTGATTTACTAACTAGCCTTCATTATCATCTCCATCTTTGATCTACTCAAAAATACCTTAAGGAAATCACCTCAACTTTGTTCATCTCTTCACAACTCTTCTCAACCTTCTCCTTAGGTTCACCAGTCAATAACATTGACCTCTTCCTTGCTATCCATAACCTACAACTAGGTCATCCTTATACCTCCTTGTTTAGGTAGCTTAATCTTTTACTGCTTAATCATATCCATAGATCTTAGGTTTAGGTCAGATTCATCAAATCCTTCCAACATTTTGTTCTCCTCCTTATCCTTCTAGATACTTCTCAAAACTTCTCCTTGAATCCATAAGAAAATGGTTTACCATATATTAAATGTTCCAGGTCATTCATCTTTATTTTCAACATGTTTTACATATCGCAAGAATTCAAATATGTCATTTTTGGAATCTCAATTCCTTCACAAACTATAAAATAATGACACTCGGTCAATACCATTGATGCAGGAGCATCTTGGGTCTTTGAGCAATCTTGCATCAACCAAAAACATTTTGTGATTTCTGTACCTGTTTGTTGTTGTTTTCTTTATAATATTTGAATTTTATGGTTTCATGGTGTGTGAAGCTTTCATTATATTGAGGACCTATTTGGGAACCTTCTCCTATGAGCACATAAAGTTTGGATGGACTATTTCAAAGTTACAGCTATTTTCCTTACCGTCAGAACAGAGTTTTCCTGCAGTTTTGTGCTGATTGTTCATGTTGGTTCTCTTTATCCATAAGGAATTATCCTTTTCTCACTTAAGAAATTTAAGAGGACCTAAATTAATATCATTTCCCAAAGGCACATCTCCTAATTCATTATGAGTCAAAAGTTATGGCCATTTTGGCAAGGGACCTATTTTCTACCAGTTTTCACGTCGAAGCCATTCCTGTAGTTTTGGTGCTGATTGTTCTTGTTGGAGATCTTGATCCATAAGGAATTATCCTTTCCTAACTTAATGAATTTAAGAGGACCTAAATTAATATCATTTCCCAAAGGTGCATCTCCTAATTCATTATGAGTAAAAAGTTATGCTCATTTTGCCTCAGGACCTATTTTATGCCAGTTTTCGGGTGAAACATGTGGTGTTTCTTCTTGCGATGTTCTGTATGATCATATTAGAACTTTTTCCCTTAAAGGAATGTTCTTGGGTCATTTTAGGACCTAAATCCAAAGGTGTATCAATTTATATTCATTCTAGCATTAGTTTTGGTTTAAATCTTGAGATTGGACCTATATTGTAATTAAATGCCTGACTGGCCAACCTGTGGCTTAGCTGGCTATATAAGGGGTCTAGATTGATGTAGTAGGGGATGATGAGGAGTGATATATAGGAAATATTATCAAGATATATCATTGGAGACCAAGATAGGATGCAAGCTGTAATTCTGAATTCATAATTCTCATTGTATAAGGCTGAAACCCGAAAGGCCTCACAGCTAGGCATGTTGAAAGAAATAATATAATTCTCTATTGTTGCTACCTGTTGATTGTCTCATATCAATTGTGATTTCATTTTTTTCATGTGATTTTATATTTCTTTTGTTGTGTAACTCTGAGCAGGGCTTGTTGTTGATTCAAGTGGACTCAATTCTGCTTGATTCTACTTGTATCTACCCTGCCCCTGCGTCAAGTGGTATCAGAGTGAGTTCTTTCTTGTAGATTGGATCATGGAGAACCTTATTGGATTGGTTGTAGGGTGGAAGATCTAAGATCTGACCTATAACTTGTAGAAGGTTATGATCTTGCTGGAACCTGATTGTCAAGATGGTTCGTGGTAGAGGAAATGGTAATGCTATCATGGATATGTTGAGGCAAATTGCAACTAGGCTTGAAGCTATAGAGACAGCCCAGAGAAGAGGCACACATCTTGAAGATGTTAGTGATGAAGAAGAAGAAGCACCTAATGCTGAACCTGAAGTTGAACAAGATGAGTAAAGACTTTTGAGAGTTTTGTCTAAGGCTAACTCCAGACTTGCAGTTGAAGTTGCTTGCTATGATGGAAGACTTAAGACCGATACACTTTTGGATTGGATCTCTGAGATGGATAAATACTTTGAGTATGAAGGTACTCCTAATAATAAGAAGGTTAAGATAGTAGTCACAAAGTTGAAAGGACATGCATCCCTTTGGTGGGATCATTTGCAAACTAAGAGATAGAAGAGAGGAAAAGAAAAGATCAAGACATGGATGAAGATGCTTGGAAAGATGAAGAAGAAGTTTCTTCCAGCTGACTACCAAGTTAGTTTGATGAGAAAAATGCAAAATCTAAGACAAAAGGACATGAGTGTGAAAGAATATACTGAAGAATTTTACAAATTGGATATCAAATTTGGACATGTGGATGATGAAGTTGAGAAGGTGGCTAGATATTTGAATGGCCTAAGGACATCAATTCAAGATGAGATCAGTTATGTGAAAATAGATAGTGTGGAAGAAGCATATCAATTTTCTTTGAAGGTAGAAGAAAGATTGACAAAAAGACATGATCAAAGACAAAGAGGAAGAGGTGGCAGATTTTAGAGAAGTAGAGGCAGATCTTATGGAGAAAGTAGCAGATCTGACAATGCAGTGCAAGATAAAGGATGGGAAGATGACCCTACTGCTAAAAGAGGTAATTACTCTAGAGGTAGCTATACTGGTTACTCTAGGAATAACAATAATGGGAAAAGAGAAGAGAAATCTTGGTTTAAAGGTACTTGTTACAAATGTGGTGAAGAAGGACATAGAGCTTTTGAATGTACTAACTTTGGAAAGAAGACTGGAGGTAATGGTAGAAGTAATGTGGCTTGTGAAGAAGTTGAGGAAATGTCTAATGAACTTGAACATGGTGAGAACTTGATGCTAAGAAGGATCTTGTGGAATGAAGAAGCTGATGAGGAACCTATTTTGAGGAAAAGTTTATTCCGAACCAGATGTAAGATCATTGAAAAATGTTGCAAGGTAATCATTGATAGTGGAAGTTTTGATAATTTGGCATTTGAAGAGCTAGTTAACAAATTGTAGTTGCAGAGATTGAAACATCCTAAGCCTTGCCATATTGCTTGGATCTAGAAGGAGCATAAACTACTTGTAAGTGAACAATGCCTTGTTAAATTCAAAATTGGGAATTATCATGATGAAGTCTTGTGTGATATTATACCTATGGATTGTTGTCATATTCTTTTGGGTAGACCTTGGCAGTATGATAGGAAAGCTTTGCATGATGGTAGATTGAATCAATATACTATTTGGATGGATGGAAAGAAACAAGTGTTGTTACCTTTGATAGAGAAGTTTGATGAAAGTCACTGTACCACAGTCAGAGTATGTTTGTTTGATGATAAAACATTTACAAGAGAAATGAAAGAACATAATATGTGCTTGAAGCATAAGAGTGGACAGTCAAATAAGGTTGCTGATGCCTTGAGCAGAAGAAGAAGTTTGCTGACAGAGATGAGAGTTGAGGTACTTGGTTTTGATGATTTGAAAAATTTGTATGAGATTGACATTGATTTTGCAGAGCCTTGGAAAGCTTGTAAAGAACACACAGTAAGTGATAAGTGGTCTGATGATTTCATTCAAGAAGACATGTTTAAAGGAGTTCAATTGTGCATACCTAGAGGATCTATGAGAGAGAACATAATGAAGGAGAAACATAGTGGTGAACTTGCTGGACATTTTGGGATTGATAAGACTGTGAATTTGATTTTAGAAATATACTTTTGGCCATAGATTTACAGAGATGTACAGAGAATGGTTAGAGGTTGTAGAATTTGTCAAGTAGCAAAAGGGACTAGTTAGAATTCGGGATTGTATACACCTTTGCTTGTACCTGATAGACCTTGGGAAGATGTGAGTATGGACTTTGTTCTTAGATTGCCTAGAAATCATAGAGGTAATGATTCTATTTTGGTAGTGGTTGATAGATTTTCTAAGATGGCTCATTTCATACCTTGTAAGAAGACATCTGATGCATTTCATGTAGCTAAATTATTCTTCAAGAAAGTGGTAAGATTGCATGGTTTGGCTAAGTCTATTGTTTCGGACAGAGATACTAAATTTACTAGTTATTTTTGGAGGACACTTTGGAAGAAGATGAACACTGATTTGAATTTTAGTTCTAAATTTCACCCTAAGACAGATGGACAGACTGAAGTTGTGAACAAAAGTTTGGGAAACTTGTTGAGATGTTTAGTTGGAGAGAAGCCTGCTAATTGGGATTTAGTTTTGGCACAAGCAGAGTTTGCATATAATAATTCTATGAATAGAAGTACTAAGAGAAAACCATTTGAGATTGTTACTAGATTTCATCCTAAGGGAACCACAGAGTTGAGAGATTTACCTACTGAGACAAGAAGAAGTGCTAAAGCTGATCATTTTGCAGAATACATGAGAACTTTACATGATGAAGTTAAAAAGAATTTAGAGGACAGTAATCTGAAATATAAATAGAGAGTAGACAAGAGAAGGAGACATAAATCTTTTGAAGTTGGAGATGAGGTCATGATTCATTTGAAGAACAATAGATTTCCAGTTGGTACCTACAACAAGTTGAAAATGAAGAAGTTTGGACCTTGTAAGATTCTGAAGAAGTTTGATAGTGGAAATGCTTATGAAGTAGAATTGTCAGAGGACATGGATACATCACCTATATTCAACATTGCTGATATATTTGAGTACTTTGAATCAAATGATGAGATAGAAGATGATCTGGACTATCCCAAGAAGAATAGAGACAACATTGAGAAGATCTTGAATAGCAGAGTTGGCAAGAGTACAAGAGGAAAAGACTACATGGAATATCTAGTTCAGTGGAAAGACAAGCCAGTTGAATATAGTTCATGGATTACACAAGATAAGTTGGATCTTTATGATTTAGGTTAGAATGTGAGTAGTGTCTAATGTGGACATTAGTTCTTTATTTACCCCAGGTGTCTGATGCAGGAGCATCTTGGGTCTTTGAGCAATCTTGCATCAACCAAAAACATTTCCTAATTTCTGTACCTATTTGCTGTTGTTTTCTTTATAATATTTTCATTTGATGGTTTCATGGTGTGAAAATATTTCATTATGTTGAGGACCTATTTGGGAACCTTCTCCTATGAGCACATAAAGTTTGGATGGACTGTTTCAAAGTTACAACTATTTTCCTTGCCATTGGAATAGAGTTTTCCTATAGTTTCGGGCTGATTGTTCATGTTGGTGCTCTTGATCCATAAGGAATTATCCTTTGCGCACTTAATTAATCTAAGAGGACCTAAATTAATATCATTTCCCAAAGGCACATCTCCTAATTCATTATGAGTCAAAAGTTATGGCCATTTTGGCACGAGACCTATTTTCTGCCAGTTTTCATGTTGGAGCCATTCCTACAGTTTTGGTGCTGATTGTTCTTGTTGGAGATCTTGATCCATAAGGAATTATCCTTTCCTCACTTAAGCACTTGAAAAGGACCTAAATTAATATCATTTCCAAAAGGTACATCTCCTAATTCATTATGAGTAAAAAGTTATGCCCATTTTGCCTCAGGACCTATTTTCTGCCAGGTTTCAGGTGAAACGTGTGGTGTTTCTTCTTGCGATGTTCCGTATGATCATATTGGACCTTGCACCCTTAAAGGAATGTTCTTGGGTCATGTTATGACCTAAATCCAAAGGTGCATCAATTTATATTCATTCTAGCATTAGTTTTGGTTTAAATCTTGAGACTGGACCTATATTGTAATTAAATGCCTGACTGGCTGACCTATGGCTTAGCTGGCTATATAAGGGGTCTAGATTGATGTAGTAGGGGATGATGGGGAGAGAGATATAGGAAGGATTATTAAGATATATCATTAGAGACCAAGATAGGATGCAATTTGTAAATCTAAATTCATAATTCTCATTGTATAAGGTTGAAACCCAGAAGGCCTCACAACCGAGCATGTTGAAAGAAATAATATAATTCTCTGTTGTTGCTGCCAGTTGAGTGTCTCATATCAATTGTGATTTCATTGTTTTCATGTGATTTTATGTTTCTTCCATCATGTAACTCTGAGTAGGGCTTGGTGTTGATTCAAGTGGACTCAATTCTGCTTGATTCTGCTCATATCTACCCTGCCCCTGCGTCAACCATGTTCATCTACTCGGTGATCACTAGATAGCTTAGTCATCACTAAAATTTTTCTTCTCAAAATTTACTATCGTCACTTGGTTACTTCTATGATACTCAAAAATTAATGATGCTCGGTCAACACTAAAATTTTCTCGGCTTATACTAGCTCAGTCAACACTAGCATCACTTGACTTACAATGAATTTCCTCTCTTTTTCTTGATTAAGCCTATGCTTCCAAAATTTCTTTCCTCATTTATTCTATGCTTCAAATCAATTTTCTTCTACAGTCAGTGTTATAGATAAACAACACATTAATTTTCCAATGTGCCAACTAATCAAGTACCCATTGTAGTTTCTCATAACTCAACCTTTCACTAGGTCCTCTTGTTATCTCCTTTTTCAGATTCTCTTCATCAATCAAAAGATATGGTAATTTACTAGATAGAAACTATTTCACCAGTTAAATATAGAAGAACTCATAACACCATATTTGTTTTCAAGGAAACCCTGGTGGGGATGGTACCCACAAAATTATGCACTATGAATCTTGAAACCATGTTAGGAGTTCTAGCCATGTTAGGAGCTGATTAACACAATATAGGAAGATCCCTATTAGGGGAAGTATATAATGAGATCCCTATTAAGGAATCAACCCTATTAAGTTTCCTATCCCTATTAAAGGAAAATAAACCCTATTAGGGGTATACAATAGGTGCAACAACACTTACAAACAATCTTTTGTCCTGAATACAAAGAGTTAACAAAGTATTCCTAGAACAACTCCTCTTTTTCTCCTTCCTCTTGATCTCTGATCTACCTTTAATATGTCTTCACAATTTGCATCTAACATCCATCCATATGTTCTTCTCATGATCACACACATTTACGAAAGTATTTGTATACTTATACCCTGTTAGAATTATAATTACAAAAGCTAGTTGACATTACTCTAGCTAAACATCATATTAGTTCAAGTGCAATTGCATGCTTCATTAACATCCTTAGTTGGCCTCAAATCTAGGATAACATCCAAAAATAACTTTCCAAATTCTTACAAGGTCAGTCTCAATGATCACTAACATGTTATGTTATGTTTTATGTCTTTGCATCTAATCAACTAAATATATCTCTTTGATCCTTCAATAATAACACATGCAACCTCACACATGTGTTCATTGGTGTCTTGCAAGTATGTCATTAAGATTTCAAGACTTAAAACAAATTTTGGAGAGCTCGCTAAGATTTTCTGTCAGATTGGGTTACTATAATAGTCTGTGGACTTAGGCATTTTTCCATTCAACAACTACATTCAAACATATTCATCATATCCAATATGTGTGACCATAAAATTGATAAGTGTTTCCATAAATGACAACATTCCATATATGTGCATGTGCATACATGTGCATGTGCTGACCACTTTCCAGTAGGTCTTTGGTATGGACATAAAGGTGATTTTTCATTAAGTGTCTTTACTAATACAGATTTGGAAGGAAATATTGATGGTAGGAAGAACACTAGTGGTGGTTCATTCTTTCTTGGAGATAAGTTTGTATCTCGAACAAGAAAAAATAAAAAATGTATATCAAAATCAACAACTAAAGCTGAATATGTTGCTTCTATAATTAATTGTACACAGGTTGTGTGAATTAAGAAGATTCTGGAAGGAATTTAGGAAAAGATAACTGAATTGGTGGTTATCTATTGTGACAATACAAGTTCTATTAATATCTCTAAAAACTTGATGATTCACTCTAAGACCAATCATATAGCTATTAAATATCATTTTCTTAGAGAACAAGTACACGAGAAAGAAGTAAAGTTGGAGTATGTGCCAACTAAAGAATAGGTTGCTGATATTTTCACAAAGATATTACCCAAGGATTCTTTTGAGTATCTAAGAGGTAAGATAGGGGTCATTCCTCTATTTATTATGAATTAGAGAAGATGTATATGCATCAATCCAAGTGTATTCTAGTGAATATCTTTAACATTGGATTGATGTAGTGAGGTTACTCCTTAGGAGTAGTCTATGATGTGTTGTGTTAAGTCATAGTACATCAAAGTAGATTTAATATGTGTTTGACACCTTTAGAATTGTTGTCAAAGGGGAGAGAATATATGTAAAGAAGATTGTTCAAAAGTACAAAATTTTAGTGTAAGGGGAGTAATTGCAAGATTAATTGAAAGACATAAGTGGGAACATTTGTCTATTCCTAGTGTTTTTGGTATTGATGAGAGTATTAATTTGAAGACATGAAGAGTGTTTCCATCAATGCCAACTGGGGAGATTTTTGGCATAATTGATGCTAATTGATGAAATGATGGTAATTGATTATTGGTGTTGCAATAAGATAGATTTGATGCCAAGTATTGACCTAGTGTTGCTAGTATGTTGTTGAGTATATAAATGATGATCAAAATGTTTCACCAAGTTTTAGTTGTAGAAATTAATATGGGATACTTAGGGATATCTCAAAATGTTAAATGCATGACCTCTACTATTTATATAGACTGATGAGTAATTTATGATTAGAGGAAGGTTAATAGTGCAATGACTAGTACAGTTAGTGATAGGTGATTTGAGTGGTTTGTCAAATCTATGTTATGTCTTGTAATGCGGTTATAGGTTATGGTTTCTAATAGTGTTTGGATGGTATGGTTCCAATTGCAACTGATTTGGATGACTAGAGTGGAAGATAGGAGACCAAAGAATAGAGTCAAAGTTGTTAACAGGTTGAAGTGTTAAAGTTATTGAGCAACAATGATTAAATATTTAACCGGTGATCAGTGAAAGTGTTACGATGATTGAGGATGAGTCAGTCATGATCTATTGATGTGTATTAAATATTCTAGGTGATGATCTAGCATCACATTTTTTGATGCTAGTGTATGGAGAAAATTCATGAAGAAGGAAGTGTGTTGTCAAAATGTGTTTGACTCTTGGACTCAAATTTCTATGTAAATCATTGTGATAACCAACACAATATAGGAAATTTATTGTATGCATTTAATATTGTTATATGAAGTGCTAGATCTAACCATAAATATTAAAAGTTGAATTCTATGCCATTTATGGGAACCCTAAGGTGGTGAAAAACTTAAAGGCTTGATGAAAAATAAATATTGGATGAATTTGAAATTTTTAGTGCTGATTGTGTGTGAAGAAAGTGCGGAGTAAAGTATGAGTTGCAAGAAATCCAGGGAAGAGATATGTGTGTTGAGGAGACATTATGTACTTTAGAGGATCTGATCAAGTAGAGGTAGTGCTATTTTACAAATCATTTCTCATGTTTCTTCCTAATAGTTACAATAGTCAAAATCCCCTAATAGGGTGGATCCTGACAGGTCCCTATTGTAAATCCTCTAACAAGGTGGCACATTAGTTTTTGTTTGAAGTCCTCTAACAAGGATACTCTTGATAGGGTAAAGGTTTTAAAAGACCTAAAGGTAAATTCATTAACCGGGTAGTACCTAATAGTGCTTTTGTAAAACTCCTAACAAGGTTAATCTCATCAAAGGGAATACTTTAGAAAAGTACATCATTTAGTGGGTACTAATTCTCATTGTGGTTTTTTCCCATTTGGGTTTCCATGAGTTAAAAATATGTGTCAAGTGTTTCATTATTTTATGGATGTGTTTATGGTTGCTATTTTTATTGGATTCTATTAAAGATAAACTTGAGAATGTTGTGGTAAAGTTTAAAAGGATAATAAGTTTGATAATTGGTTGATTACTAATTCACCCCTCCCCTCTCAATAATCATATCTTATTATTAACACAATTGAATACAAGAAATGGTATATTCTTATGGATTGTTTATTCACTTTGAATTTGTAAGATTAAAAAATAATTGAAGATCTATGCATTGAATTGGTCTTATAAAGTTCAAAAGTGATTGATTTTGTCTTAAGAGATATTGGAGGTCTTCATAGTGTTTTAAATGCACAAGGAAATAGTGTTTTATCTCTTTGGTTACTATTTTTCATTAAGAATACATGACTGTTACAAATTTGATTTTTGTAACACTTAGCAAGCCAGAGTTGTTGGTGTTAGTTACAAACAAAGAAGTTCATTTTACACAAAGATAAGTTATTCTCCATTTTAGGAATGTATAGAAAATACCCTTGAGGTCTTAAAGGTTCAAAAATGCTGGTTGTGGTTTCATTTTAAAGTTTTTGATTAGACTAAGATCAACTTAATGGCTGGTAGGCTAATTGGCTTAAGAATAAGAATTTAGTAGTCCTTTTGAAGGCATTGTATAAATCAATAAAAGGCCCATTCTACATTATGTTTCATAGGATAGTAAAAAGTGATTAAAGTTCTCTTGGATGGGGAGTTGTGATTTTTCTTACAGTTGTGCTAAAGAATGACTAGAAGACCAATTTATTAAAGGGTTGTTTGAATGAACTATGATCAGCTAAGATATTTTAAGATCTAATTTCTATATCATTTTTTATATGATTTTCATTGATTGTAAAAATGTAAAAGTGATATATTAGAATGGTTTTGAGATGCTTGAATTACATTGATCTATATGCAATAAGATATAATTACATTAATTATAGATTAGGTTTGAAAGTGTGAGAATATTAAAGTGTCAAGTTAAGTTAAAATGATGAAGTTAATCTTTTTAGATGCCTCTTGAATCAAGCTAAGGTTCTTAAATCAATTTGGGTCAATAGAACCCTTGAAGTTTTATGGTTTTTATAGATAAAATGCATCATATTGGTATCAAAGATAGAAGACCTTGAGTGTCTAGATAGATCACCGAAGGAGGTAATCCACACTAGGACCTAGCTAAAAGATTTTGGATTTATGTTGATTTTGGATTTATGTTGCTAAGTTGTTTTGGTTGCAGGTGCTTATTCCATATAAGGTGCAAGAAGAAGGTTTTTGAGAGTTATGTGTGGGTCGACAAGAGGGGGTCTTGTTACCATAATTGATAGTAATGATGAAGATTGATTATCTGATGGTGACGATGATGAAAACCAACCAATATAAGAGGAATACATGATAGGGAAAAGGTTAGATAAGTTATTGTCTTGTCATTGATGTCAAGCAATTGAATTTTTGGTTTATATTATTGTGTGTGAGTGATTTACACCTTCATGAAATAACAAGATTTAAAAGACAATTACACTATTCAAAGCAAACTAATCTAACTAATGCACAATTAATCTAAATATCTCATGGATCTCTAAAATAAAGTGGTAAATGAGGCTCTCAGCTATGATCCTCACTAGTGACACTCTAAAGATGAGAATTAAGCTATATGATATGCAAATTTAGATCTATTCTATCAAATTCTAGCTCTATTTGATGAACAATCTACTATGATCAAAGCAATTTAAGCTATTAAAATTGACAAGTGAGTGGTGTGGATGCAAATTGCAAGAGCTTTGCTGCAATTCAAAGATATGGAATGGATCCTTAATGCTTCAAAATGATTTCTACTTATAGGATTTTGCCAAGGGTAGGGGGTAGAGTGAGTTGATCATGGTTATGCTTGGGTAAGGTCAAATGGCTTTGCTTTGTCCTTAAATGGGGGGACAAGGAGGGGACAATCATTTAAATGGTTTCAAAAGGCTGGACCATTTCAACAAAAGTGAGTGATTTGTGTCCATTTTGTCTCCAATTTGCTTTGTTGAGGGAAATTATGATTTATTAATTAATTAAAGTAATTAAATTTAGCCATGAAGGGTAAGATGTTCATTTTGATTTTTGCTTTCAACAACTATGTCATTAATTGAATTTAATCAATTTCGTAGTGTTTTTCCCCTTTTCAAGCTTTATTTAATCATTTAATCATTTAATTGAATTTTCCTTTGATTTGAATTGCCTTTGTCCCATTTATTGATTTTTTTGTGCTATTTGATGATTTGATTGCACCTTTTGATTGATTTAAGCCTTTTGCCAATTTTTCGTGTCTACAAATGCCCCTCTTTGAGTTGATGTGCTAAGAACACCGATTCAAAGATTCCCTTAGTATGATGATCTGATTCTATTCTGGTTCTGTGATTCCTTGATACCTCTGATAGTTGGTACGATGATATGATACTATGTCTGATAGTGATATGCTGCCTGCTATGATATGATAAACTGATCTGATACTGATTTGCCTCCTAATATGAAACTGATATGATATGATACTGATATGATAACCTGATATGATATGCCCCACTGATAAATGTTTTTGATGTGATGCCAATTTGATACTCTGATGCCCCCTTAGAAATAAAACATATTGATTCCTTGATTTCAAAGATTTTGATTGATTGGTCCAATATGTTTTCATTTCTGAAAAATATTGATGATATGCCATGACTCACAAATTTGCATATCCAAGATAGATAGGTCTGTTGTAGTTAAGTGAAACAAGTGATTAGGATAACATGATAATGGTACCAATGAATGTGATTTGTCAATCTAATAGGATAGTTCTGATAGGTATAAATCAATCAGTGTGAAAACTGATATGATTTGATACTGCTGCTTCGTTCTCAGGACACAGAGACATGAACAAATGGTACAGGGTGTGATTGCTTGATACTTTGATAGGATTGATTGACATAAGATGACTCACTGATATGATTCCCTTGATTTGTGAAATAGGCACATTTTTGTAAATGATATATATATATATATATATATATATATATATATATATATATATATATATATATATATATATATATATATATATATATATATATATATATATATATATATATATATATATATATATATATATATATATACGGACCTTAGCTTCTTGGATATTTGGATTTAAGTCATGGGTTTGACCCAGCTAGAGTATAGGTTATTGAGATGATTGATTATGGAGCTCTTTCAGTTTGTTGATATTGTATCATGATATTTCAGTTATTGATCAGGACTTTAATGTATCACTTTGATGACATTGTATCTTTGATTAGACAAAGTTCATGGATCTTTGATATTATGGACACTTATGATTTATGGACTTTCCTTGATTCTTGATTGAATGACCCATTTTATGATTGATCAAGATTTCAATTGAATGACCCCCCTTTTCCCTTGGAAAAATACTACAAAAAAATGCACATGCAATTAATCTAACATGATAATGCAATTAACCTTCCATGATAATGCAATGCAATGCAGCTAAGTGTCACTAGCTTTTAGCAAATAAATGCCTTGAGGATAAATTTTCATCATTGAGCATTTTGGGACCAGAAAGTTGATACAATCACCACTGCCCACTGACATGATGATATGAATACCACTTTTTATCACATTTGGTAACCTCCTTTTTAAACTAGTACAACCCACACTAGTCGAATAAACCAACTATGAGAGTATGAATACCAGTTTCAATGAATTCAATGTTGCATAAACAAGCAAAGGTCAACCTTCCACCCTATATGAAAGTCCTCGATGGTTCTTTGATGACCATGTCGTTAGATGAATTCACATAAGTTGTTGGATATCCCGCAAGATAGTCACTCAAAGGCAAGAAAAATATCATGTCTCCATCATTGCCAATCTAGTCGAAACATCATCGATTAGCTAAAAAGATGTGATAAAAATCAATGTAAGTAAAGATCATCAAAAGAAAGCTTCAAGTGTTTTTCAATGTTTCATGATTTTCAAAAAGTATTCCCAAGTATTCTGATCTTTTTAAAGTGTTTTGTCAATTTTTAATCCCAAATAATAAAGTCAATGAAGGCTCATGGATCAAGTTGTGGTAATTGAATTCTTGGTTAGTGAACAATGATATCCATCAAAGGTTCACGAAAATCTTCTTCTCTCTTCTGAAACTCTGATAATTCCCTCTTTGATGTGTGACTAAATATTGTACTATTGAATCCTTTTTGGGTTTAATGCCTTGCTTCATGTGAATTCATGCATGTTGTTGAAATCCACTGATTAAGATCAAATGCCCCAGTTGGATAGAAAAAATGTTGGACTTGGAAAAACTTCCAAACTATTACCGAAGCTCAGTTTATGCAAGATGCAGCTCAAAAGCACTTCATGCTGTCCTTTTTACCCACTCTCAAACAAGATTACATTGGTTTGCCCCTAATGTCTTAGCAAGATATAGGACATGAAGGATGGATTTGCAAGCTGATGGATTAGAGATGGAAAGGCTATGATGGAAGAAGTATGCGTATGTGACCCATAGGACTATCTCCTCAAGAGTACCCAAGCTAAGGAAAAAATGATATAGCGATGTGAAGCATGTTTTTGGATAAGCAATGAAAGCCAATGATATAGTGTTAGCCTATAGGATAACGATCTGCTACCATGAAAAGGAGTGATCCAAAAGAGTGGACATGTCAAGAAGTTTTTGATAACAATTTTTTTTTTTTTTTTGATCAAGACCAAGGGTCAATTTGGGTAAGATGTGGATAAGATAACACAATCAAGATAAAGGAGTGATGGAGGCTATGAAGGGATGTCTTGGGATTATGAAAAAGCTATCAAGGAATAATGAAGGTGAATTTGGGATAAGCAAGATCATGATAGGGTAACATGGATGCAACAAGTACATAAGCTGATGGAAAGGATAATGGATGTCAAGATACTTGATGCTCATGGATATGTTCAACCTTGTCAAGATGAAGGTGATAGAGGAAATGTGGATGAAACTTGATAAATGATAGGAAGATGGAGGATGGCATGGATGAAACTTGCCCCCAAGTGTAGAGTGCAAGAAGGAAAAATTACGCATGATGCCTGTTTGCTAGGTTTCCATCATGGTACTTGTCTAAGGTGCCACAAGAAGTGGTTTTTACCATAAGACAAATTTATTTCTCTTTACTTTTGCTACCAAGGTGCCTATTGCTAGGTTTTCACCAAGGCACTTTTTCTCTTTTTTCATTTTTTTCTTTTTTTCTTTGTTTTTTTCTTTTTTTGTACTTTTCAATATTTTCCCAACATCAGAATCTTTGGACAATGCTCCTCTGAAAGATATGCTATAATAAACCATGGGTATGACTAGGATGCTCAAAGGTATTGATAAGAGGGATGGAAGTACAGAAAGTATGCATTGGAAAATGAATGTGAGGATAAGAAGAAGGTATGTTGAAGATGGAAATGTTGGCAAGATCAACTTTGACACACACTTTGAAGAGTGGTGGAATGATGGAGGAATGATAGATGAAGGAGGTAAGGATCTTTTTGAGGTAGTGGATTTTGGGATGTAAGAAGATGAAGGATGTTTGGAAGGAGATGGAATAAAAGCCTTTGAAAGCTTGAATGTCAATTTTGATTCTTCTTTTGTGTGCACGTCTTTCAACAATGACTTGGGAATCCACATATTCTTTGATTTTTCTTCCTTTTGGAATGCTTTTGAATGCATTTCTTCAATGAGGGATTTAGGAACCCACATTTTATTTTTTTCTTTTTGCTTGATGGACCTTTGCGGCCTTTTGGATATTTCATTTTTCTTTTCATTCACATGTCGATTAGATGGGACATTGTGATTTTTATGCACATATGGATTCTTGGATTTATGATTTTTATGTTGCACATCAACATTGCTTCCAAAAGACTTAGGAATTGTGGATGAATAGGAATAATATGGATGGTTCATATGGATTGGTGTTTGGACATTCTTCAAGTATGTGTGTCTTTGTTGATCTTGATACATGGTAGGGTAAGTGAATGGATAGCTAGGGATGATAGGAATGGTTGATGGGGGAATATATGGACCTAGTATGGATGGAAGGGATGAAGACTTTTGTTTTGGGACATAGGCACCCAAAATGGATTTGGAGGATAGTGGAGGTATGTGGTTGTATTTGAATGGAGGGATATAAGGTGTGAAAGGGATATCAATATCTTTGGAAGGAGCTCCATCGTTAATGTTCTCATCTTTAAGATTTATCTTTATACTAATAGGCTCATGAGTAGCTTTGATAGGAACACATTTGATAGGATCAACTGAATCTTGAAGGGATTTATTATCATGCAAGGGATTTGGAAGAATGATGGTTTCTTGAGGTGAACATGGAGGAATATGACAAGGAAATGATGGGATACTTTGATCTTGACAAGGATCTTTGAATAGTGTAGCGAAGGTATTTTGCTCTTGATTTTCAATATGCTCATTGGAAGTTATGGAAGGGATATCTTGATCTTGCTCGGGAAGTGGAGAAAATATGGAACTTGGAAGGGTACTTTGTTCTTGGAACAGAAGGATATCATCTTGAAAGACATGAAAGGATGCAAGGGGATCATCACAAGGTTCAAGGGATATGGGACCTTCATAAAATATGGGAGGGGTTTGTATATAATCTTGATCTTGATCTTTATCAATATTTGTTTCTTTTCTTTTTAGATTATCCTCTTGGCATGAAGCCACTTCTAAGGACAAGGTAGATGTTTGGATATGTGTGGGGAATGTTTGGAAGAATGGTGTAGGATCCTCTTGAATAGGTATAATAGGCATTGAGGCACATGAAGCTTTGGGTTCTAATATCTTTGAAGCATGGAAACAATCTGCAGCAAGATGTGAGTTAGCTTGGGTTTCTTTTAGAGGTAGCCCTTGAGGGTAGACATAGTTAATGGGAAAAGTGTCATCATTAGGCTCATTCTTTGATGGAGGAATTTTGGATAATTGTGGAGCTTTGGGAGATGAAGAAAAGATGAAAGGAATGCTAGCTATGGGAGGGTCTTTGCTAGATAGAGGTTCGGGAGATGGATGAAGGATGAAAGGTATACAAGTCATCCAGGGAGAAACCTTGTTAGGAGATGGACAAAGGATGAATGGATTACTCTTGCTATATGGAGGTTTATTATCTTTCTTGAGAGCGGTATTTTTCACTCCATACTCTTTATTATCTTGATCACAAATAGGTTGATTATGCAATTTCCTTTGATTTGAGATAACTTTGTTTCTCTGAAATGCTTCTTTTTGTGAGGAGGATGAAGATACGGATGGCCCATCATCATAAAGGAATGGCCAAATTGATCTTAATGATGGCTCTTTAGATAAAGTATCTTTTTGTTTTTCCTCATCCTTTCTCAAGGTTGATATGTCAAAATTATGAGGAAGCTTAGCTCCTACTTGAACTAACTTCATGAAATATGCTTCTTTATTCCTCTCCAAGACTAATTTCATTATTTCCATAAACATGGGATCTTGAATTGCTTCTGAAACTTCTTCTTTAGACACCTCATCATTTTGATTCTAATGGACATTCTGATATGAGGACAATGAAGATATGGATGGCCTATCATTATAAAGAAAAGGACACATTGATCTTAATGATCACCTTTTAGATAAAGTATCTTTTTGTTTTTCCTCATCCTATCTTAAAGTTGACGTGCCATCATTATGAGGAAGTTTAGCTTTTGATTGAGCTAAATAAAGGGAATATGCTTCATTACACCTTTTCAAAGTTAATTCCAATGCTTTGATCAATTCGGTATTTTTGGATGCTTCTAAAATTTGATCGTCGGACATTCCCTCAAATAGGCTCATCATTATGGATCAATCCTTCCTTCTTTAATTTCAATCTAGTTGGGTTGGTTTGGAATGTGTCACAAGTCTTGATCAATTTATAAGATTTAAAAATTTAATTGTATTTTGATCAAGTACTTTGGAACTTCTTGTTTGAAAAGTTGAAGACAATCTCAACACACACATCAATAGTTCACCATATCCCTAGATCATTCTAATGTGTGTATTCTCAAATGTTTCCATGGGTTTGATCACAAGAAAGACTTCCAAGCAAGCTACCTAGCACAAATTTGGCTTTTAAATGGCTCTATTAGGTAGTTTTTGCTATTTTTACCATTTTGTAGTGTTGATTCCGTTCAAAATGGATTTCAATCGTTCATCCCCCAAGTATGTTAAGGGGCTTCCCACACGCACCGAAGTATGATTTTGCGCAATCCGTTAGGACTACTAGAGGAAGTTTGAAAGGGCTAAAATCCTTTTGTCGTGCACCCCATTAAAGATACACGCATTTCTTTTTATAGTGGGTCAGATTCTTGTAGCAAAGGCAAGTGTATCCCACTTTGGGCTGTCCCTCTCACCGGCCCTTTAAGGCAATCTCGGGAGGTGAGCCCACTAAGTTCTAAACATGTTCATTGAAAGCATGAAAAGTGGATTTGGTAGAGCAAGTTTGGGAATTTGATTCACTCAAAGAGTGAAGAGCATATCCCTATTTCTTTTCCCTTATCCCAAACACTCACAATCAATTTGGTTCTTTTTCAACCCCGTGACAAAGGGGTTCTTAGAATTGAAATGTTTGTTCTTTTCCTTTTATGATTAAACTATGTTTTGAACTTTGAAAATGCCACAATTTAAGGGAAGTTTGCAAGCTTGCTGAGAGAAATACGTCAAATGATGCTAGCAAAGGCTAGGTGCATTTTTAAGTAGTAGATTTTTTCATTTTCTCTCCAAATCCTTCCCTTACCTTAGTGAAACGTTCCCTCCACCAACAAGTTAGTCGGCACAATATAAACAAAGTGAGGGGAAACCAAAATCAAAGCTTAAAATGATATAGTTGATTATGCTTTTGATTCTTTTTACCAAAATACTTGCAAAATTGACAAACTTAAGGATGAAGTTCCCAATTCAAGGAAACATACTTAAGTTTATAAGCCTCTAAAACAGTAAGGTATACTCTGATAGGACATCCTTTTTTGTTTCTTTTTTGCATGCAAAAAAGAAAAAATAATAATTTTTGAGCACTTTTCTGCGACAGACCCTGTACCTGAGACAGAAAAATGGACATAGAGTAAAAATTTAGTCATCATTTTAACAATTTGATAAAATACAAAAGTACAGTCCATGCGACATTGTCCAGACTGTACGTGAGATTAAATTTCACAAATGCGTGATTACTTTAACCATGAGCATCACCTTACGGGGCTCAAGCGAGATTAAAATAACCAGGAGCGATGTCTAATTTTATCCACGCATGAAATCTTTACAAGACCATGACAAACTGATGCTATTATCGTGACGTCTAATTTATCAAACGCGAGATTTAAAATGACAAAAGTGAGAAATTAAATCAATAAGGCAGAGTACTCCCTTCACACTAGACGTAAAATGACTTCCTGAAAGTGGCTTTTCAATTGATGTCCATGACATTTAAATGACCAAATGCATGGTATCTTTGTCACAAACATGACAACTTAATAACCAGAAGCGTGATTTTATTTCTGTAATGCATTATTTCTCTGTCCGATAGTGTGAATCTATAGGTTAATCCGCGTAAAAGTCCAGACTCAGCGCGTCATTTTATTCTCCGTAGGCAACATTTCTTTGCTAAAGGTGAGATCTCTTTATCTGTCAGCGTGATTTCTTCTCTGTGATCTGCAGACAGTGAGCAAAAATATACAATTTCTAGCCTAAATTTAGCAAAAATGTGAAAATAATGATGAATTTTGAGGCCTAGGGCCCCACGGTGGGCGCCATTTGTGTGTGAGTGATTTACACCTTCATGAAATAACAAGATTTAAAATACAATTACACTATTCGAAGCAAACTAATCTAAATAATGCACAATTAATCTAAATATCTCATGGATCTCTAAAATAAAGTGGTAAATGAGGCTCTCAGCTATGATCCTCACTAGTGACACTCTAAAGATGAGAATTAAGCTATATGATATGCAAATTTAGATCTATTCTATCAAATTCTAGCTCTATTTAATGAACAATCTACTATGATCAAAGCAATTTAAGCTATTAAAATTGACAAGTGAGTGGTGTGGATGCAAATTGCAAGAGCTTTGCTGCAATTCAAAGATATGGAATGGATCCTTAATGCCTCAAAATGCTTTCTACTTATAGGATTTTGCCAAGGGTAGGGGGTAGAGTGAGTTGATCATGGTTATGCTTGGGTAAGGTCAAATGGCTTTGCTTTGTCCTTAAATGGGGGGACAAGGAGGGGACAATCATTTAAATGGTTTCAAAAGGCTGGACCATTTCAACAAAAGTGAGTGATTTGTGTCCATTTTGTCTCCAATTTGCTTTGTTGAGGGAAATTATGATTTATTAATTAATTAAAGTAATTAAATTTAGCCATGAAGGGTAAGATGTTCATTTTGATTTTTGCTTTCAACAACTATGTCATTAATTGAATTTAATCAATTTCGTAGTGTTTTTCCCCTTTTCAAGCTTTATTTAATCATTTAATCATTTAATTGAATTTTCCTTTGATTTGAATTGCCTTTGTCCCATTTATTGATTTTTTCGTGCTATTTGATGATTTGATTGCACCTTTTGATTGATTTAAGCCTTTTGCCAATTTTTCGTGTCTACAATTATGTTGTCATATCATTCAGTAATAATATAAGTTTAAATGAGTTAAGAAGAAGAAGAAATGAGATGTTGTGAAGTTGATGAACATAAATGGATAACTGATATAGATCATACAATGATTAGATTATGTTGATATAATTTTTTTCTACCTAACATATGATTATGTTAAGTTGGTAAAGCATGGTGATAAAGATTTGTCAAATCGGTTAGTTGTTTTGGCTACCAAGTAGGAAATGTCACTCGGTAAAGGTAAAAGGTAAAGAGGAAGTGACTCAGTAAAGGTAAAAGGTAAAGAGGAAGTGACCTGGTAAAGGCAAAGGAACTGAAGGCACCCAACAAAAAAGAAAGGTTTAGGCACCAAGTGAAGTTAACCAAAATTCAAATGGAGGACATTGAGCAAGGAACATATATTAAATAAGGATTGAATCGACATTTAATGATTAGCTATGATGAGATGGATGATCATGATGAAAAGGAATGTTAGTTACAGAGATCTACAGACATGAAAATTCAAGGTGAAGATCTATGGTAAGATCTAAATGGAAAAAAGAGATGGAACACGTTTCAAGAAAATTTTAAGTTCCTAGGTGAAAAGAAAACATGTTATCGAGATCCAGATTCAAGGTATAATGAATTGGATGGTTAATATTGACTAAAGGAAAATTTAATAAAGGAGATTAAGATGCAAAAATTGTCCATATAAAGGATGGATTTATATGAACACATGACTGGCAAATTGAATAGTTGAAGGGTCACCAACTGTTGCAGTGAAGAAGGAACAAAGAGATTCTAAGTGGAAAAAGAAGGATTTGATGAAGTGTTGAAGCCAATGGATAATGAAGAATTGAAGTAAAGATTAAAGAGTGCACAAAGGATTTGATTGAGATAATATAGTTATAAATCTATAGGTCAATTTATTTACTATTTCTTACTAGCATTTGTAATAGATAAATCTCTTAATAAAGTGGACTTAACAGTCTTATTGTGAAATCCTTGAAAAAGGTAACATTCTAAAGAGTGTTTGAAGCCCTCTAACAAGGCCACTCAAAATAGGGTAAAGATCCTAACACATATGACGTAAATCCCTTAACTGGGTCACACCTAATAGTGTGCATTGTAGTCTTTAACAAGATTGGCTCTTAATCAGGTGTACTTTAGAAGAGTATTTTCTTAGTGGGTGATGATTCCCACATTGGTTGTTTCCAAAGCTGGGTTTCCATGTTAAATATTGGTGTTACATGTGATGCATGATTTATTTTAATGATTTACTAATTGTTATAGTTTATTTACTGTTGTCAGTAAATAATGAAGTTTGTTTTATTGAGCTGCTACCATGTTAATAAGAGAAATTTTTTTAGGTATTTGGAATTAGGGATTACTGATTCACCCCCCTCTTTGTAATCTGATAATTGGTATTAGAGCTATGTACTCTGAAGAGATAAGTTTAAAAGACTTGAGTAAAAG
Organism: Chamaecyparis obtusa; assembly: GCA_027943335.1. Classification (NCBI taxonomy): domain Eukaryota; kingdom Viridiplantae; phylum Streptophyta; class Pinopsida; order Cupressales; family Cupressaceae; genus Chamaecyparis; species Chamaecyparis obtusa. Next base: position 1,614,306 of record BSBK01002821.1, on the reverse strand, counting down.
ATCTGAAGATGTGTAGGAGAGAAGTACCTAAGTTGAACAAGGAATGTTTCTCTACATGGAAATAAAGAATGAGTGTTGAAAATTAGGAGAGATAGATACTGAGAGGGGAGGGGTGAATCAGTATCTACCAAAACTTTTCATTTAGATCCTTCATTCTGATTTAACATTTAGTACTTTAACCGATCAAATAAATTTCATCAAATTGTGTAAACAATCATATATGAAACTAAATAATCATTATACCATCAATGCAATCACATAACAAAAGTATTTGGTTATGCAGAAACCCCTGTTAGAAGGTAAAACTGCAGTGGGAAGGTAAAACTGCAGTGGGGATGAGACCCACAAATCTTCACTAGTCTGCAGATAGAAAGAGTTTGCCTAATAAGGCTACAATTGTGATCACTTTTGGTGATCTTACCCTGTTAGGAGTAACAAAAGATTAGCTAGATCTACCTCGTTATAGGATTTTGACAACACTGTTAAGTGTGCACTCGGTTAAGAGATTTACAATAGGACTGTTAAATCCACTCGGTTAAGAGATTTTGATAGTTCTATTACAATTGTTAGAAAGAAATAGAAAATGTATCTGCTCTGATTGACAACTAGATTGTTTGATAATAGATCATATAAGTACTATATAAATATCACCTTTCCTATGTAGATCTTCTGCTTTGTGATGCTCGATTTGCTTTGTCAATTCTAAATACTTCTCTGTTAACAATTCTACTCGGTTTGGTCTATTCAGTGCTTGTATCAATTTAGTCTCATCATCTTCATCATTCTTAGAATGATATATTTATAGTGTTCTAGATTTGCTAAACCATTTGATTTACATCCATTAGATTATGCTACTTAACCATGTTCATAGATTATACCGCTTTACCTTTCTCAGTTGATGTATCACCATCAGATCTTCTTTGAATTTTGTCAGCCGTCGATCTTGTAACAAACTATATTCCTTTTCATATCTTTACGCTGATTCTAAAATAATCTAGCTTACACGTGTATCAATTTGTTATAACTGTCTATCTTGAAAATTATGCCTTCACTGATTCATAAGTCATTTCTGTTATCCTCAGTAGTGCTTGTTTACTCTGTTCGGTGTATGCTAGAAGACTTCGGTGTAAACTATCCATTGGTGTGAATGTGCGCTCAGTAGACTATAAGATACATCGGTGCATATAGTCAACTGACTTGCTTTGCGAAGCTTTACCGACTGTTCCTGTCTCCTTGTATTTACCGACTGGTCCATTATTTCACTAACTAATGATTTTGATACTAAGTGACAATAAATGCTTAATAGAGATAACAATCTCCCCCTTTGGCTTTAGTATCAAAACAAAAAATGTATATGCAGTAGATTCTTACATCCTTATATCTCCCAAATGTATATACATATACAAAAATGTCTAAGTATATAAATACTCCCCCTTTTAATATTCTTGATAGTGTGTAAGGTACACGTAGCAAAATAGATAGCAAAATAGTCCTTCCCCGCCATACATTTTCTTTCCCCCTTTTTGATATAAATGCCAAAAATGTAGAATGTATACTTATAGCTTATCAAAAATGTGCTGATGGGTTTTCTTCAGTGATTCCAGGAGGTTGTCCCATTCCTCCTTCAAGTTTGTAAGAGCAAGGTGCTCATAACTCACTTGAGTTCTCATGTCCATAACATTATTCAACACTGAAATGTCAGGTGTAGAGACCAGTGTGCGAGCTTTATCCATATGCTGTTCAAAAAATTTTAGGTGTAGGATGAGTTCTTTTTGCAACTCTGTAACCTGATCTATTATGCTCACTTTCTTCTGATTAAGATCTCTGATCAACCACCTGATTTCATGTATCTGGAGGATATGCGTGCCTAAATCTTTTGGCTTAGTTGATGCAGCTTGTGTACATGTCTGCATTTCTGCTTTAAGTTTCTTAATTTGTTCACCGACCTCAGAAGTGAACATGTCGGTAGTACAAAAAGTCATCAAGGTTTGAAATATATAAGTTGTAATAATCTGACAATCAGATATTACCTTGGATAACTCTACCTTGTTCAAAGCAACTTCTGCACACAACTTTTGTGCAAGTTTCTCCTGTACTTTGCTTTCTACCCTTTCTTCCATTCTCTTTTCTATATCAACATCGGGATGTTGTATTTGCTGTGACAAGTATGCTAGCTGATCTAGTATGGGCTTGTCGACATCAACATCAACATCAGGAATGACTTGTTGTAATATGTCTCTAACATTTGTCAGTATTTCATTCCTTTTATAGGTTTGCTTTAATCTTTCTTGAGCTACCTTCCTCTGATATAGCTCACCATATGTTTGCAATTCAGAGGGGCTCAATGTCGTTGGATCAATGTTTGGTATTTCAATGATTTCTTGTAATGTTATGGCTCCTTTTCTTGGTTTCTGCTTCTTGAGAGGTCCACTCCTTGATAGTATAGCAGTGCTCTTATCTTTTGGAGTCTCAGTGCTGGTTGACATGCTTTTATCTTTCTGATGCTCATCGGTGCTCGATGGTTGAGCTTCGGTAGCAATGTCAGTTTGGTTCACCTTAGTAGTTTCTTCTTGTTCTTTCTATTCTTCACCTTCCTTTTTCTCCTTTGTATCCTTTTGTTCAGTATCCTATGGTGCAATAGTGGATTGTGCCTCTAGAATAGGTGAATTTGTATCTGCAGGTAACATTATTTCTGGTGTTTCCTCAGCATCCTTGTGTTCATCTTGTTTCTTCTCCTCGGGTTCAATTTGTTCTATAATAGCCAATGCCTCATCAATCATCAGTAGATTGCCCGGTAGTGATGCTGTGTCAGTATCCTTCAAAGATATTATCTGTACATCTTCATCATCATTATCATCAGGGTCACCATGTGTTATGTCCTCAATAAGAACATCTTCATCTGTTTTCTTCTTTAGTTGAATTTCAACTCTTTTCGATGCCTGTTGTGTTACACTTATCTTTGATGTGTCCTCAGTTATGTCTATTATCTTGGTATCCTATGTATCGATATCCTTATCTGTATTGTCTGTATCACCCAAAAGTAAACCTTTATCTTTTGACCTTTTCACTCTTTTTGACATTTGTAGATAAGCAGCTTGCTCTGCTTTTGCTTCTTCCTTCAAGATCAAATCCCATAATGATGTATACTCAGCATCTATGTCACCGACATTTTCATCCATAATCATGAGGGTTTTGTGTTTTATCAAAAATCTTTGTTGATACTTCTGTAAATACTTTGCTGCTTCAGTCATGCTTAGATGTGTTGCTAACCTCATCAATGATCTTTCTCTTTTATTCTTTTCTGTCTCCATTGCCACGATCCATCTTGTAGCAATTCTATCATCTAGTGCCTTCGGTAAGCTATAAGAAGTTTCAATCGGCATTCTCTTGAATTTGATCATTTGCTGTACAACTGCATTCTCAATCTTTATTTGATCCTCTGCACTCATGCTGTCAAACTTTCCTAAAGTGGGATCATTCAAATTTCCATTTTCCATTATATCTTCAATTAATTCTTCAATAGTACTATCTTTGTGTTTTACAACCTTGTATCTGTTCTCTTCATTAGACTTGTCATTACCTTCGGTAACCTTTGTTTGTTTCACTTTCTTCTTCGGTAAGTCTGCTACCGTCTTTGTCTTTCTTTTCATATATTTTTGAGTAGGAGTTGCTGCCCTTGGTTTCTTAGTTACAATCATCTCCTTTTCTATATCATTAGTAGGAGGAACCGATGAGGTGCCCTTGTCATCATCTGAATTGGTGGCTTCACTATCATAAGATTTATCTGCAAGCTCCAGTAGCCCTTTGGTTACGGCAACAACTGATGATTCCTCAGATAAATCATCTAGTAATTTGGAGGCATTTAGTGTAGCCTCAAGATTCTTTATTAACTTCTTTCCTCTTCTAGTCATTTTACCGATAGAGATATCAGTCTTAATTCTTGATTTAGCTTCCTCATATGTTCCAAATCTACTTGTAGAAATGTCAATAGGAAGTGCTAGCAGGGCGGTAATGGATTTCAATGCGAAATCATGGCTTATCTCGTAACCCATAGGTGCTAGCCACTTGATTCTTAGTGTAATAGATTTTATCAAGCAGTGATCTGTGCTAACATCAAAACATATATCATTCTCAAATTTCTTTACTAACTCACCAGGTATTCGGCTTCTCTTATGCATCTGTTCCTTGAATTTGTTAAAGTATAGATCAAATTCCTTATTCGCATTATCTCTGAGAGATTTCATATGATCACTGATCTATTGTGCAATAGGTTTGTCCTTCTTCCATACAACCTTTCCAATACCAGGTACAAACCTTTGTATATACAAGAATAAACATACAAGTAAAGAACCGAATTTACATGTATTAGACTTCTTTGATCTTATGACCTTCATGTTGTCTGCCAATTGTCGAAACATGATGTCTGCTAGGTCAACTTGGTGATTCTTTTTCACAATCTTGTAGGCCATATCCACAGCATTTTTCAGTACACTGTTCAATCGACTCGACTGAAATATCTTATACTTGATAACATGAGCTGCAAATTTTACAGCAGGATCTTTGATTTTGTTTATTTTCAGCGCTCTTCCATCCCATTCTACACCTGTGTTTTGTTCAACTTCTTGTCTAGCAGAATTGTGAAATGCTTTCGCTTTATTAGTAGTGGGATACCCTATAATAATGCTTATCATCTTCTTTGTTACTTCGATAGGCTTGCTGTCCAACCAAAATTTGCCATCGTGATATCGGCTCAACATAATTCTTATCCATTCATTCTTAAAATCTTGAGGAAAATAGCAAATGCCAGTTAACCCTACATCTTCTAGGCATTTATACTCTAGTTTCAACTATCTGTTTAGGGCACAAACCCCTTGAAGTGCAGTAATCAGTTCATACGTTCCTACCTCACTGATCTTGTAGTGGATATACACTCTAACATCTTCAGTTAATAAAACCCTTTCAGGAATGCTAGTGAATGCTCCCATTAGATCAATCTGTGATGTGACTCTAGGGTGTGATTTGAATTTATCTTCTTTAAAATGTGCCCTAACTATGAATTCAACCTCTTCTTCACCTTGTTGTGTTTTAGTTGCGGTAGATGTGGATGCCATCAAGAAAACTAGGGTTTCAGTGATTACAGTGAGCACAAGTTAAAAGTATATCCAAAAAACCTACTTGATAGTCAAAGAACAGTTGTCAGTTAGAGATGAAAGTGCCTTGAATCTCTATAGAAATCTTTAGCTCAAACTCTTGGTTTCTCTGAAAAATTCATTCTCTGGTGCTCGCAATGTAAATAATGAACTCAATTCTAGTGTATTTATAGACTTTTCCAAAATTCCCTGCTCAAATATTTGCAATAAATGCTTGACTTAACTTCATAGTGTATTATAGCTATCTTATTTAGTTGACACCCAATTTCATTGGTTTACACTGTTTCCTCAATTAACCTTTCTTATCAATTATCAATCGGTACTTCATTCTCAGTCTTGCCTTTACCGACTTGTATAATATTGTTAGCTCACACAATATAACCATAGTGCATCTTAATTCATGCAGATTTGGTATTAACTCTTCAAGTATAAGGAACTGTATGTAAAATATGATCTTTCAAAGTATCAGTTCCATACATACCTTAGTCACCTTAAGTGGAGTTACCGATGTCACCCTATCCAGAGGATGAGGTTTCACCGATAGTGTTACTCGATTCAACAGTCACCTTCTCTACTTTCTTCCACATAGTATTCCTCATCTTCATGATATCTGCAATAGTGTATCCACTCTCAAATACATGATTCTCATCTAGTACTCGATCTCTACAGTCTTTGCTCACATGACTGACTTTGTGACAGTGCATATAGGCCATCGATGTGCTTGCCCAATATCTTGAATTTCTTATGCAATGTGCCCTGTAGCAGTTAGTAGCTATATGTCCATATCGGCCACAAGCAGTGCAACTAGTCCATGTATTATAATCCCATACATATGCATTACCTTCCCTCTTTGGTTGATATGACTTCTTCTGAGTTTTCTGCTTCGGAGTCCAGACTTGCTTCATCTTAGCTTTGCATTCACTTGCAGTGTGACCATGCTTGTTACATGTGTAACATATCTTCCCTGTAGTAGTCTTTTCGATATTGTCCTTTTGTCTATATTTGCATTCAAATGCTTGATGTCCATACTTTCCATAGTAATAGTAGTAACCATCAAATCTTGTAGTAGTAATAGGAGGATACCCTTTAGCTTTGCTTCGACATACATTAGAAGTGTGTCTAGGTTTTCCACAGTGATAGCAAGTGAGTACTTTAGATTTCTGACCTTGATTGTTATTGATCTTTTCAGTATGTTTCGATGATTCACCTTCACCAGTATAACCTATACCAGCTCTACTTCCAAATCTTCTCTGATTGTCCAGGAAATCATCAATCTTCTTTGAACTTTCTTCAGCCAACTTTTTCATCTCATTGTGTTGCTGTTGATTCTTTAGGTCATTCCTCAACTTTTCATTTTCTTCTCTCAATCTTGCCATATCTTCAAGATTCCTTAATAGTTCACCATTAATCCGGTTTACTTCTTGATTTGCAATCAGAACCTGATTAGACACTTGAAAGTGATGATCAGTAAGTCTTTGTATTTCACTTTCCTTGGCTTGTAATTATTTAGTCATCAATCTTCTATCTTCAATGGCTAGGTTATGGTCTTGCTCAGCTTGTCTTGCATTGTTCAATATTTCTACCATTCTTACCATTTGTGTTTCTTGTCCAATTTGTAAATCCTTCACTTGATCAGATAGCTGCTGGTTCCTTTCAGATAGGTTAGTGATAGTACTTTCAGATCCATTAGAGATGCTTCTTGAGCTAGAACCACTATGATCAAATGCATCTTCAAAAATTTCTTCATGATAACTGATCTCACCTTGTGCAATTGCAACGTTCTTTCTCTATACCAGTAAATCCTTTAATTCAGTCTTGGCTTTTTTGTACTGTTCCACATACATCTGTAGTTGAAGTTTCTAATTCTCAATAGACTTATCAAGCTTATATCTCTCCATGTCTTTAGATCTTTACCTTTTAGTGGTTAGACTGTTCAACAAGAGAACTTAGCTCTGATACCAATTGTTGGAAATTAGGAGAGACAGATACTGAGAGGGGAGGGGTGAATCAGTATCTACCAAAACTTTTCATTTAAATCCTTCATTCTAATTTAACATTCAGTACTTTAACCAATCAAATAAATTGCATCAAATTGTGTAAAAAATCATATATGCAACTAACTAATCATTATACCATCAATGCAATCACATAACACAAGTATTTGGTTACGTAGAAACCCCTGTTAGAAGGTAAAATTGTAGTGGGGATGAGATCCACAAATCTTCACTAGTCTGCAGATAGAAAGAGTTTGCTTGTTAAGGCTACAATTGTGATCACTTCTGGTGATCTTACCCTGTTAGGAGTAACAAAAGATCAGCTAGATCTACCTCATTATAGGATTTTGACAACACTGTTAAGTGTGCACTCAGTTAAGAGATTTACAATAGGACTGTTAAATCCACTCAGTTAAGAGATTTTGATAGTTCTATTACAATTGTTAGAAAGCAATAGAAAATGTATCTGCTCTAATTGAAAATTAGATTGTCTAATAAAAGATCATATAAGTACTGTATAAATATCACCTTCTTGTGTAGATCTTCTGCTTTGTGATGCTCGGTTTGCTTTGTCAATTTTGAATACTTCTCTGTAAACAATTATGCTCGGTTTGGTATATTCAGTGCTTGTATCAATTTAGTCTCATCATCTTCATCATTCTTAAAATGATATATTTATAGTGTTCTGGATTTTCTAAACCATTTGATTTACATCCATTAGATTATGCCACTTAACCATGTTCATAGATTATACCACTTTACCTTTCTCGGTTGATGTATCACCGTCAGATCTTCTTTGAATTTTGTCAGTCGTCGATCTTGTAACAAACTATATTCCTTTTCATATCTTTACACTGATTTTGAAATAATCTATCTTACATGTGTATTAGTCTATTATAACTATCTATCTTGAAAATTGTGCCTTCACTGATTCATAAGTCATTTCTGTTATCCTCAGTAGTGCTTGTTTACTCTGTTCGGTGTATGCTAGAAGACTTCGGTGTAAACTATCCATCGGTGTGAATGTGCACTCGATAGACTATAAGATACATCAGTGCATATAGTCAACCAACTTGCTTTGCTAAGCTTTACCGACTATTCTTGTCTCCTTGTATTTACCAACTGGTCCAGTATTTCACCGACTAATGATTTTGATACTAAGTGACAATAAATGCTCAATAGAGATAACAATGAGATTGTATCTATCTGAGATTGGATAATTTGCATTGAATCTTATAACTAATGACTACATTCCACCACCTCCTAGACCTATGATAGTTGATCAAACAAGAGAAAAGAAAGAACACAACTCGGTTATGATAGAGATTGCTTCTTCCCTCATCGATGTTGAATTCAATGATGTTAAGGACTGTGTTAATTCAAGAGAGATGTGGAATAGGCTTACACTGATATATGGGGGATATCATCATGTACAAAAGGTCAAGGTTGATAGTCTTAGGAGAAGTATGATGAAATGAGGATGAAGGATGATGAAAACATCACACAATATAACAACATAATCAAGGAAGTTGTAAGTGCCATCAGAGGTGTTGGTGGAACATTGACTAATGAAGAAATAGTAGGTAAAATTATAAGAACTCTTTCTTCAAAGTATGCTATTAGAGTATCTTCTATTTAGGAATTGAGATCTATAACAAAAAATTGTGCTACTCTTGAAGCCCTAATCGGTAAGCTAACTGCATTTGAGTTAAGTAATTATAATAATAGTCTATCGACTATTGAAACTACATTCAAGTCATCTCTAAGCATTGGTACATCAAGAAAAGATAAAGAGATTCACAATAGTACATATGAAAATGAATATGATAGTATTCTAAATGAGGAAAAAGAACATGAAGAGCTAGAGGCATTACTAGCTAGAAGATTACCAAGAGGTACAAGAAAGTACATAGGCAAATTACCTTTGAAATGTTTTAATTATAATAATATTGGTCATATTGCATCTAGATGTCCTAACAATTAAAAGAATGATAAGAATGAGAAAAGAGACAACCAACACCAAAGATTTAGAGATTACAAGGACAAAGGTAAGAAGTCTTGCTACCTAGATGAGGAAGGTGTAACTGATGATGAATTTAATGACACTGAAGAAGGATACAAAGTTGTCTATGTTGCAGTAAAGGAAGAATCTGATGAAGAAAAATATGAAGATGAAAAAGCACTTGTTTCTCACGTAAGTAAACATGACCCATGGATTATTGATAGTGGATGTTCACATCACATGACTAGTTAGATTGACATGTTTGATAATCTAGAAGCGTATGATGGAGGATTTGTTAGATTTGGCAATGATGCTCCATGCCTTGTGAAAGGTAAAGGATCCATTGTATTGAATGAGAAGATGAAATGTAATGATGCATATTAGCTTAAAGGATTGAACTATAATCTATTGAGTGTTGCACAAATGAACTATGCTGGACACCAAATGGAATTTCAGAACATAAAGGTTAAGATTTATGGAACCAATAGAGATTTGATTAGAACTAGTGAACAATCAAAAAGTAATTTATCTTATCTTGATACTTCTGCAAAAAATTTCTTATTCACTAAAGTTGAAGATGTATGGCTATGGTATAAGAGACTCTATCATGTAAATTTTAATAACATGATTAAAGTGAGAAAAAAGAATAGAGTTAGAGGTCTACCGAAATTAAGCAAACCTGATAAAGCTATGTGTAAAGAATGTCAAATTGGTAAGATGACTAAGTCTAGTTTCTCAAGTAAATCTTACTCTACCAATGGTATCTTGTGTTAGAATAACTAAGAGGGGGGGTAAATTAGTTAAATTAGTTATCCTACAGTTCCAAACTCTCAGATGTACCTTACAAAACAATTTCAACAATTTATGCAGCTCGGTAACATAAAATATCAATCTGTATGTTCACTTTACTGAATACCAGTAATTATCCAAACTGTGATTACCAATTAAATCAACTATGCAGTATGTAAAGTATGATAGAAAAAAAATCATAACAAATAACACATAACACAATGATTTAACATGGAAACCCTACTAAGGGAAAAACCACCTGGGACTGGTAACCCAAAATAATTCACTCTTCTAAAGTGATCTCGGTTAGGAGCCAACCCTGTTAAAGGTTACAATGCACACTGTTAGGTGTGACTTGGTTAGAGGATTTATCACTAACAGTTAACTTTTGACTAGCATTCACTATGGGGTCAACAAGATAACAATTTACATTCAATGAATTTCATAGGGTAATACAATAAGACTGTTAAGTCCACTCAGTTAAGATATTTTATGAATCAATGGTTAAATTGATACAGTTCTGATGTGATTCAAATACAACTCAATTGCAAATATTCAGATCTATGCTATGCTTATAAAATCCCCTGATCGTTAATCAATTCACTTCCTCAATATTTTTCAACTTACTTCACTCATTAAATAGTTCTCTGACACTCAGTAATGTCTGCAACTTAGTTCTTTCTGTAACTAGTTTGATCAGGAATGCATGAATAAAATCTTCACATGAAATCTTTGCAGTCTCCTTTTTATCTGGCATGTTTCAACAATGAAACTCATATCTCTTAAATAGACAAGTAAACCATTTTCATATCAGCCATCAGATTTTGCCTCTTAATCTCCTTCGTCCATTTTGCCTCTTAAACCTTTCTTGGTAGATGTGTCCTTAACATGTTTTAATCTCATCCTTTAGATCATATCTTAATTATGTTAGCCGTGGATCTCATAACTAACTTAATTGTTTACCTCAAAATCATAACAATATCTAGATAATCAATTTTAGTTAGTTGTTCTTAGCATTTAATGTTTTCATCCATACTTGGTTAATACTGAAATGCATTGGCGATAACTAACTCAATTATTACTGTTACTCGATATACACTGCACTGGCTTGGTGCATACATAAGTCTTTATTTACCGACCACATTCACTTGTTTAATTCAAATCTCTTCTTCATAATATATTAATGTAACATGTTCAAGTCAACAATATAAAGCCATAGACTCATCAATAAGTTACCCAATGTTTACCTTATCCTTATCCATCATATCCATCTTTTCCTCATGTAGATATCTCATTTCTTCATCTTTTCTTCCTTCTACAGATGTTTAGATGTTTGTAACTATCATGATAAGTACTGTCAAAACTATTTGACATCAATGACAACATATTGACTGATTTAATCATCTTACATATCACTTAAGTAGCTTGGTAATCTCTAATCACTATTTCTTTAGTTCATCTAGATATTCAATCAATTGTAGATCATTATCTTGGAGCTAGTACACACTGACCTTTGCAGTCCTATGAGAGTTCAAAGCTATTATGGAGATTGATATTTCATTTTGTTTGTTGATGATTATTCAAGGATGATGTCTGTTATGTTTCTAAAAGAAAAATCTGATGCATTCCAAATGTTCAAGTGGTATAAAGAAAGAGTTGAAAAGGAAACAAGAAAACAACTAAAGTGTTTGAGATAAGATAGAGGAGGTGAATTTATGTCTGATGAATTTACTGTCTTCTGCAATGAGATCTAGTTTGGTCACACACCAAATGTAAGTTACTTTAAAATTTTGGGAAGTAGGTGTTATATACTGAAAGATTCTAGAAATGGAAATTTTGACTCTAAAGGAGATGAAGGTATATTTCTTGGTTATCCATCAAAGAGAAAATCATATAAATGTTTGATCAAGGCTACTAACAAAATTGTTGAAAGTGCAAATGAAAGGATTGATGAATTTGCAGAAAGGAATGAAGAGGATAGAAAAAAGGAACCTGAGGATTACAAAAGATTTATTTATGTTCAGGAAGGTAATTCAATTGAAGCAACTGAGCTGTATCAAGGAGAAATCAATGAGCAAGACAAGCCTCTAGTGAGAGATGAACACACCGATGAATAGTCTACCGAGCCTATATTAGTAAAATATATGAGAAGACACCACTCACCAAGTAGAATTATTGGAAACAAGATCACAAGAGTCATAAAAAGAAGTAAGTTGAAAGATAACACATGTTTGATTTATGAATTTGAGCGAAGATTAGTGAAGGGTGAACTAGGAAATGAAGATTGGATTAATGCTATGAAAGAAGAGATAGATCAAATTGAAAAGAAAAACACATGGCCATTGGTACCAAGACCTAAGGATAAGAATGTAATTGGAAAAAAATGGATTTTTAGAAATAAACTCAATGAGAAAAGAGATGCAATCAGAAATAAAGCAAGGTTACTTTGCAGAGGATATGCATAAGAAGAAGGTATTGATTATAGTGAAACTTTTTCTCTTGTTTCTAGATTAGGTGTAAGGATATTACTTGCATATGTTGTATATAAAAGATTTAAAGTTTATCAGATGGATGTTAAGTCTGCATTTCTGAATGGAATTCTTGAAGAAGAAGTCTACATTGAAGAACCTGAAGGATTTTTTTAGAATTATGATAAGGATATGATATGAAAGATACACAAAGCACTCTATGGACTAAAGCAAGCACCCCAAGCATGGTATGAAAGATTAAACTCTTACTTAATCAAGATAGGATTTGAAAGAGCTAGTGATAACAATAATTTATACTTGAAACATGATAGTACTGATAAAAATTATGATTGCTAAGATATTCATTGATGAGATTATATTTGGTGGAAATGAGATAATGTCTAAATCATTAGCTAAGAAAATGAGAAATGAATTTGAGATGTCTATGATAGGAGTGTTATCTCTATTGAGCATTAAAGGTTGTCATTAGTATCAAAGGTTATCAAAAGATAATGGTCAATTACTTAGAAAGAGCTAGTCGGTAACTAGAAGCAAAACATGACAGTTAGTTAAGCTTATACACCGAGCATTAGACAATTTACCAAGCATCAGCAGACACTAACACCAAGCGTCAGTAAACATCGAGCACTAGTATACACCAAGCAATTTATATAGTGTTTATCGATGGACACAGGAAATGACATAGTAATCAGGAATGACACATTCTTCTATGCAAATGGTTACAACAGATCAAAAAATGTTTTACAAAGATCGAGGAATATTTATTTTCAAGATACTCATTAAATGAAATGTATATCTTATGTAAGATTTGATCTAGGTCATTTTTGTACACCGTAGATCTTAGGTTTTTGTTTAAGATTGTAACCTAATTTTGTTTAAGCGGCATTATGATCGCTATATAAATGTATGATTGCATCATTTGTGATGTGAACTGATATATGAATTACAGTGCACTTGAAGCACTTGCCTACCTTCAAGACAATTATTTGAGGTGATATTTTATCAGTACTTATTGATCTGTATGAGACAATTAAGTTGTCAATTAGCAGATAATTTCCTATTGCTTTCTAACAATTGTTATAGAGTTTTTGGATAAATCTCTTAATAGAGTAGACCTAACAGTCTTATGTAAATCTCTTAACTGAGTCCACACTTCATTAGTGTTGTTAAAACCCTATAACTAGGTAGATCTAGCTGATCTAATATGTTACTCCTAATAGGGTAAGATCACCAGAAGTGATCAAAACTTGTAGCCCTAATAGGCAAACCTTTTCTATCTGCAGTAGTAAAGAATTTTTGGGTGTCATCCCCACCACATTTTTTGCCTTCTAACAAGGGTTTCTGTGTTACCAAAATACTTGTGTTATGTGATTGTCATATTGATTTCATGTTATTTACTTTCAAGTTGAATGAATGAAGGATACATGTAGTTAGATACAAGTTATTTTTGGTCAGTTATTATTGTTGACTATCATAGATCTGAAAGGTTTACAAGTGAAAGTTTTTGTGGGCACTGATTCACCCCTCCCCTCTCAGTACCCTATCTCTCCTAATTCCAACAAGGAGATATTAAATTCTTGATTGGACTTCAAATTCAACAAGTAAAGGATGGGATCTACATAACTCAATCTAAGTATATCAAGGAGATCCTAAAAACATCCAATATGGAAGAATCTAAACCAGTTGGAACACTGATGGCTACTGGTTGTAAATTATCAAAGGAAGATGACAATAAGGAAGTAAATGAGACACTTTACTGATCCATGATTGGTAAAATACAATATGTTGTCCACATCTAACTAGATATTGAACATTCAATTGGTATATTTACAAGGTTTTATGCAAACCCAAAGGAGACACATATGTTTGTAGTTAAAAAGATATTTAGATATCTAAAAGGGACTAAAGATTTTAGTCTATTATACATAAAAGGAGGGGATTTTGATCTCAAGGTATATACTGATGCTAACTGGGATGTAAATATTGATGATAGAAAGACCACCAGTGGCGGAGCTTTCTTTTGAGGAGAAAGACTAGTGACATGGTTAAGCAAGAAACAAAGTTGTATTTCACAATCTACTACCAAAGCAGAGTATGTTGCTGCAACTATGAATTGTTCTAACATTGTATGGATCAAACTATTATTGGAAGGTATGCATGAAGAGATTACTAATCCAGTTATAATTTATTGTGATAATACTAGTGCTATTAACATATCAAAGAATCTGGTGATGCATTAAAAAATAAAGAACATATCTATTAAGTATCACTATTTGAGAGATAAAGTATAAGATAAGCTTTTGACATTGGAGTATATGAATTCTAAAGAATAGATAGCTGATATATTTACAAAACCACTACCAAAGGATGATTTTGAGTATCTTTGAGGTAAGTTAGGGGTTCTTCCCTTATCCAATGTTCATTAAGGCATGATGCATGGTGCATCAATTCAAGCACTCAATAGAATATCTATATTGTGAGTTGATGCTAGTATTCATTCTTTAGGTGAAGCTTGAAGTTGTGAAAAAGAAGTTTATGACTGCAATGAGAAATATATATATATTTGAGGTATGATTTGAACAGTTTGTATGTATTTGGCATTGTTGTCAAAGAGGGAGAATATGATTGATGATAAATATATCAAACATGTAGAGTACTATTGATGATTATTAAGAGGGAGAATGAATCATTTGATCTAAGAGGATGAATATTGCAAAGGAGAAGATCAGAAGAGAAATTGTCAAAGAAGAACACTAAAGAAGACTACTACTGATAGAGGGAGAAAG
This sequence comes from Chamaecyparis obtusa, assembly GCA_027943335.1. Classification (NCBI taxonomy): domain Eukaryota; kingdom Viridiplantae; phylum Streptophyta; class Pinopsida; order Cupressales; family Cupressaceae; genus Chamaecyparis; species Chamaecyparis obtusa. Next base: position 1,599,096 of record BSBK01002821.1, on the reverse strand, counting down.
ACTGCAAAAGAAGATCAAGTACAACAAAGGAAAAGATAAAGATCATAGGGAGTATAGGAATGAAAGTGAAGTGTACCATCATCAATTGAACAATAAATATTATTAGTGTTTCCATCAATGCCAAAGAGGGAGATTATTACCATAACTGATAGTAATGATGAAGATTGATTATCTGATGGTGATGATGATGAAGACCAACCAAGATAAGAGGAAAACATGATAGTGGAAAGGTTAGATCAGTTATTGTCTTGTCATTAATGCCAAGAAATTGATTTCTAGTTTATATTACATTGCCATATCATTTGGTAATAATATAAGTTTGAATGAGTTAAGAAGAAGAAGAAATGAGATGTTGTGAAGTTGATGAACACAAATGGGCAATTGATACAAATCAAACAATGAATAGATTATGTTGATATAATTATTTTCTACCTAACATATGATTATGTTAAGTTGGTAAATCATGGTGATAAAGATTTGTTAAACTAGTAAGTTAAGTTATTTTGGATATCGAGAAGGAAATCTCACTTGGTAAAGGTAAAAGGTAAAAAGGAAGTAACTCAGTAAAGGTAAATGGTAAAAGGTAAAAAGGAAGTAACTCGGTAAAGGAAAAGGAACTGAAGGAACTACATAGAAAAGAAAGGTTTAGGCATCGAGCGAAGTTAACTAAAATTCAAATGGATGACACCATGCAAGGAATATATATTAAATAAGGATTGAATTGACATTTAATGATTAGCTATGATGATATTGATAATAATTATGACAAGGAAAGTTATAAAGATCTATAGATAGGAAAATTCAAGGTGAAGATCTATGAAAAGATCTAAATGACAAAAAGAGATGGAACAAGTTTGAATAAAAGTTCAAGTTTCTAGGTGAAAAGAAAACATGTTATCAAGATCCAGATTCAAGGTATAATAAATTGGATGGTTAATATTTACTAAAGGAAAATGTAATAAAGGAGATTAAGAGGCAAAAATGATCTGTATAAAGGATGGATTTTTATGAACAAATGGTTGGAAAATTGAATAGTTGAAGGGTCACCGACTATTGTAGTGAAGAAGGAATAGAGAGATTCCGAGTGGGAAAAGAAGGATTTGATGAAGTGTCAAAGCTAGTGGATAATGAAGAATTGAAGTGAAGATTGAAGAGTGCACAAATGACCTGATTGAGAAAAGATAGTTGCAAATCTACATGTTAATTCATTTACTATTGCTTACTATCATTTGTAATAGAGAAATATCTTAATAGAGTGGACTTAACAATCTTATAATAAAATCCTTGAAAAAGGTAACATTCTAAAGAGTGTTTGAAGCCCTCTAACAAGGCCACTCCTAACAGAGTGAAGATCCTAACATATATGAGTTAAATACCTTAACCGGGTCACACTTAATAGTGTGCATTGTAATCTTTTACTAGATTGGCTCTTAACTAGGCATACTTCATAAGAGTATTTTCTTAGTGGGTGACAATTCCCACAGTGGCATTTCCCAAAGTTGGGTTTCCACATTAAATACTAGTGTTACATGTGATGCATGATTTGTTTGAATGATTTACTAATTGTTATAGTTTATTTACTATTGTCGGTAAACAATGAAGTTCATTTTAATGAGATGCTACTGAGTTAATCAGATAATTTTTTTTAGGTATTTGGAATCAATAGATATGTCATTACCATCCTCCAATATAGATTAAGCTATATAGAAGGTGTAAGGTGAAAAGAGAGAGAGAGAGGAATCTTCCAGGATCTTCTGTTGGGTGAAATGGATGGTTTGTTTTTGGTATAGGGAAGTAGAAAGAAAGGTGGACATATGATTGATATAGAAATTGAATTTGTAGCCATTGAAGGATTGATCAGTTTGAGAGTACTCCACTAATGAGAGTAGATGAAGAGGTGAAGAATGATTTTGAAGGTGAACTTGATGGCAAGAAAAAGAGGAATGGAAAGAGGCAATGAATGACACCCAAGAAAGGATAAGGAATTTTTTAGAGAGAGGATCACTCTAAGATAGAGAGTTTGTTGTAGGTTGTTGTTCTATGATTCCAAGGGACTTGGAAAATTTTCTCGGTATTTTGTATGGTGCAGGAGCAACTAGCCATGGAGATGCATTATGAAATCAAAATTAATTATTCTTTACTTGTAATTGTAGACACCTAAAAATCCATTTATATTAATTAAATTTCTTTAATTAATATTCCTTATAATATCATAATTAATCCTAATTGATTAATCATGGTCGTTATATTCCTCCATGAATTTAATTATATTTATTTAATTAAATTGGGTTCATTACCTAAATTATTTGAATTACATTCAAATTCTCCCCTCCCTAATGTATTAAATATTTTTTTAATGCATATCCTCCATAAATCCCCCTTTTTGAATAAAATATTTACTCAAATACCTCAAAATCCCTAACATTCCTCTAAACTCTAGATTAATCTAAATTAATCTAAAACCCTACCTAAATCCCAATCCCTACCCATCTCATCACTTGCTAAATCCTAATCACTCTCCTAACCTCACTTAGGAGGTGATTCCTAAGCCTTTTAGCCTTAATAGGTTTCCTTCCCAAGGAATTCAACCACCTCCATAAATGCTCTTACAACCCTCTTAATCACACCCCATCCCCTTTCTTACATCCTCGTACCCTTCACTCTTCTGAAGTGTTTCTCACACATGTGTGAGCAACCTTGAGCCATTCAACCATAAATGCCAATCTTATCTCTTTTGACCCTTCCTCCTAAACCCTAACCCTCCTCCTAAACCCCAACCCTTCCTCCAAAAATATGGAAGTAGATCCCTTCCCCATGAGAAAAGGGTCTTCAATATTTCATTTTTAGGAATTGTTATTATGCTCTTTTAGCTCTAGATTTCATTAGCATATTTAGTATTATTAGATTGTGTTCTTGTCTTGAGTTCTTAGATCACATAACATAGCTTAAATGGATAAATATTAGTTTATTTTATGCTTTGAACTTCATTTTCAATACAAATCATATCCATGCTTAATGTATAATGAATCTTTCACCTCATCCATAGCTTAAAATCTCATTTCCATCCTTTGCATCCATCAGAATCCTAGGGACAAAACTAGTTCCTCATACTAGGGTTTGTGCCACTTTTGTGATCTCCATGGATTGTATTTGGTCTTAATCACTTTATCTTTGCATTGGGGATACTCATATTTTTCTTTGAGAGAACATCCACATCCTCCTCAAAGACAAAATCAAATGGGGCTTGGGTACTCTCATTTTGGCTCAATCAGAGGTGGTGGTTGTGAAGTTTTTCTATCTAATTTGTATGCTAGATTAGAACTAATGTTTGATAGTCTATGAATTATCTCAATAGGTTAGGTTCAAAAAACTCATATTTTGGCACACCTGATGGGACCCCCACCACATATTTCTACTTTGTTTCTAGGGGTTTTTGATAAAAAATTTCCAAAAATTCTAAAGAACTTGTACGTCCCGGTGAGAATCCTAGTATGAGTAAATTCCTTTGGGAACATTTACTCATATGGGAACCTTGTATTCTCATTATATGCATGGTACTGACTTGTATGGGACTTCTACATCTCATTTCTATCCTGTTTACTCGTATGGTGACCCTTGTATACTCTTATGGTGACCCCTGTATACTTGTATGGTGCATAATATTGACTCGTACACGTTTGCATCTCAAAATCACCTACCCTATTTAATAATATGGGAAAAATATGGCATGTTTAGGGCCCTAAGCCCCAAGGTTTTTGGTTTTTGATGTTCAGTTAGGCTCCATCTTGTCCCTAACCTTCAATTTAGCAAGTTCTAACATTGTTTTTGTAGGTCATTTTGGGCGAGAAGATTGTTTACCAAAGTCATCAAGATCCTAAAACATACCAACACCTTTTGTTTTTTAATTGAAAAATGCAATCTTCATTAGGTCTTAAAATGAATCACACCCAATCTTGAATGCTTAAAAGTTAAAAGAATCTTCACATCTTCATTTTGGCTTAAAGGTCAATCAAATCCAATCTTGAAAACAACTCAATATTCACATCTTGATTTAGAGTTTAAAACAAGGCACATCCAATCTTGAATGCTTAAAGGTAAAAGGATCTCCAAGTGCAAATCTTCACATTTACTTTTTGGTCCTAAAAATAACCCTAAACCAATCTTGAGTGCCTAAAAAGAATTAACAAAGCAATTGAAACACTTCAAATTTTAGGCTTAAAATGAATCCAAACCTAATCTTGAGCGTCTAAAATCAATGAATATTCAATCAAACATTTCCTTTGGGATTTAAAAATTAGAAGCTAATCTTGAATGCATAAGGCCAATTGAACAACTCAAAATAAAACACTTCATTTGGGCTCTTAAGAAGAATCAAATTCAATCTTGAATGATTAAAGGATAAAAAAATTACAAGTTTTCAAAGTTCCAAACAATCTAAAAGATTTTTGTTTCAAAGAAAAATTGAACCTTTCATCCTAATCATGAGTGTTTGAAAGTTGTAGAAAAGAGAAAACTTAGTTTAAAAATAGGTTTCAATTTGGAATGAACTCTTTATGAGATGTTTTGAAGGAGTGTTTCTAAACACTACCTTAAGAGATTTCTTTCAATTTCTTGCAAATCCCATTAATCTAAGTGGTTCAAGTGAAATCCATACCCTTTCCCTGTGCCTTCATGGAACTTGGGTGAAGATAAGGGCTGGATTATTTATTTGACTCTAGCGAGGGCTGTCCAAAGAGAAATGTGCTTCCTCTTTGGAGAACAACCTCAAACTGGCAATTCCCTAATTGATATATAAACAAATCATTGAGAAAACTCTCTCTTCATCCCCTCAAGCTCAGAAAATGCATGTTGATGGTAGCCCAAGGTAGGTGAATATCCCTATGATTTTTGACATGGTCAAATAGGCTCTTAAGTGAGTCACGTACTTATGAACTAATTGGGAGGATGCCACATACCTCACTAGACATCTATAAATTAGAGGCCAACCCGATCTACCCCCAAAGGCTTTCTAATCTTTGTGCAAGGACAATAGTAATCTCCCAAAGACACTCATCATATCATGCTATCCTTGAGCATTTGAAGTTAGCTAATACGAAATTATTGATCCATTGCATGGTCAATAGTGGCCATATTCTGGTTAGCTCTTGGATGTGTGCCTAAGTCAATGAGAAAAGGTTTTCAAGTCATGCCAATTCCTTAAGGTAGAAATTTCTTATGCATGTTTTCAATGTTCCAAAACAAGTGACAATATCTTTTGAACATACACAAATGAATATTTCTACACACAAATCCTCTGCCAGGTCAGTCCAATCTTTTAGTTCAAAAAATCACCCAAGTCTCTAGAATCCTATAATCCTAGTCTCATAATCATGGTCTTCCTGTCATCCCGTATATTTTTCTTCCAATGTTGTTCTCCTCTCCTTGCCATATCCTAGGCTAGCAAAGTCATCTTGGTCAACCATCATCCCCTTTCCATCTTCTTTGGATTCATTCTTTCCTCCTATCATGAGCTTAAGCAAAATCCTAGTTTGAGCTTATTAGTCATCCTAATTTGAGCTTTAGTTCTCCTTCCATCTTTATCCTTCATCCCCATCCAACTCATCCGCAAGTCAACATGTCACAATTCTATTATGATGAGTTTGGTCATCCCACCTTTTCTACCACTCTATCCTATTCCAATGATGATGAGAGTCTTGTTGATCATGATGAATACATTGAAAATGTTAACAAGCTTGCTCCAAATACCCTCCAGAATCTAATCACTCCTCCAAACTACCCCATCATTTCTTCGTACATACCCACTAGTACTTCTTATTATACCTTTGACAAGGGAAATCCATTATTGTAGTCATCCACACCTTCTTTCTATGTCGTACCCACATATCCCCTGCATACATAATTTATTCCTTCACCTTCTCCCATATTCAATCCCAATCTCCACCTTACTACCACAACACTACTAGCTACATCCCTAATCCAAATCTTCCATCTCCTTATCCTCCAACCCATTTTCCAATCTATGATCCTAGTCTTCCAATCCATCACCATAATCCCCATGCTATTGCTAATCCACCATCCACTATATCCTACCTTTCTTCTCCATCTCCTCCATCCTATCTCAATTCACCATCCTCCATTCCTACCTATGTTACCACAAATCCCCTTCTTTAAGAAACATGTATCGCTCAATCCACTTCATATCTCATACCTCAATCCATCACCCCTACCCCATCAGTTAGTCAATCCAGTTCACAAGTCATGCCCATGCCTACTTAGGTGAACTATCTAGTCATGCCATCCTACACATCCCCTTCTACATAGTCATCCCCTCAACCAAGTTCACAATCCACCACCCCATATTTATGTGTGGACTATCTTATCTTCCCACCATCTACACATTCAAATCCTTCCCCTCAACCTCCATCACAAAAGTCTCCAAGGAGTTTCACAAAGAAGCTAGTGAAAAATCCCTCTCCTCAAGTTGATGAGTCATGTCCTCTCCCTTCAGCATGTGAAGCCACCAATGATGATGACTATTCACCCCCCACATCCATCTTTCCTCCATTACCCACACCTATTATCCTTCTTCAATATACCCTACCTATTGATCCTCTTCCATCTCCTACCATCATTGAATCCATTCTATCCACTGATTTGATCCATTTCCCATCCACATCTCCTCATCCTAGAATTATCCAAAAAAATTCCAATGAGCCTCATGAGTCCACTCTCCTTCCCTCTATTACAATTGCAGAACCTCCCATCCTTCTATTCAACCCATCCAAAGAGTTCACCCACACATCCCCCATTACACCATCTACACCAATCCAATCAAGTCAAGATCTTATCCAAAAGCATGTTGAAGTATCCATAAACCAAAATCAAGATCCTACCCTTTCACTTCCTTTGTTACATAATCCATTTTTATCGCTCATTCCATCTCATGATCCATCAAAATCTATACCTCCATCTCAAGATCCTTCTATCCCACTTCTTTCATTACATGACCCATTGCTCCCATCCACTCCTCCATCTCAAGATCTATTACAATCTTCCAATTCCAGTCAAGATCATATCATCCCATCTCTTCCACTTCATGATCCTCCAATACATTTCCCACCTCCATCACTCTATCCCCTTGGCCCACTTAGATTTGTCAATGGCGGCCCACTTGAAGCATAAGAAATAAGTTTCCTATCTTCCACAATGGCACTTGATACTGGATATTTATCTTATTCCCCAAGTAAAAAGTATCCTTTCTTGGATAAAATTCTCAAAAAATGGAATTATAAAGGTAAAGGCTTAGGCTCACATGAACAAGGAACTCTAGAGCCCATCCAAGAAAAAAAACATCCATGATCATGTGGTATTGGTCACACATCCAAAGATAATTCCTCTATAAATGTTGGTACAACTAAAACCAAATTCAAGCATTCTTCCAAACCCACCACCACATTTCCTCATCGTTCCTTCAAAACATATAACCCCATTCCTTCTCCTATATTGTTACAACCTAGGACAACCTACCACATTCCTCTTTCATCCTCTAAATCCATTTTGGGTCCCTATATCCCAAAATCTACCATCACATATCCTCTCCATGCCAAATTCATTTTGGGCCCTTACATCGCAAAATATCATCCCCCATCTTATCCTACTCAATCCATCATTGATAGATCCCATCTCCCTAACACCCACCATAAAAATCCCATTCCATACATTCCTAGTTAGGATCAATAAAGGCACAACCCCACAACTCCTATCTACCAATGTCCCTCCATTTCCCCATTAATATCTCCTCCATCTCATACAACTTCTCACCCCTATAGTTCTACTAATAACATTTTGGATGCCAACTCAAAAATTCATAAAGGTAACTATCTACAAGGATCCCAAGATTTCCATGTCCACTCCAAAAGACATGCTTGAGCAAAGAAAAATCCAAAAAAGAGATCCACTACTTTCCAAAGGCCACAAAGGCCCACCAAAGTAAAAGAAAAACCCATGTGGATCACAAAGCAAAGACGTAATGTATCTAAAAGAAACATCCACAAAGGCACCCAAATTTTCAAATCCATTAGCTAATCATTCCGCTTCTCCATCTCCTAAATCTATTTTAGGTCCTTATGTCCCAATATCTCCTATCATAACTTGTCCATCATATCCACTGTTAGAACGTAGAGTCCACCAGGATAACTAAGAGGGGGGGGGGGGGGTGAATTAGTTTTCAAATAAATACAACTTTTATCACCATTAACAAATTTCAACCATGTAATCAATATAAGCAACAACCATAGAAAGATAAACATACATAGTAACACAATAACACAAGATATGTTGACTAGGGAACCACTTGATCAGAGAGTAAACCCCGGTGGGAATGATGCCCACAAAAGATGTACTACTATAAAAATTCTTTGTGAGAGGATAGACTCTATTAAGATCCTTATGAAATACATTCACTACATATGATTCCTTGTTAGGATAATTTGAATCCCTGTTCAAAGATTCTAACCCGGTTAGGAGTTTATGGAAGACAGAAGGACCCATTGTCCAAACAGCTTCAAGGGCAAGATCATTGAACACACTATCCAACTAATCTCTCTATTAATCAAACAAAATAATACCAAATAATTATTGATCTTAGCAACTCATCTTTGCTCCTCTGTCTATGCCGAACCGCACCAACTACTTCACCAGATCTCAATATCAGATCTCTGTAATTTGCATATCCTCTTACAACATATATTGCTTAATTCTACAATTCCTTACACATGTTCTTACTCCAATAAAGGAAAACAATCCTTCCTTTATACCACACTCAAATAATTACAAATGAGTCGGTCAACAAGGCTTAACTAGTTACAAAATATAAACCTTCACACATTACACAATATTTCACAATTACATACAAACTTTCAGCTTCCAAACAAAATAAATCTTCACTCGTGCAACCTCTAACCCTGCTATCACATCTAGATCACTATCATAATGTCTTCATCTACTAGACAACTTTGCATGCCTATATTCTATCCCGATTAGGAGATATCATCTAGTTACCACAAGGCGCTTTTCAGGAACACTGCCTAAATACTGCTTCCACTAAATTACACATAACTATCATGAATAATTGAATTTTTGTGTGCACTCTTGATCATGATCTCAAGGAATAATATAGAGTAATTCCTCAACTCTACATAGATTGATCTTCAATACTCTACATGTGCTAATTCAAACACTATGTGCTTCTCTGCTAATATCTAGTAGATCACTATGTTGACATTAATGACAACCACAGTCATGAATGAAACATACAACTGCTACAGGATGAATCCAAATAGTCCCCCATAGGAAATATTCAGAATTCATTCCTAACAATCTCACCCATTGGAATTGATGGCAACATAGATGGAAAAACATCCAAGTTCCATAAATACCAAACTGCAACGCTACTGCTCTGAAATGTTTTCAAATTTTCTTAATCAATCAAATCAATCAATCTTTTCACATCCTCTTCATCAATCAAATCTTTTTAGGTTTTTCCATTTTATATTGCTTCATTTCCTCCAACAGATGTTTGTATCCTTCTCCCTCTTTTTATTCTTTTCTTTTCTCTCTCTTTTGTTCTTCTCTTTTTTTTGTATCCTTCCCCCCATAGATGATTTTTTCATGTATCCTTCTCCCCCATTGACATAAATGAAAAAGGTAAGCATCAATATGTCAATCCTCAATGTCAAAAGGCACTATTTAGAAAATACATTCACTAGTCCTTCATAACTCAGCTCAAAACACACATACTCCCCCATAGAGGAAGTACCAACATCCAGTCCAGAAAAGATAGAGATCATATACCACTGGACTGATGCAACAATCTACATCACTTCTCAAAAGTAGCCTGGGGCATAACCCCAAGCATACCTCTCAAATACTCAAATGTATCTTTAGGTAAGGGCTTTGTAAATATATCTGCAATCTTCTCTTTTGTACTTATATACTCAAGTCTAACTTCTTTCTCTGCAAATTTCTCTCTTACAACATGATACTTTATTTCCATATGCTTTGTCTTAGAATGCAATACAAGATTCTTAGACATACTTACTGTACTGGTGTTGTCACAATGTATAACAAAAGGCTCATCAAATTTTATTCCAATATCCTTCAACATTTGTCTCATCCATATTATCTGATTACAATTATTTGATGCTACTACATATTTTTCTTCTATTATACTATGTGAAATATAATTTTGTTTCTTGCTTAGCCAAGAAACCAATCTTCCTCAAAGGAAAAATTCTCCACCACTTGTACTCTTTTTGTCATCAACACTACCTCCCCAATCTGCATCCATATTTGTACATAGGGTAAAATCATCAATTTTTTCATACCATAATCCATATTCAATTTCGCCTTTAAAATATCTGAGTATTATTTTTATTACTGCATAATGTGAATCTTTAGGATCAACATGAAATCTTGCAACAATTCCAACTGCATGTGATATATCTGGTTTTGTATGAGTTAAATATTGTAATCCTCCAATCATAGATTTGTACTTCTTTTGTTCAACTGTAGGAGTTTCATCTGCACTAGATAACTTATGACCAGTTACCATAGGTGTGCCAATCGACTTACAAATTGCCATTCCAAATCTCTTCAATAAGTCATTCAAATACTTTGTTTGACATTAGAAAATACCATTACCGTTCTATGTTATCTACAATCCTAAAAAATATTTTATCTCACCAATCATGCTCATTTCAAATTCAGTCTTCATTTCATCTACAAATTTATCACTAGCTTCATCTTCACCACCAAAGATAATATCATCAACAAAGATAATTACAATCAATAAACCATTCTCAATTTCTTTAAGATATAAATTACTATCTATTGGGCCTTTAGAAAATCCTAATTTTATCAAATACTTATCTATTCTTGCATACCAAGTTCTAGGTGCTTGTTTCAATCCATATAAAGCTTTGTTTAGTTTACATACCATGTCTCCTTCATGAGTTAAGGGAAAAACTTCAGGCTTCTCAATGTAGAATTCTTCCTCTAATTCTCCATTCAGAAATGCTGACTTCACATCCATCTGATATACTTTGAATTTCTTATGAGCTGCATAAGCCAAAAACATTCTTACTGCTTCAATTATTGCAATAGGTGCAAAAGTCTCTTCATAATAAATTCCTTCTTGATGTGAGAATCCTTTACATACCAATCTTTCTTTGTTCCTTACAACTTCTCCTTGTTCATTCATCTTGTTCCTGAATACCCATTTAGTTCCTATAACATTCTTATCTTTAGGTCTAGGGACCAACTCCTAAGTCTTATTCTTTTCAATTTGATCTAATTCTTCCTTCATTGCTTTAATCCAATTTTCATCTTTACAAGATTCATCAGTGGATTTAGGTTCAATTTGAGAAATAAAACATTGTTCTTCTTGTACCTTATTCCATGTCAGAACTCCTTTTTCTATGCCCCCAATAATCTAGTCGACATGATGATTTCTTGCTAGATTCCTGTTAGGTGTCACTGTCTTAGTTCTTATTTCACTTGCATGTTTTTCTCTAGGTTCTTCTCTTATTTCCTCAATATGACTCTCATTCTGCAAATCACTATCAGTTTCATAAAATAATTCAATATTTTCTTGATCAATTCTAGGACAAGTTCCTTCATCTGATTTATAATCAAGCATTCTTTCCCAAATTTTGAACTTTTCATCAACTTTAATATTTGCGCTCTCAACAATAGTTTTAGTTGTTTTATTGAAACATCTATAATCTTTTATTTTCAATGAATAATCAAGAAATATGCCTTCATCACTTCTAGGGTCAAACTTTCCAATGTCATCATCTCTTTTAATATAACACTTACTTCCAAAAATTCTGAAATACTTAACTATTGGTGCTTGTCCAAACCACAATTCATAAGGTGTCTTGTTTGTGTCTGCTCTGATTTTTACTCTGTTCATTGTATATACTTCTTTATTCACTGCTTCTCTCTAGAATGTCTTCACCAAATCATTCTCAAATAACATAGCTCTTGCTACTTTAGTTACTGATTTGTTCCTCCTTTTTGCAATACCATTTTGTTCAGGTGTTCTAGGGGCTGAAAACTATCCCTTAATACCATTCACTTCACAAAAAGTGTTAAATTCCTATGATGTAAATTCTCCACCTCTATCTGATCTTAAACATTTAATATTCATTCTAGATTCATTCTCAACTTTTTTCTTAATTACTTTAAACTTATCAAATGCTTCATATTTTTCTTTAAGAAATGCAATCCACATCATTCTTGTAAAATCATCAACAAGAATCATAAAATACCTTTCACCATAGAATCTTCTAGTCCTTGTGGGAGCACTCAAATTTGTATGAACAATTTCCAACTTCTTTGCCGATGTAAACTTCTTACTTAGAAATGAACTTCTCTTCTGTATATCCATCACACATTCTTTGAAAATCATGTTAGTAGGTTTCATAATCTTAGGCAAATCTCTTACTGCAAGTGTAGTACTTACTTTCACAATTTTATCAAAGTTTATATGGCAAAACCTGTTGGAGATTTGCCAGTAGGCCAATACTAACTGAATGTTTGTCATTGATGAGAACATATGGAAAGTAGTATGCATGGAAGTCTTATGCAGTAATCCTTCTATATATGTTGCATGGACATGATATCAGCATGATATCATGGGCGTACAGGTTGAATGTGAGTACATACAGTTATACAACAACTTGTGTCAGCAGTGTTCCTAACAGAGTTACAGGCAGTGTTCTATGTATGGTTGTTTGTACAGTTGTCTTATGGGCATGCACCCTTGGATATATGTTGTAGAAATTTTAGTGATGTTAAGTTCATGGACACATGGTCTGATGATGAATGCAAGTGAAGTTATGCAGTCGCTATTCGCAAGTAGCAGTTTCTTGTGTTTGTTCAGCAGATCCGACAAAGATTTTATTCGTTCATGAGTTGCACCTATCTTTATGGTATGTGCCCTTAGATTTAAGCTTAGAGATGAGTTGTTGATGTTTAGTTAAGAGTGCATGAGATAATTCAGCTTGTAGAGAAAGTTCCAGTTGTTTTGGTAGAGCTGACAGTGTGTAGCATGCGTCTACATTTATCTTATTTGGACAGGTCCCAGATTATGTTGCATGCATAATAGAGCCATCAAATGTATGTTGGAGTTTATTATGGTTTCTCTATTATGATTTCAAGTATGTTCTAATAGGCTGACCTGATCATATCATTTAGAGGAAAGATATTTATAGATAGTCATTTGTGATTGCTGGAGTGTGGTTCATGGTTGATTGAGCAGAGCAGAGAAGAGTGTGCAAAGTGTTGAGCCATCAAAAGAAGGTCAATGTGACCAAGTAGAATATGTGTGCTATTCATTGGAACTGATCTAGATAGTAGGTCAAAGTGTAGTTCACCAAGTTCTAGATATAGTGTGTATCTATTATTCAGAAGGTTGTAGCCTTTGCCCCTTTGAGTAGTGAGCTCTTAGACAGTGCATCCTCTCCCCTAATAGGGACAATTGTAAAAGACTCCTAACAAGGTCTGACCCTTAACTAGGTCTACTATACTTCATATATTGTAAATCTACTCCTAACAGGGTAAATGATCTTCTAACAAGGATCATTATACACTAGTACAGAATATTAGTGGGTATCAAGTCCCACCGGGGTTTTTACCTATTGGGGTTTCCCCGTAACCAAAATATTGGTGTTGTGTTCATGTGTTCTTTCATTGTGTTTATGCTTTGTGTTTAAATATACTTAATTGGATAAAGAATTGAAACTTGTAGATAACTGATTCACCCCCCCCCTCTCAGTTATCTCTTGGGACTATTCCTAACAAAACCTTCTATGCCATAACCAACTGTCATCAATTTTAGTAATCAAACATGTCATCTCTATAGGGTTTAACTAAAATACATTACCTCTAGTTCTTGATCCAGTTCCAATCAAATTACCATCCTTATCCTTAATCAAACAAGTTTTCTCAGTAAACCAAACTTGATATCCCTTAACAACTAACTGTCCAACACTCAAAAGGTTATGTTTTAATCCATCAAAAAAATAAACATCATCAGTGTTAGTCTTTCCATCAAGAGTAATAGATCCTATTCCTTTTATCAAGCAAGGTGCATTGTTTCCAACTCTAACAATTCCTCCATCATAATTGTTAAACTTTATAAACTTCTTCATGTCTCTAGTCATATGATGTGAACAACCACTGTCTATAATCCAATCAGATCTCTTTTCTACTTAGGAAACTAAAGCTTTTTCTTCTCTAACTTCAATTTTAGAGTTTTCTTCTTTTATTGCTACAAATCCTATATCATCATTCTTATTATCACTTTCACTTAGGGATTTCTCAATACTAGACTCAAATTCTTCATCATTAGCATAGTAACATTCTTTAGATCTTCTAGGTTTAAAGTTCTTCTTATACTTCTTTACTCTCTTAGGATATTTAGATACAAAATGACCATATTCTCGACAAGTCCAACATTTAAAGATTTTATTACCTTCATGTTCTCTTTTACAGGCAGGGCAATTCCTTCCACAATCTTTCTATCTTCTTTGGTCTTAGATCTACTGCCACTAGCATATTCTCCACTTACACTAATGCTTCTTGACAAGGTAGGGCAAACACTAAGTGCACTGAATGCTATCTCAATTCTAGGTAGATCTCTCAACTATCTCAAGCTTATCTCTGCTACTTCTAATCTTCCAAGAAGAGTTTCTCTAGTAAAATTCTCAGTACAAGTTATAACTTGTTCAATCATCCATGTTGTATGCCTAAATACATGAGTTAATGTATTTAGCATCTTCCATATCACTTCATTCTCGGTCTTATTTCCTTCATAGGATTTGATACATGTAATAATCTTTGACATTCTACCAATATAGTTTCTAACAAATTCATCTTCCATCATTATTATATCTTCAAATGCACATATCCAATTATGTAATCTAACTCTTTTTGCATGTACATCACCTTCAAAAATAGATTGCAAAGCTAACCAAATTTCATGAGATGTCCTTAGATATTTTACTAGATTGTATTCATTCTCCAGAAGGGCTGATAAGAGTGCTTCTTTAGCAAGTATGTTACACATGAACATATCACTTTCCTCATTAGTACATTCTTCAATTTTGTCTTCTTCAATGATAGTCTTCGCATTGTTTGTGACTAATTAGTACCCTGGTATTAAACATAGCAAATGTGTCTTCATCTTTTTTTTCCAGCTGTCATAGTTTACTCCATCAAGCTTAGGGATTTCTTTCTTGAAATGATTCTCCATGGATCTCCTTAAGTTGTTAAAACTTTTCCTTCAAGGACCTGCTACTCTGATACCAATTTTTAGAAAGTAAAGTCCACCAAGATAATTGAGAGGGGGGGGGGAGGGGTGAATCAGTTATTAGATAAATACAAATTTTATCACCATTAAAATATTTCAACCATGTAATCAATATAAGAAACAACCATAGAAAGATAAACATACACAACAACATAATAACACAAGATATGTTGAATAGGGAACCTCTTGATCAGAGAGTAAACCCTAGTGAGAATGATGCCCATAAAAGATGTACCAATATAAAAATACCTTGTGAGAGGATAGAATTTTTTAAGAGCCTTATGAAATAAATTTAGTACATATGAGTCCCTATTAGGAGACTTTGAATCCATGTTAAAATATTCTAACCCGGTTAGGAGTTTATGGAAGATAGAAGGACCCACTATCCAAACAACTTCAAGGGAAAGATTAATGAACACACTATCCAACTGATCTTTGTATTACTCAAATAGAATAATATCAAATAATTACTGATCTCAACAACTCATCTTTTCTCCTCTATTTGTGCCAAACTGCACCAACTGCTTCACCAGATCTCAATATTAGATCTCTGCAATTCACATATCCTCTTACAACATAAATTTCTTCATTATGCAATTCCTTACACATGTTCTTACTCCAATAAAGGAAAAAAATCCTTCCTTTATAACACACTCAAATAATTACAAATGATTTGGCCAACAAAGCTTAAACAAATACAAAATATAAACCTTCACACATTATGCAATATTTCATAGTTACATAAAAAATTGTCGGCTTCCAAAAAAAATAAATCTTCACTTGTGAAACCTTTGACCATGCTATAACATCCACATCACTATCATAATGTCTTCATCAAATGTACTACTTCACATGCCTAGATTCTATCCTAATTAGGAGATATCATCCAGTTACCACAAGCCACTTCTTAGGAACATTGCTTAAATACTGCTTCTATTGAATTACACATAACTATCATGAATAATTGAATTTCCATACATGCTCTTAACCATGATCTCAGGACATAATATAGAGTAAGTCCTCAAATCCACATAGCTTGATCTTCAATACTCCACGTGCACTAATTCAAACACTATCTGCTTTTCTGCTAATATCTACTAGATCACTATGTTGACATTAATGACAACCACAATCATGAATGCAACATAAAAATACTATAGGATGACTCAAACTACTCCCCCATAGGGAATATTTAGCATTAATTCCTAACATCCACATGTACCCTCCACATCCCATCCACTTCATCCACCCACCTCACAACATGTGCCAATATTGGTCCTGACAGCATCCCCCTATCATGCTCACTTTCCATCATTCCACACAAACACTTTCTACTACCATATCCCTCACCCCATGTATATCTACCATCATATCCACCTCATCCATGCCTTTTCATAATCCATCTATACTAATAATTTTGTACCAACATCTAGTCCAAAAAAAAAAAAAAAGTCAAAAAATATGAAATATAAAAAAAAGTCAGAAATAGAAAAGTAAAGAAAAACATTTGTCCATGGTGAAAACTTGGAAAATAGGCATCTTGGAAAAGTACCATGATGAAAACATGGAAAACATGCATCATGCATAATCCCTCAATCGAGTTCCTCTCTTTAATTGGGGGAAATTCCTTCTAGCACATCCTATCCCACACCTGATCCATCCCATTTGTCTCTCACCTCCTCCATCCTCCTTTGGATCTTGATAAGAACATACATGCAACCCTATACACATGATTTTGGGAACCCTTTTAACATCTATTTTTCCACTCACACCTTTCATCCACCTATCCTCTATCCATCCATCCTTCCTATTATATTCTCTTCCAACTACCTCTCTCATCCACTCATCATCCTAACTTCCATCTACCTACCTCATCCTCTTGTCATCTTATCTTCTATCTTGTCATACCCCCTCTTAATGCATGAACTATCCTAAGTGGGGGAATCTTATTCCTTGGTGACATATTCCTTGGAGACCTTATCGCATCTATCTTTCCATCTCCCCATCCTTTCAATGTTTCATCTCCTCATCCCCAATCCTTTTATCTCCTAATCCTAGTATTCTTCTAATACTTCCATCCTCCAATCCTTATCTTCCATCCAAATCCTTCCATCCATCTCTATCGCATCCATCTTTCCATCTCCCCATACTTGCATCTTTTCATCTCCTCATCCCCAATCCTTTCATCTCCTGATCCTCATCTTCTTCTAATACTTCCATCCATCAATCCTTATCTTCCATCCAAATCCTTCTATCCATCCTTTTCACATCCATCTTTTCATGTCCCCCTCTTTATCCCTGATCCTTTCATCTCCCAATCCTTATCTTCTATCCATCCTTATTGCATCCATATTCCCATCTCCCCATCCTTGTTTTGATTTCATCTTTATCCCCAATCCTTTCATCTCCCCATTCTCATCTTCCTCCATCCCCCATCCAAATCCTTCAATCCATCCATCCTTCCCTACTCATGTCTCAATCCCCATCCCTAAGAATTTCCTCTATCCCCATCCCTAATCATTTTCCTCTATCCACATCCCTAGGAATTCCCTCCATCTTTCCATCACCTAGTACTTCCCTTGTCATTGGTATCTAGTCATAGAATATCCCCATGCATCCAATTCCAAATCATTCATATCCAAATACTCCTAGCTATCTTCCATCACATTCAAGTACTATCCATATCCTATAGCTATTTAAAATCAAATACCAAATCAACTCATCCAATCACATGCTTAGTCTTGTTGCAAGCCTTGATGTCAATCCAATCATCATCATTGGGATGCATCCTTCCCAATCCTTGTGTCTTTTAAGGACACATAATCCATCATCAACCTATCCACCATCAGTCCATCTTGGATTTCCATCTCAACTAGGGCATCACCATGCATATCTTTACATCATAATCTTCATCCCCCAATACCCTTCCTATCTTGTACCTAGCATCAATTGTGTCTCCACCTAGGACCATTTGTACATACGTGACTTTAGGTCCCATCCTTTGTGTTAGCCAGCCCTTGTGTCATCATGACCTTTGTCCCTATCCAACTAAGTACTTTAGCTACCATCCCCTAGTCCCTTTGAGGTTCAAGTGTCATACCTATCTCTTGTCATAGGAATCCTAGTTCAACAATCCATCATTGGTCTTCATAGGATGCATCCCTCCTCATATTAGACTAATCAAATGAAATCAATCATCATCCATCAATCCTCCCTACAAAATAAGGTGTGTGAGATACTTGTTATTTCCTTTGTTCCTTTAGATCTTTGCTTATCTTTTGAGATCTCTTGTTTCACCTCCCAATGGTCACCACAATCCTTTATATCATGGTGTGTTGTGAATGGTGGAACTAGGGGCAAAGATATGATCTTTTCTACTTGCATGTTTGCTTACGTCAGTCCTCTACAACACTGGTAACAAGGCCTCTGGTTTCCAGTAACCTTGGTAGGTCTCTAATATTGTTATACCAAACTAGGTTGTGCTCTCCGCTTTAACATAATGAAATCCCCAAGTCTCATTAGCTACATATAGATTCATATAGATTAATCTTTCATCACACATTTTTTCTCATAGTCTGACTTTTATTTATATCCTTTCCCCTCTCCTTCCTCCATCTCCTTCCCACTTGGGTCCTTTTCGAGAAAATTCCACAAAGCTTTTCCTTTGCGTTATTTTCTCAAGGGGGTACAATCCCTTACTATCGTCACTTTGCCATGATATCTAATCCTTGCCT
Source organism: Chamaecyparis obtusa (assembly GCA_027943335.1). Classification (NCBI taxonomy): domain Eukaryota; kingdom Viridiplantae; phylum Streptophyta; class Pinopsida; order Cupressales; family Cupressaceae; genus Chamaecyparis; species Chamaecyparis obtusa. The sequence continues at coordinate 1,579,986 of BSBK01002821.1, read as the reverse complement.
AGGGCATCTTATTTTCTTTTTCTTTGACATAATTCCACTTGCGGTACCACATCAAAGAGGGGAAAAATGTAGACACCTAAAAATCCATTTATATTAATTGAATTTATTTAATTAATATTCCCTGTAATGTCATAATTAATCCTAATTGATTAATCATGGTCATTATATTCCTCTACCCATTTAATTATATTTATTTAATTAAATTGGGTTCATTACCTACTGCATTTGAATTAAATTCAAATCCCCCCTCCCTAATGTATTAAATTTGTTTTTAATGCATATCCTCCATAAATCCCCTTTTTGAATAAAATATTTATTCAAATCCCTCAAAATCCCTAATATTACTCTAAAATCTAGATTAATCTAAATTAGTCTAAAACTCTACCTAAATCCCAACCCCTACCCATTTATTCACTTGATAAATCCTAATCACTCTCCTAACCTCACTTAGGAGGTGATTCCTAAGCCTTTTAGCCTTAATAGGTTTCCTTCCCAAGGAAGTCAACCACCTCCATAAATGCTCTTACATACCTCTTAATAAAACCCCTTACCATTTCTTACATCCTTGTCCCCTTCACTCTTCCCAAGCATTTCTCACACGTGTGAGCAACCCTGATCCATTCAACCATAAATACCAATCTGATCTCTTTTGACCCTTCCTCCTAAACCCTAAACCTTCCTCCTAAACCCTAACCCTCCTCCTAAACCCTAAACCTTCCTCCAAAACTCTATAAATATATCCCCCTCCCATGAGAAAAGGGTCTTCAATATTTCATTTCTAAGCGTTGTTATTATGCTCTTTCAGCTATAGATTTCATTAGCATATTTAGTATTGTTAGCTCGTGTTCTTGTCTTAAGTTCTTATATCACATAGAATATCTTAAATGGATAAATATTAGTTTCTTTCATGCTTTGAACTTCATTTTCAATACAAATAATATTGATTCTAAAGGTATAATGAATCTTGCACCTCATCCATAGCTTAAAATCTCATTTCCATCCTTTGTATCCATCAGAATCCTAGGGGAAAAACTAGTTCCTCATACTAGGGTTTGTGCCACTTTTGGGATCTCCATGGCTTGTATTTGGTCTTAATCACATTATATTTTCATTGGGGATACTAATATTGGGGATACAAAAGACTAATGGGATCAAAACAAATCACGTTGTAAGGCCTTAAGAGCTATGTTGTGTAAAGAGACCTAAAAGGTCCTAAATGGGTCAAAGTTAGTCAAAGGGTCAAAATGTCCAAAAAGGGTTGAAAAGGTTTTTAATTAGTCATAATTAGTCTATTTTCCATGTTAAAAATGTCCAAGAATATTTTTTCCATGTTTGGCTAAGTTGTGTCAAAAATTGTAAAAGTTGCAACATTGCAACTTTGCAAAAAAAGTGTAAAAAGATGCAAATATGAAATCCATTGGTCTAAGAGTTAGTTAGAGTTGTTGGAAGAAGGTAAAAATGGTTATAAAAGGCTATAAAACTAATTTTGGTTGATATCTAGAGAGAAGACAAGTTTGGAGGGAAATTGGCAAAGATTATTCATCAAAACCTCAAACTGTCATAAGCTTTTGAATGGTCTATGGATGTCACAGAGCCAAGAAGGCTCATACATGTTTTATTTTCAGTTTTAAAGTGCTTTAGAATGATATTATAATGAAATAAATCTCCAATGAATCCTTTCTCATGTGTTTTCATAAATTATTTTAAGAGATATGATAGTTTTTCTAAACACTATCAAAACCCTCTGTTAGGGTAATAAGAGAGTTTCAAAAATACATATCTTATGATTTAACTCGTGGAATGGTCTCAAAATTGGTGAAATACTTATTCTTAACATGTTTTTGAAGTTTCTATTGTTTCAAGGTATTTGAAGGTGTTTTGATAAGGACAATATGATTTCCTTGGTTTGTCATAGTGGTGTTTAAATTGGGATGCCATGTGATCAGCAAATATTCTTGATTTTTTTATTGAATATGAAGGGAATTATGTTGTTATAACATGGAAAGATAAAATAATGGAGGACCCAATCCAATCTTAAGGTTTCATTGAATACAAGAAATGGTATGTTCTGATGGATTGTTTATTCATTCTGAATTTATGACAGTAAAAATTAATTAAGCATTCGTGCATTGAATTGGTCTTACAAAGTTGGAAAGCAATTGATTTTGTCTTAAGAAATATGAGAGGTCTTCATAGTGTTTGGAATTCTCAAGGAAAGAGTGTTTGGTCCCTTTGGTTACTGTTTTGTCATTGAGAATATGTGATTGTTACAAGTCTGATTTCTGTAACACTAAAAAAGATAGAGTTGTTGGTGGTAGTTACAAACAAATAAGTTCATTTTATGTAAAGATCAATTGTTATCCATTTGAGGAATGTATAGAAAATATACTTGAGGTCTTAAAGGTTCAAATATTCTATTTTTTTTTCCTTTTTAAGTCTCTAATCAAACTATGATCATTTTATTGGTTGGTAGGCTAATAGGCTTAAGAATCATAAGTTAACAGTCCTTTAGAAGGCATTGTATAAATTAGTAAAAATCCCATTCTACATTATGTTTTATAGGAAATTAGAAAGTGATTAAAGTCCTCCTAGATAGGGAGTTGTGATTGTTTCTTAGAGTTTTTCTAAAAAATGATTGGAAGATAAATTTGTTAAAGGGTTGTTTGAATGAACTATGATTAGCTAAGACCTTTTTAAGATCTTATTTCTACATCAGTTTATTCTCTAATTTTCATTGATTATCAAAGTGTAAAAGTGATATGTTAGAATGGTTTTGAGATTCTTGAAGTGCATTGATCCATATGCACTAAGTGATAATTTCCTTAATGATGGCTTAAGGTTGAAAGTGTGAGAATCTTGAAGTGCCAAGTCAAGTTAAAATGATGAATTTAATCTTGTTAGATTCCTCTTGAATTAGGTTAAGGTTATTAAATCATTTTGGGTCAAATATCACCCTTGAAGTTTTGTGGTTGTTTTACTAATCCGAAGAATTTAGGAAGGGCATAAGGTTGAATTTTTTTAAAAGTTGCACCTCTTTCTTGTTGGAGCAAAGGGAAATGAAAGGTAGGTGTGGAATTTTCAGCATGAAACCCTCAACCACCTCCACCATTACCTCCTCCACTAGGTCTATGTGAGTTATAATCAAAAGAGGAGTTTGGTGAACTATTTGCATTTATTCTGGTACTATTCTACCGATTGAAGGCATGAATCTCCCAAGTGTCTCTCTCCTTTTCTACATACAAGAATGGAAGTCCCTAGTCCATCTTATCCTACAAAATTTTAGCGAAATAGGTATTTCTACAATGCATATCGAATTCCTATATACTAGAAAAAACAACTATACTTCTAAGAAAGCTTTGAAAACTATAAAGAAACCCAAATAAGTTCACGATTCAACACCATCCCCGACAATGATGCCAAAAATTTAGATTTCCTATACCCAATTGTGATTAATAGATATTTAACCTAGTAATTTAAGAGTAACCTATATACCTGGGAAATCCCTTTTGGATATGGTATACATTTAATTGTCAACCCAAGGTTGCAAACTTGGAATGGAATAACATAGTGTATACACCATGATGTTACCTATCTACTAGAAAATAATTTACACTAAAGGAACTATCTATTATTTTAGAAAAATTGTAATGTATGATTGACAACATCTATTTCTATGAAAAGTATTAAACAATTTTTATTCTAATGTAGTGTTAAATATAAATTAAAAGAACTCACAATGATTATGCTAGAAATAGACTGAATTCACTACACTATCAATTCACTAGTATTGTTCAATGCTACAGGGTATCATGTAGTTTAGCACTATTACTGAACAAATTCTGATAACAACTACAAGCTAAATTAATTACTTTATATTGAACATAAAAGGAATACAAAGGAAGTGTACCTCAAGTGGGCCTCCTGAGTAACCCTAAATAGAATCAATATAAGATAAGAAGTGAAACAATACTTAGTATATTAATGCATACACTATCACATATCATATAATTGATAGAATTAACTAAAACATCAATATATTCCTAAAATAATATTATTGGTTATAATGTATGGAGCTTTAATACACAGAGCTCTCAAAAGTCTAAAATATTCAACTACACATGAGACTAACTCTCTAGGTCTAGGAAAGAGATTTAAGAGTCATAAAGACAACACAACCATAAGAAGCAACAGAAGTGAAATTTTATAATCTTGATAAGTTGAAACATAACTATATTAACTTCACACACATCAATGAGAAAAATAAATCAGTTTACTAACAACAACAAATTGTAAATGGAACAAGTTATCAACACCTCCATTATTTGATAAATTAGTAGGGATACCTTGTCTTGTAAGACTTATTCAACCCTGCACCCCATATGGCTACAATACATTTACTAGTCCAAAACAACAAGAACCATAATAGTTCATCATGCCCAAATATTGCAAAACAACATAGTATGTAAGCAACCATATTCACAACATCTAATAACATTATTATCACATTTAATTACATAATTGACAATATAATCAGGTATCAAACTATATGTGTGTGTGTGTGTGTATGTGTATTTATATATGTATACACACACATATATATACATATATCTACACATATATACACATATATTTATACACACACACACACACACACATGCATATACACACACATGCATATACACATACATACATACATACATACATACATACATACATACATACATACATACATACATACATACATACATACATACATATATATATATATATATATATATATATATATATATATATATATCTATGTGTGTGTGTGTGTGTGTGTATAAAATATATATGTATGTATGTATGCATGCATGTATATGTATATGTATATGCATACATACATATATGTATGTATGCATATGTATCTCTCTCTCTATATATATGTATGTATGTATTATATGTGTGTGTAACACTTATGGACACTTTTCATTATCAAAATATTTCCCCCTCTTTCACATAAAGGAAAAAGGTGTCCTCAAACAACCTTTACAAGTTCTAATTTTCCATACAATATGCCTCCAAAGATTAAAAAACATATTTACAACACATTCTTTTACATATTGTAAAATATGTCTTCAATATGTATGGACACATTTTCTAATCAACTCCCCTAACTCTTTCTTGGCCAAATAAATGTCTTAGAAACTTAGAGAATAACACTCATTCATTCAAGATTGGACATCCTAAACAACAACTAATTGACTCATTTAGCTCATTTATAGTATCAACCATGGATGTAAACTTGAAATAGTGTTTGCAAGGTATATACTCCAAACTATCTTAATTGCCACTTATCTAAACTATTGAATTTAAAATACTTGAAAGCTTGAAAGGTTAAACTAGGACAAATAAATAAGTTTATTCTACTGAAAGCAATAATTATAGATAGGTACTTCTCTATCTTCCTTTGCTGCAAGAACAACTTGTTAGTTTTGATACCAACACCTACAAGAACAATAGAGTTCTTTCTAATTCTAAGAAAGAATGAAATAGATCCTAACTAACAATGGGATTCACTAACCAAGTGGCCCCCCTTGGATTTTTGAATAGTACATAATCAAGATAAAAAGATGGAACTTGCAAAGTGCATTCTATTCATTCATTTGAAAAGTATAGTTGGAGTAAAATAGAACTGAACTCTATTTGCTATTACAAGATTACAATGACTTTCTTGGCTTGAACCTCCTTTGAAAGTTAAGTCAACAACTCATTTATAAGAAAAACACTAAAAACTAACTCCAATAACTATGATCAATCCAACAATGAGGATCAAGAAGATTCATAATTTCATACAACAGAATTAATAAATTTTGAGAACAATTCTTCCATAGATATAGCAAGTCATGCTTCTAAATCCGTGCTTAGGTATGATGGAAACCTTTTGACCACTCCAAGGAAGAGTGATGTGTTGTTATGTCTTTATTGCTTCAGCTGCAGAGTTGATCTTGTCAATTCCACCATGCTTCTCAATGAATACACCATTGAATTGTTCCTGCATGGAGTTACTAACACATGCCAAACTTGAAACATATATTTGCATCATTTAAATCAGAAAAAGACATTATTTCATTAGCTAACTCTTTCATGATATGCGGCTATAGGAATCCTAACCCAAAAGAACTTAGGAGAGATGAACATTAAATAACACACATGTATATTTAACAATTCATCTATCATATTATATCCATAAGTCCCAACTTATACAACATATCTTGTTGATCCATAAAGTATTTAATGTACTGTTCATGCACTTACACATATAAAAGTTATACATATAATATCATCAAAGTCTTCATAAAACCATATAAAAACACCCTACTAAACTATAGAAAAAGCATCATAAAATATGCCATTAATTTGGCCCATCAACTCTAACAACTCCTTAGCAAAAAATCCAAAAAATAATGCAACTGAAAACCAAAACTACATTACTTATCTGCCATAGTATATGTATGTGCATAACCAAAATTGTCTTATCACCAAAAATTTAGTTTATACCTTTTGTAATATACCTTCATATTGTGTCTTTAGTTGACCAAAAAAGGATTCCCATAAAGAATTAGTTTAAGAGTTTTATTTTGAGACTCAATTTTCAAGAAGAGATCTTATATTACATCATCATCATCATTCATCTTTTGCATCTTCTTCTCAATCTATTCTATGCCTTTTAGAATCTCAAACAAAGTCACCATCTTTGAATCATTTGCTTCCCATAACAAGATGAATTGTCCCTTGATGATATAGTTTTATAGCCTTTCTATATGGATTTCATGACTCTTTTAACTATTTATCCATGTCTATAATGTTGGGAACTTGATGTTGTATATGCTTTAAGACCTATATACTACACTCTTATACTTGTGTTTATGAAATATGTTTGTACATATTGAAGACATGGTTTAAAATATGTAAAATAATGTGTTGCAGATGTATTTTTTTATTCTTGGGGGGAGTATTGTTAGGCAATTCAAAACTTGTATAGGGTTTTTGAGGATACCCTTTATCCTTGATGTGAAAGGGGGATAAATATTTTGATAATGTAAAGTATCCAAGAGTATTTACATTAGTGATAAATGGGGATATTGTTGCACATATGAATTCTATGTTTTCATTGATGTGAGACTTGTAGTTAGTCTACATAAGATGGAAACAATGTATGAAGAGTTGTGCTTAATAGTATCCTTGTGTATTTTGGAGTAATACAATGTTAGCAATGTACATATATAGAATCTATAAATATGTAGAGGTTGGTGGATAAGAATGTATAATTTGTATCCAAAGGTCTCTGCAAGTATTTTATGAATTTTGGAGATGTTTTTGGTTATTTGTACATATAAATTGCTAAGTTTAATTGTTCACATGAGCAGTATGTCAAACTAAGATTGATTTTTGCTCTGTATTATGGCACTTCAACATAGTTTGTCTTGTGGTTGGAGTATTCTATTGAAAATTTTTGGAGGATACCACATCCCAATTTTTAGGTTTTGATTTTCTTTGCAGCAGAAGTTATGGTGATTTATATATCAGTTTGACAAAAACAATGTACCTGCTTGCTGGAATGCTCCACATTCCTCCATTAATTTTTTGTGTGTGTTGTAGTTTGTTGATATCTTTATGCTTGGATTGAGTGATATTATGTATGGTATCTACATAAAATTTGGAGGTTTACACTTATTTTTATGTTGGTTAGGATGAAAAACATCAATAGCTTTATCTTTTTTAGCAAATTGAAGATGATTTGATCCTTGTGGTGGAATACAATAATTATGGAAAAAAAATTCATTCTTGAGGAAGGTTTTTTGACTCATATGACACTTCTAATAATCTACAACTGATTGAATAGCTTGATGGAAAGAATAGACAATTGAAAGACAATGATTGATGGTTACGAAGCTACTAAAGTATACGTAAGACAATTAAATCAGTCAATGTATTGTCATTGATGTCAACTAGTTTTGACTATACTTATCATGATGGTTGCAAACATCTAAAGAAGGAAAATGGTAAAGGAATGAGATATTTACATGAAGATGAGATGGATAAGAAAGATATGGCTCTGATATACATTGGGTAACTTATTGATGGGTTTATGGCATCATGTTGATGACTTGATTGTATTACATGATTTTGTTATGTATTGAAGCTCAAGATTGAACAAGTTTATGTGGTTAGTAAATGAAGATTTTTGTATATAGTATTAATTGAGCACGTAATCACTGACACATTCTGGTATTGACCGAGTGAAAGAAATAAATAAAATTTATAACAACCGACTGAAATGATGAGCTAGATAATTGCTTATGATTTTAAGGTAGAAGATAATGTTTTTTATGATAATCTAACGACTGAAAAAATTTAGATTGATCAAATGAAGGAGAATGAAATGTGTTAATGACACAACTGCCGAGGAAGGTTAAAGAGACAAAAATGAACGGTGAAGATTAAGAGGCAAAATCTATGGATGAAAAGAAAATGGTTTATGATGTCTATATAAGGAGACATAGGAGTCATTATTGAGTCTAGGATTTTTGATACTGTAGGAGAATTCACATGAAAAGGATTATTTTCATGCACCACTGATCAAACTAGTTGAAGACAAAACTGAGTTGAACTGCAGACAACACTGAGTGTTAGAAAAGAATATATCAAGTGGAATAAAGTTGGAGGATATGAAGGATTGAATTGATTATTGATCAGAGGTATTTTTGAGCTTAGCATAGATCTAAAAATCTGCAAATCATAGATGTACTTAAATCAAATCATTACTGTATCAATTTAACCATTGTTATAGATAAATCTCTTAATCGAGTGAGACTTAATAGTCTTTTGTATTTCAATATGACATTCAATGAATGTTGATTATTTTATTTTTGACCCCATAATGAATGCATGGTCAAAGGAGAACTATTAGTGATAAATCCTCTAACCATGTCAATAGGGTAGGTGATAGGGTGAGGGGATGAAATAATCACTAGTTCATGCTACTAGTCTTCCACTAAGACCTAAGGTGTCTTCCAAGATCACCCAATGGACCTATAGGATCATCTCTCTACTTGTGATCCCATAATCCAAGCCACACTTCTCTATCTTGTGCAAATTCCCATCTTCTCCATCATATAGGTCCTCATTCTTGATGAGGAACTCACTAATCTCCTTAGCTTTCTCTAAGGTCTATCTGCCCAAATCTCTCCAAGATTCTTGCAAGGTTATGGAGGTGTTGAAAAACCTTCTAATACACTCAGTCCAATGCCTAAGACAACCCTATTCACTGATCTTCCTTACCAATTTCTAGATTTAGCACTGAAATAGGGCTACACGAAAAGTGCCCCAATTAGCCCCCCTAATCTGAGAAATTAGGGAATAAATGCAAGACCTTCCACTAACCCCTTATAACTTTCTTCAAATACTCCTATTCATTTGTCTAGGTCTCAAATATTTTCAAGGTCTAAGGCCTCCAAACGGCCATACAGTGCCTTAACTCAATTTGAGGATTTTCAAGGGTTTTTAAGTCTTTCTAAGGACTGTCTGACTTGCAACTTGGTTTGATGCCTTCTAGGATTAGTGTAAGCTTCTCTTCTCACAAAGGAACCTTAACACATCCCTCTATCAAATCCATGTCTTCATTTAGCTATATCTTCACAACCCTGCAATCTTGAAGCTCTGCAACTTCACTCTTCCCTAATCGGGTAACCACTGGCTTGCCTAGGGAAAGAGATTACAAATGACTCCATAGCTTTTGAGGGACCTTCATCCTACATGAGACAAGTACATATTGTAAAATAACTATCCCCAAGATTCTCTACTATTTCTATTGTGGGATAGTGAGTTACATGCTTTACAATACCAACTGCTTGATTCAGGACAGTGAACTGGCAAAACAAAAGTATTTACAAAACCTTGAAATGGAAAACACACACACCTAAACTAATGAATTAAAAACACTCCAAAAAGGATAAAATAAAATTCCAAATGATAATAGTAAATATATTAACACAATAATGCTTCCATTAGCTTTCTGTCAAGCTTCTACACACATAGATTAGCTTTTACAGCACACTGTTCGTACAAAATCATAACCTTATATCAATATTAGGGTTTTTTAGGCTTATATTCAGTCTCTTAGGTCTTAGGATTCATGATTTCATTTGGTATTAGGACCAAAGGTCAAATCCACCATTATAGGAGGTGGTTACAAAATGTTTTTGAGCAACATTGCAAACTTGTAAAGTTGCAAAGTGCAACTTTTACAACTTTTGTCAAATAAGCTACCTCTTAGCTTCCCAATGCTAATGACTTCTCCTAGTTGATTCCTAAGTGTTGAGTGCTTGAATCCAACCTTGTAATGACTCTAAAAATCCCTTAATTAACCTCTGATGATTCAGGATGACATCATTTTACAATGAAAACAACTGTTAGAATCTGAAAAGATTATTAACCTAGAAAACTAGTGCAAAGAATAGATATCTAAACTATGATTGAAAATGATACAAAACCAAAATAGCAACATAGAGTTGGTCTCCAAGAGAGTAATGAAAATTCTAGAATCAAAATAGAATTAAGAAGATGCAAAAGTAAGAGATATACAATATATCTCCAATATTACAAATACATGAGAGCTAGCCTGTTATATAGGCAAGAGCTAGTAGGAGTAGTTGGAGTCATCCTTCAACCACATCCTCTCTAGAAGAGTAGTTAGAGTCAACCAACTACTAAATAAGGTATTTGGAGTAGTTAGACTCAACCACTTCTTAGGAGTGGTTGGAGTCAACCAACTACCAAATAAAGTAGTTGGAGCACATGGACACAACAACATCTTAGGAGTAGTTGGAGTCAAAGTATGACCCAACAATATCCTCCTAATAATATCCAAAAAAGAATAATTCCTCCTAATAAATAAGTTCACCTAAGTAAACTTAAGTCAAGAGTGAAATGGAAAATAACCATTTACTCTAACACCCCCCCTTAAGTGTAACTTAGGGAGAAAAAAATAGCTTATAAGGCCTGACAATAAAGCCATTTTTGGTACCTATGTACAACTAAAAACATCCTCTCATAACTGGAGAAAAGGAGAAAAACCCCGCAGGAGAAAACTCCTCTCCAAAAGAGAGTAAAAAAAAAGAAAGAAAGATGCATGAATGGTAGGAGTAATCATAACTCCCCCATTATGACATACATCATGTATATACAATGAGGAATCCCTCCAAAGGAAGGAGAGAGTCAGGACTCTGAGTGAGAGGAAGAAGCCCCCCCAGAAGATGAAACATCTTGCACCCCTAGCAAAGAGCGTAAATGAAGGAACTTTCTCTCAGTGAATGGTTTGGTTAATATATCAGCAACCTACTCAAAAGTTGGACAATAGAAAAGGTCAATGACATGGCCATAGATGAGCTCTCAAATGTACTGCATGTGAATCTCTATGTGTTTGGTCCACTGATGATGGACCGGATTTTGTGAGATCTGAATGGCACTCTGGTTGTCACAATATATGAATGATGGTGGTCTGATCTAGATACAAAACTTAGTGAGAAGATTTTGAAGCCAAATGGCCTCAGTGGTAGCATTCACAGCCCTCAATATTCAGCATCAATAGAAGATAGAGAAATAGCAGACTGCTTCTTGCTCGACCAACAAACAGGACTAGAACCAAGTGAGAAGCTGTAACCTGAAGTAGACTTGCGATCCTGAGAATCACTCACCCAATCTGAATCTATGTAGCCCATCAAGTCAAGATCAATACCTACTATGTAGTGAATCCAAAAACTATGAGTACCCTGAATGTAGTGAAGGATCTGCTTGGCTACTTTCTAGTGCAACTCATGAGGCTCTTGCATGAATCAAGAGACCATGCCTATAGCATATGAAATGTTAGGTCTCGTATGAGTTAGATAAATGAGACTCTCAACAAGCTGTCAGTACACAGTACCATCAACAAGTGGAGAACAATGAGTCTCAAGTTTAACTCTAGAAAGAAAGGGAGTCGGTGCAAGCTTATAGTCGGCCATATGAAACCTTGAGAGCAAATCTAGAGCATACTTGGACTGTGTGATAGTGATCCTAGAAGAAGACTGAAAGATCTCAATCTTGAGAAAGTAATGCAACAAGTCCAAGTCACTCATCAAAAACCTATCATGAAGGGAAATTTTGACAGCCCCAATGGTGGATGAAGAACTCCCTATGATCAACAGGTCATCAACATATAGAACCAAAAATAGGTTTGAATCATCCTGCTATAGAATGTAGACATTGGGATCAAAATCACACTGAGTGAACCCAACTAATAGAAGGAAGGAGTCCATCTTGGCATACCAGGCCTGAGGAGCCTATTTGAGGCCATAGAGAGACTTCCGAAGACAAAACACAAATAAATAATCCTAAACAAACCCTTGTGGTTGCTCCATGTAGATCTCCTCCTGAAGTTCACAGTGAAGAAAAACACTCTTCACATCCATTTGATGTACTTCCCAGCTATTAGCTACAGCAATGGCAAGAAAAAGTTAGATGGAATTCATTTGGGAAACTTGTGCAAAAGTCTCAGAGTAATCAATCCTAGGAACCTGGGAGAATCCTTTGGTAACCAAGTGAGCCTTATGCTTGTCAATTGACCCATCTGTGAAAAATTTTGTCTGATAGATCCACTTACATCGAACAAGTTTTCTTCCCTTAGGAAGAGGGACAAGATCCCAAGTGTGGTTCCTCATCAAGGAACTATACTCCTCCTACATAGCTATATCCCATTCAAGAATACCAGAAGCCTCATGAAAAGACTATGGATATGAGGTTGTAGCAATGAAGACATGTGGAGCATCTTGGAATTGTGAATGAGTTTTCCTGGTATGTGATGGATCCCCAACTGAATCACCTACAGACTGTAAGGTCTGTCTAGCCCAAAGTGGACTAGAGGATGGAGAATCTAGAGGAGAATCAACCTCAGAATGATGACTAGGAGAGGAAGGAGGTGAGTCCTCTGAATCACTCTCTACATCAGAAGTGGAGGTAGAAGACATCTCAGGTAAATTTGACTCATCAAAATATCTGTCATGTATTCCAAGTGACTCCAATGTCAAAGTAGGAGTTGGAGAAGTGATAGAAAGTAAGCTCGAAGAGCCCTCCTCAAACTAAACACTTCTCTCAATGAACAACTCATGTGTAGTAGGGTGGAGCAATCAATAACCCTTCACACCATCAGGGTAACCTACAAATATGCAAGGTCTACTTTGTGGATCCAAGGCCTTGCATTTCTTTGTAGGAATGTGGGCCCATGCAGGAGAACCAAAAACTTGAAAGTGCTTAACTGATGGTTTTCGACCGCTCCAAGCTTCAAAAGGAGTGACTCCCTTCAAAGTTCAGTGAGGAACATGGTTCTGGATATAACAAGCACAATTAATGGCCTCTGCCCAATACTATGGTGCAAGAGATCTGGAGTGAATCATGCAGTTCTCCATTTCCTTCAAGGACCTATTCTTCCATTTTGCAACATCATTCTTCTAAGGATTGTATGGAACTGAATGTTGTAAATCAATCCCCTCTGAAGTACAATACCTCTCAAATCAATCGTTGACATGCTCACCACCATTGCCAGTGAGTAAAATTTGATGGCTTTCTCGGATTTATTCTCTACAAAAGTTTTGAAGTCCTGAAATTGATCAAATACCTCTAACTTTTGTTTGAGAAAGTACACCCAAGTATATCAAGAAAAGTCATTAATGAATGTGAGGACATATCGGGTCCTACTAAAATAAGGATGCTAAAATGGGCCAGCCACATCACTATGAACAAACTCTAGTATTTTTGAAGCTCTCCATGCCTTACCTTTGTCAAAATTTTCCTTAAGATGCTTACCAAGAATGCAACCTTGGCAAACACGACTTGAAAACTGAACTAAAGGCAACCATGTGACCATGCTCTACTGATTGAGTTGCTGCAAGTAGCAGAAGTTTAGATGGCCAAACCGCTCATGCCATAATCTACTCACATCATTAGAATGAGTGAGAAAAGTAGTCAAAGGAGAATCAAGAACAAAGTGAGAAAATAGATAGAGTCATGAATGATGACATACTCTCCCAACTGCAACTGTAGAACCACTATTTAACTCATGAATTTCGATTGAATCAGGAGTGAACTCAACTCGCTTGCCTAAATCTATGTGAGTGATCTGGTATACAGATGGGAGATTAGTTAATAATGAGGGCACACAAAGAACATCATTGAATGTTCCATCCCTAACATCAACAGACCCTCTCCCACACATCTTAGTATGAGTGTCATCACCCATAAAAATAGAAGGCATAGAACATGGCTCCAAAGATGCAAATTCTTCCTTAGATGAAGCCATTTGGTGCGAAGCACCTGAATAAAGAACCCAAGTGGATGGTGAAGAAGCAGATGCAACAAGGGCCTTGCCCTTTCCTTTCCCCTTGCTATTTTATTTTGCCTTGTTAGACCCCTCATTAGAACTTTGTTTGATAGACTTAGGAAAATTGATATTATTCTTCTCAAGAATGTGTGTCAAGTGATCGATTTGTTTCTTTAGATATTTATGTTTATCATGACCAAGTCTTTTACAATAGGAACATTGGACCTTCTCTTTCTTAAGCTTGTCACCTTTGGAAAATTAGGTCTCATTAGTTACTTTTGAAGCAAATGGTATTTGATCTTTCTTCTCCTTATTATTCTTTTGTTTCTTATCCTTACTATTGTTATTACTACTTTGTCCTTTTTGTTCTTTTGTGCCTTGGTTGGTGGCCAAAGCATGTGACTTAGAGGACTTAAGAGTGCCCATATGGATTAGCTTGTCCTATTCTCAAGTGAGATTGACAAAAAAATCATCTAAAGATGGCATGGTGAATTGAGTACCAAGTGCACCCTTAGTAGCATAGAAGGTAGAAACAAACACAAAATATTCTGAGCTTAGTTTAGAGAGAATACTAAGAATCAATTGTTCATATTTCTTTTTAATTCCAAATTGTTTTAATTGCAGCCTTAGTGATTTCAATTTAGTGAAGAAATCTTGGATTGTGTTGAAATTTCCTGGACTTAAACTTGTTAGTTCATTCTCCAACATGTGACCCCTCATTGAATCTTGTGTACCAAATAGTGTTCCTAGCTTTGTCCAGATTTCATTTGGTGTACTCAAGGACTCAATGTGAAAGAGTACATCGGGAGAAACAAACAAACACAATGTTCCATATGCTTCATCACATTTGTTAAGCCACTTAGGCTTATCTTCTTCTTTAGTAGGTTCAATTTCAAGTCCCATAGTTATCCTATTTAATCCAGATTTCCTTAAGTGAATTGACATGTGTGATTTCCACTCAAAGTAATTATGTGGAGTTAGGATGGGCACATTTTTTGATCCATGATGAAGAAATGCAGAGCAGAAATGCTGAAAAGAAAAAAATTAAACCAAGACAACCCACCCTTTTCACTCAATTTGAAGAACCCCCCCAAGAGAATATGATTTGGGACTTTATATTAGTGCATTTACAACTACCACTAGCAAGAAATACTAAGTGGTCTTGATTTCAATGCATTACAAAAATCTCATGAAGAGCATATGCTGAAAATACAATTTTGGCACATTACTCAAAGAAATAAACAACACCAGTGAAATCTACTCAAAAAATCATACACTTTAAAAAAATGAATGGCCTCAATACAAGGTCGTATGAGAAAGTTATTATCCTTTGAAGTTCTCAAAATGAGAACTGTACAATGTCACAACTAAGAATCTGCAATTTCTAAAAAATATCTGCATCAAAATAAAAAGCATTTGCACTAGTGCATAGAGCACAAAAAAATAGCCAAGATAAAAAAAAAATCGTGAGAAACGGAGTTCATATGAGCAAGAACGGAGCATTTGAAAATTGCCTTCAAATTTGCAACTGCCAACAAAGAGGGGTATTACTGTAGCTTTCTGAGCTCAATTTTGAAAAATATACAAACTTTATGCAAAAACTGAAAGCTACCCAAATGGTTTTCCTGTGCTACGAACAAAACTCAGAAAGCATTTTTCTTGATAATGTATAGAAGATGTTGATCTAGTGTAAACAAGATTCCTTTAGCTACAAAAAGTGACCTTAGCAACCAAAAAATGATATGCAAAGGTTTGAATCTGACTTTCTCAAGTCTCTTGGATGCGTTAGAATAGCTAAAAATGCTACTAGTATAACTAGAAATGCTGCAATCACCCAGATTTCATAAAACAGATGCAAAAACCCCAGAGATTAAAAAAATTTCCATCAAACTTTTCTAATTCTCAAGATCATTTGAAGATGTGAGAGAAGAGTATATTGGGTTTTTTGAAAACTATAATAAAATTTATTAGCCCCTCTAAATCTCTCAAATATGGAAACTAAAATCTATTCTTGCACATAGAAAAGCTCTGAAACCATGTTAGAATCTGGAAAGATTATTAACCCAGAAAACTAGTGCAAAGAATATATATCTAAACTATGATTGCAAATGATACAAAATCAAAATAGCAACATAGAGTTGGTCTCCAAGAGAGTAATTCAAATGCTAGAAGCAAAATAGCATTAAGAGGATGCAAAAGTAAGAAATATACAATATATCTCCAATATTACAAATACATGAGAGCTAGCTTGTTTATATAGGCAAGAGCTAGTAGGAGTAGTTGGAGTCAACCTTCAACCACATCCTCTCTAGAAGAGTAGTTGGAGTCAACCAACTACCAAATAAAGTAGTTAGAGAACATGGACTCAACAACATCTTAGGAGTAGTTGGAGTCAAAGTATGACCCAACAATATCCTCCTAATAATATCCAAAAAAGAATAATTCCTCCTAATAAATAAGTTCATCTAAGTAAATTTAAGTCAAGAGTGAAATGGAAAATAACCATTTACTCTAACAACAACTAGTCTTAAGACCTATCCAAAGAACTTATAAGACCTCTAGCCCTCTAACCAATATTGCCACCACACAAATGGTCCTTAGACCCTTATTTCATTTACAAAGCTCACTAAGAGCACGCCACAACAAAATTGTAAATAGTGGGGGCCCTATGCTGTTTGAGTGCCCCTGTACCAGTTGGCTCCTAAACAAGCTCACTTCAAAAGAGTGAATTATTTTGGGTTACCGATCCTAGGTGGTTTTTCCCCTAACAAGATTTCCATGTCAAAAATCTATGTGTTATGTGTGTATGATGTGTTAAATTGTTATTTTTCTTTACACATTTCATATCTGGATAGATCAGTGAAGACAATATTTAATTTATTGGAAATTAGGAGATGAAGAGAAAGACACAATTGATAACTTACTGAGTTGTTATTTGATAGAAAAGTTTTAATATATACATCTGGGAGATTTGGGACTGTAGGATAACTAGACTTAACTAATTCACCCCCCTCTTAGTTATCTAACAATTGGTATCCGAGCATAGAGTGCTTGAAAGAAAGGTTTAAAGGACTTAAGCTAAAGATCACAAGATGTATAAGAGAGAGGTTCCAAAGCTCAACAAATATAAATTCTTGACATGGAAAATTAGAATGAGATTGCATATATCTAGAATTGGAGAATCTTCTATATACTACTTGGATAATGAATTTATCCAATCGACTGGACCTTTGACTATTGATCAGATGAGAGATATACATGAATATAATGTCACAATGATAGAGATTATTGCTACCTTATCAGATGCTGAATTTGAAGATGTCAAGACATGCACTTCAACTAAACAAATGTGGAAAAAGATTTCACTAGTTCATGGAGGAGATGTAAATGTGCATAGGGAAAAAGCTAAGAGTCTCAGAGGAAAGTTTAATGACATGAAAATGAAAGATGGAGAAAAAATTTCACAATACAACAACTGAATCAAGGAGATTGTCAATGCTATCCAAGGAGTAGGAGGTATTATTGAAGAAGATACTATTGTAAGTAAAATTATTAGAACCTTGTTGCCTACTTATGCTATTAGAGTCTCTGTAATCCATGAAATGAGATCAGCTTTGGGTAATCATCTTACACTTGATAGTCTAATCGGTAAAGTGATTGCTTTTGAGTTGAGAAACTTTGATAATAGTATTGTTCCTAATGTGGAGTCTGCATTTATGTCATCCTTGAAAATTGGTAAATCAATTAGTAAACACATGATAAGAAATGAGAGTGATAGTGACAGTGATGAGGATGAAATTGATGAGCTTGAAGCATTAATAAATAGAAGACTGCAGAAAGGAAAAGGAAGATATAAAGGGAAATTACCTTTGGTATTCTTTAAATGTAAATAAATTTTCCACATTGTAGCTAGATTTCCTAATAGGAAAGGAGATGACAAAGACAATGAACGATCTGGTGAAAGAAAATTTGATAGGAGAGATAACCGAGAACATAGAGGCAACTGACAGTATGACAGAAGAAGTAACCAAGACTACAAAGATAAATGTAAGAAGGCATGTTACCTTGTTGAAGATGATGATGACACTGACACCAACACCAAAACTAACATCGACACTAATGAAGACATTGAGGTGGTATTGGTAGCTTTGAAAGAAGATTTAGAAGAAGAAGAAAGGTATGTTGAAACAACACTTATTTCTAAAGTTAGCAAGAATGATACTTGGATTATTGATAGTGGATGTACACATCATATGACTGGTGATGAAGACAAATTTGAATACGTTGAACATTATAATAGTGGATCTATTAAAATGGGAAATGATACACCTTGTCTAGTAAAAGGAAAAGGATCTATCTTGTTGAACAATAAGATCAGATGTGAGAATGCATATTGGGTGAAGGGACTTAACTATAATTTTTTTGAGTGTAGCACGGATAAATAACATAGATCACCAAGTTGCATTTGAAAATAGAAAGGTAAAAGTACATGATAAGAATGGAAAGTTGGTCGGTACTGGTGGACAATTGAAAGGTAATCTATTTCATCTTGACAATGCTGAAACTTCTTGTTTATTGGCTAGAATTGAAGATGTGTGGTTATGGCACAAAAGGCTATGTCATGTGAATTTTGATAACATGGTTAAAATCAATAAGAAAAGAAATTTAGAGGCTTATCAAGCTTATCTAAACCTGACCATGTCATGTGTAAACAATGTCAATTGGGAAAATATCAAAATCTAGTTTCAAGAGAAAAAACTATTCATCTAATGCTATTTTGGAATTGGTTCATACCAACTTGTGTAAACAATGCCAATTGGGAAAAATATCAAAATCTACTTTCAAGAGCAAAACCTATTCATATAATGCTATTTTGGAATTGGTTCATACCGACTTGTGTTGTCCTATGAGAACTCAGAGTTATTATGGAGACAAATATTTTATCTTATTTGTTGGTGACTACTCTAGGATGATGACTGTTATGTTTTTGAAAGAAAAATCTAAAGCCTTTAAGATGTTTAAATGGTATAAAGCTAAAGTGGAAAGAGAAAGTGGTAAAGAATTTAAATGCATGAGATTAGATAGAGGTGGTGAGTTTATTTCTGATGAGTTCACTAATTTTTGTAATGAGAATAGAAATAAAAGACAGGTTTATGCATCAAAGACAACACAAAATAATGAAATTGTTGAAAGGAGGAATATATCTATTGTTGATTGTGCTAGAATACTAATGATTGAAAAAGATGTTGCACAAACATACTGGAGAGAAGTTGTTAGTACTATTGTATACACATTGAACTGAGTACAAATAAAGAAAGATTCAAACAAGACACCCTATGAGTTATGGTATGGTTACACACCGGATGTAAGTTATTTCAAAATATTTGGAAGTAGATGTTACATGCTAAAAGATGATAGAAATGGGAAATTTGATTCAAAAGGTGATGAAGGAATATTCTTAGGATATTCTACTAAAAGTAAAGCTTACAAATATTTGAATAAGGCTACTAACAAAATGATTGAAAGTGAAAATGTGAGGGTTGATGAGTTTTTTGAGAAAAATGATGAAGAAAGAAAGAAAGAACAAAAAATTATGGTAGATTTACATACATTGAGCAACTTGACACTCTACCTGAGAAACAACCTAGCATTACTGAGCAATAGAATAATGATACCGAGCATCAGCCTATACAGACCGAGAATTAGGAAACAATTACCGAGGAAGATCTTGATCCTATACTGAATGAAGAACAAATAACAAAGCATGTAATTGAAAAATTTGTAAGGAGACACCATCCACTGAATCAGATTATTGGAGACAAGAAAGTTGACATGATGATACGAATTAAGTTGAGAAATAACACATGTTTAGTTTGTGAATTTGAACCTAAAAAGTTTAGAGATGCACTTGAAAATGATGAATGGATTAAAGCCATGAATGAAGAAATAGAACAGATATCGAAAAACAAAACATAAACATTGGTACTAAGATTGAATGATAAGAATGTAATTGGAACCAAATGGATATTCAGAAATAAGTCACTAGGAATAAGGAAACACTTGTATGAAAAGGATATATATGCACAAGAAGAAGGTATTGATTATGGTGAGACTTTTGCACTAGTTGCTAGACTTGAAGGAGTTAGAATATTGCTTGCATATGCTGCCTACAAAGGATTTAAAGTATATCAAATGGATGTCAAATCTGCATTTTTGAATGGAATGCTTGAGGAAGAGGTATACATTGAACAACTTGAAATTTTTGTTGATCCAAATAAAAAAACATGGTATGTAAGTTGCACAAAGCACTATATGGACTAAAACAAGCACCGAGAGCATGGTATGAAAGACTGCATTCATATCTCATTAGTATTGGATTTTTTAGAACAAGTAACAACAACTTATAATTGAAAGGTGAAACTGATGATAAGATTCTTATTGCTGAAATTTTTGTTGATGATATCATATTTGGAGGACATGATAATCTATGCAAATCATTTGTTGATGAAATGAGAAAAGAATTTGAAATGTCAATATTTGGAGAGATTAAATTATTTCTTGGTTTGCAAATTTTACAACGAAGTGAAGGTATTTTTATTACATAATCAAAGTACATAAAAGAAGTTTTGAAGACCTTTGGTATGGAAGATTCAAAACTGGTCGGTACACCTATGATCATAGGATGCAAATTAACAAAGGATGATCAGTCAACTAAGGTAAATCAGATATTATACAAATCAATGATTGGTAAATTGATATATGTTGTGCATAGTAGATAGGATATTGCACATGCAATTAGAATTGTAGCAAGATTTTCTGCTAATCCTAAAGAATCACATATGACTATTGTTAAAATAATCTTGAGATAGTTGAAGAACACAGAATACTATGGTTTATGGTACAAGAAAGAGGAAAATTTTGAACTAAATGTTTACATAGATACAGATTGGGCTGGAAACATTGATGACCAAAAGAGCACTACTGGTGGAGCATTATTTTTGGGAGAAAAATTAGTTACTTGGATAAGAAAGAAATAAGGATTTATTTCTCAGTCCACTACCGAAGTAGAATATGTTGTTGCTGCTGCAAATTTTTCAAACATTACATGGATAAAACAACTCTTGAAAGGTATGAATGAAGAGATCATTGACCTAGTGATAATATATTGTGATAACACAAGTGATATAAACATTTTTAAGAATCTGGTGATGCATGAAAAGACAAAGAATATATCTATAAAGTATCACTACTTGAGGGGAAAAGTACAAGACAAGAAAGTGTAACTAGAGTTTGTGAAATCAAAAGAACAACTTGTAGATATATTTACTAAACCCTTACCTAAGGATACATTTGAGTACTTGAGGACTAGACTAGGGGTCCATCCCCTATTTTTCAGTCACTAAGGTGATTACGAGATTGCATCAACCTATACTTTATTATAATATCAAATGAGGTTGATGCATATTTCTCACACTTTAGGTTTCCTAAGGTTGTGAAAGCTAGAAAATGAAGAACAAGCTAATACTTCATATCGGTACATGAAAGATACTTGATTTGAACCGAACACCAGAAATACTATTTTGGCTACTGAAGAGTTGTTTATTCTTTTTGGAATTGCTTTCAAAGTGAGAGAAGAATCAATGAAATATTTATCCAAAGAGAGAGAAGAAAAACAAAGGGAGAGAAGACAATAAGGAGAGAAAAGATACAAAAAAAGAAGATCAAATCCATAGAGAGAGTCTGTATGAGATAGTAATGATGTGTAGTGATTAAACATATTAAATGTACAAGCTAGGGAGAGCTTACCGAGTTACAACATTTTCTTATATAGTTGTAGAACAGATGTTTGGTATTCTATGGAATATTTCATATTGTGTTGCCATCAATGCCAAAGGGAGAGATTGATAACCTACAACTGATTGAATATCTTGATGGAAAGAATGGACAATTGAAAGACATTGATTGATGGTCATCGAGCTACTAAAGTATATGTAAGATAATTAAATCAGTCAATGTATTGTGATTGATGTCAACTAGTTTTGACTATACTTATCATGATGGTTACAAACATCTAAAGAAGGAAAATGGTAAAGGAATGAGATATTTACATGAAGATGAGATGGATAAAAAAGATATGGCTATGGTATACATTAGGTAACTTATTGATGAGTCTATGGCATCATGTTTATGACTTGATTGTATTACATGATTTTGTTATGTATTGAAGATTAGGACTGAACAAGTTTATGTGATCGATAAATGAAGATTTTTGTATACACTGAGATAGTGTAGTGTATACTAAGTATAGTATTAACCGAGTAGGTAATCACTGAAACATTCTAGTATTGATTGAGTGAAAGAAAGAAAGTTTATAATAGTTGACTGAAATGATGAGCTGGACAATTGCTTATGATTTTGAGGTAGAAGATAATGTTTTTTATGATAATCTAACAACTTGACAAAATTCAAGATTGATCGAATGAAGGAGAATGAAACATGTTAATGACACAACTATTGAGGAAGGTTAAAGAGACAAAAAATGAACGATGAAGATTAAGAGGAAAAATTTATGGATGAAAAGAAAATGGTTTATGATGTCTATATAAGGAGACATGGGATTCATTATTGAGTTTGGGATTTTTGATACTATAGGAGAATTCACATGAAAAGAATTATTTTCATGCACCACTAATAAAAATAGTTGAATATAGAACCAAGTTGAACTGCAGACAATACCGAGCGTCAGAAAAGCATATACCGAGTGGAATAAAGTTGGAGGATATGAAGGATTGAATTGATTATTGATCAGAGGTATTTTTAAGCTTAGCATAGATCTAAAAATCTAGAAATCATAGTTGTATTTGAATCAGATCATTACTGTATCAGTTTAACCAGTGTTACAGAGAAATCTCTTAACCGAGTGAGACTTAACAGTCTTTTATATTTTAATATTGCATTCAATGAATGTTGGTTGTTGTTTTCTTGTTGACCCCATAGTGAATTCATGTTCAAGGGAGAACTGTTAGTGATAAATCCTCTAACCAGGTCACACCTCACAGTGTGTTTTGTAACCTTTAACAATGTTGGCTCCTAACCAAGCTCACTTTAGAATAGTGACTTATTTTGGGTTACCGGTCCCAGGTGGTTTTTCCCCTAACAACATTTCCATGTTAAAAATACACATGTTATGTGTGTATGATGTGTTGAATTGATATTTTTCTTTTTCACATTTCATAACTGGATAGATCAGTGAACACAATATTTAATTTACTAGCAATTGGTAGATGAAGAGAAGACAAAGTTGATAACTCACCGAGTTGTTTATTTGATAGAAAGGTTTTAATATATACATCTAGGAGATTTGGGACTTTAGGATAATTGGACTTAACTGATTCACCCCCCCCACCAACCTCCCCCCCCCCCCCTTCAATTATCTAACAACTTCACACACTTCTTTTCCCTTCATTGTATCTCATGTTTGGAGTTGATGGTTCATGGATTACATGCTACATCTTATAGGTTGACCTAGTGCATGTTATTTTGTGTTGCAATGGATGCATATTGGTTGATATCCTTTGGATGTATATTTTTCATAAGCACATGGATATATATCATAACATCCTAAATGTATACAACATCCACTGAAACTTAAGAAATACATCATCCTTATCTTTATTTTTTTCTACAAAGGGGTATGGTTTGAATTTATGTCAAGGCTTCATGGAAACATCAACAAAAATGGGATTATCTATCTTAACACCATCAACATAGAACATACAACTCAAAAAATAATAATAATATCTAAGAATATCATTACTAGGATTTTTGCACTTGAAAGAAATAGAGTCTCCTTCAAATAACTCATCACTTCAATTTACATAGCACAAAGTAATTAAAATCAATTCCAAACTCAAAATATAACAGGTTTACCAAAACCATAAGTGTTTTGCATTGAATTAATTTTATGCAACACAAATAGAAATAAAAAATTTGCTTCTCTATATACACAGAGGCCACAAAAACCTCTATTCTTGTCTCTACAAAAACTTGAAAACCTTTGGAAATTCCTCCAAAACCTTTTCCATGTTGAAAAATATCCAACATACCAACCATAAGGGGGTTTGGAATTTATTCAATCAAAACTCTTCCTTATGCAATTCTCTTTATCTATTTTCTAGAAGAAACCTCAGCACCATCATGTGGTACAAATTCATCCTTTTCCTTTCTCTCATACTTATTATAAGAATTTTTGACCCATGTCTTTTTCATTATCTCCTTTTCTTTTTCTAAATAAAATTTTATCATTCCCTCTATATAATCTAGCAATATGTTTTAGTTGTAAGGAAATATAGGTAGCATAGAAACATGTTGTAACTAATCTTGAGAGGAGGGATATGTAGAAACTTTCTCATATATTTACAATAGTTACAAAAGCTTAATGAAAATAAACATGAAAGACATGCATTCTACAACATAATGATTTATATGGGGAAAACCCTTTTAGGTGAAAAACCCCATAATCCAAAAGATGCCTAATATTTAATTTAGAAATCAATAACATATTAAAATATGCTTGTAGAGGAATATTCTTATAGGAGTATAACCAACAGGGTCCAGAGGCAAATCAACAACTATTAGACTATGATAATGCATAAAAATACATATCTATAATACAATACCCTCATAATATAGGGTTGCATGAAAATAAAAACTCAAAATATCCATCATTGGATCTAATGCAAGGGCATTCTAGGGTACTCATTGGATTTGCATGGAGGTGTGTTGTTTGGCCGATATTACTCAGTTACAGCCTTAACCGATGGTCTCAGTTATTGAAGGAAGCTCGGTCACTGAAGGAACTTGATAATCTCTAGCACTCATTGAAAGTGTTACTCAACGATGCCTGTGATGCTCAGTCGACACTGGTACTCGACGATGCTTGGCATGCTTGGTTATTTCACTATTGCTCGGTAGTTCTAGTTTACCAACTGGAGTTCTATGTGATTTGTTGGGTTGACTTGGTGCATTTATTGTTGGTAGCTGTTGTTATAGGCTGACATGTTGTATTAAATATTTGTAAGGCTATTTGGAAGCCGACTTGTATTGCATTTAATATTTGTTAGGAGTTAATGGTTTCATCCAGCCAACTTGTGGGTGTTGATTAGTATTTAAAGAGGTGTTTGGGTAGTTGTTAAGGGGGGAAACATCAGAATGGACATTAGTTTGGATGTGCTGAGTTGGAGTTGGTGAAGTTGTGGAAAGATCCTATGAGATCTTGTAGATCAGATTGTTATTTGATAGTTTGTAGTTGCTGAGCTAGTGGTTTGCACACTTGGAGATAAGGAGATTGCTTGGAGGCTTGTGAGCTCAAGTTTAGATCTACCTTAGGGTTTCCATTAGTTGTTGATAGATTTTAGGGCTGAAATAGCTAGATTTGTATTGGATCTTGTTGATCTTACAGAATTGTTTCTGATTGTAATTGGCCCTAACCTGGAAGGCCTTACAACCAGGCATGTTAATAAAAATTAGAGTTAAAAAATTATTGTGTTGTTGATTATTTCCACTATGTTGATTGTTGGCTACAAGGTTTGGACTATCCTTAATTGGATCCACTATCCTTGAATGCATCAAGTGGTATCAAAGAAAAGTTTGTTCCTATTGGAGTGAGAGTATATCTTGTGGAAGAAAGGTTTGATCTTGTTGAGCAAAGGTTGACCTGAAAAGGCTAATCTTGTGAAGTTGATCTTGTTGGTGAAGAGATTGTATGATCTTAGTTGTAGATCCATGGCACTGAACTTGTGGAATCATGCCCTAGTTGTTTACAAGGTGGTAGATTGTGATCTGACTTGCATACAACTTGGAGATTGTCACAAGGTGGTTGGTGTAGGGTTGGTTGCAGAGGGTTTCTCTTATCTTTAAGGATGCCTCTGAGAAGGTTGGACCCTAGAGTAATTGTGAATCTCTGTGATACTGTGGAGTCTAGGATTATAGAGAAGGTGAAATCAGATTTTAGATCTAAGATGGAATTGATGAATAATGACATGGTCACTAAGATCATGAGAGATGTTACTAGTGTACCCTAGAATGTTGGTACTGAAGATGGTTATGAGGAAGCTACTGAAGACTTTGAACCTATTGGATCTAGTAGTGATGACTAGAGGGATAGATCTGGTGAAGACATAACTACTCGATTGCATAGATCTGAAGCTCAGTTAAGTAGTAGTTACCAAATGGAAGTCTCTAATTTCTATGGAACCTTGAAACCTAAGAATTTGAATGACTGGATCGGTGAACTTGAAGAGTTCTTTGAGATGGAAGAAATTGAAGATCCTCTTCAAGTGAGATTGGCACAGATAAAGTTGAAAGGACATGCTGCTCTTTGGTGGAAAGAACTACAAAGAGATAGAGAAGATGAAGGTGAAATGAAGATCAATCAGTGGAAGTTGATGGTGACTACATTGAAAGATAAGTTCATACCTGCTAACTATGAGCTTGACTTATTTAAGAAGTTAAAATATTTGAAGCAGAAGGATTTTTTTGTTGAAGATTATATCAAGGAGTTCTACAAACTTACTATTTGGTCTAGACACAGAGAACTTGGGAAGGAAAAGGTAGCTCGGTATGTGAATGGTTTGAGATTCAATATTCAAGATGAGCTTGGTATGCTGAAGATTGATTCTGTCGAAGATTCTTACAAGTATGCTCTGAAGGAAGAAGATAAGTTAAAGAGGAAACAACATAGTAACTCCTGAGGGAAGGAGAAGGTTGATCACTCGGTGAAGGATAAATTGATTGATGTAGAAGATGAATAGAAACCTCTGGAACCAAAGAAGAAGATAGGTAGAGTTATCTTTAAAGGCACTTGCTATAACTATGGAGAGGAAGGACACTATTCTTTTGAGTGTACACAGAAGAAGGTTGGTGAATGACAGATTGCTATGGTGAATGAGAATATTTAGAATGAACCTGAATATGAGAACTTGCTGCTTTGATGAACATTGCTTGGTACAAAGGAGGAATCTTGTTAGAGGAGTAACTTTTTTAGGACTCAATGTAAGTTTGGAGGTAAACTCTATGATGTTATTATTGAT